>CM042245.1:30573633-30963633 GCA_023566225.1 Romanogobio albipinnatus | reverse complement strand
ACATGCTAAAAACATGCTAATCATGTTAGCATGATGTTAACAACATGCTAATCATGTTAGCATTATGCTAGCAAAATGCTAATCGTGTTAACATCATGCTAACAAAATGCTAATTGTGTTAGCATCGTCATGCTAATGATGTTACCATCATGCTAGCAAAATGCTAATCATGTTAGCATTCTAGCAACATGCTAATTGTGTTAGCATCGTCATGCTAATCATCTTTCTTTCTTTTTAATATATCTTTCTTTCTAATCCATCTTTCTTTCTTTCTAACTTATCTATCTTTCTTTCTAACGAATCTATCTATCTTTCTTTCTAACTAATCTTTCTTTCTTTCTTTCTTTCTTTCTTTCGTTCTTTCTAACTAATTAATCCATCTTTCTTTCTTTCTATCTTTCTTTCTATCTAATCCTTCTTTATTTCTAACTAATCTATCATTCTTTCTAACTAATCTATCTTTCTTTCTTTCAACTAATCTATCAATCTAACTTTAAACTACTTTAAACTTCTAACTTCTTTAAACTTCTTCAAACTTTCTGGTCAGGCTTTCTCAAGCCAACTTAAAGTCTGTCTCAACAAACTTTTTTTTCTAGTTTCCCCTTAAAATTGTGCACCTATTTGCCCAATGTTTATATGAGTAACTTCAGGAATATAGGGTCTAAAAAACGATTTTCCTTTTTCAACAAATCAGCAGTAAAACAGGGTGCTTAACCATAGGCGGCAAAAAGGGTGGACTTCTGGGGCTTCAGCCCTATATGTTTTTATTCATTACCTTGTCTTTCTCTTTTTTTCAGATAATTTTTCGGACCCACTTTATATTAGGTGGCCTTAACTACTATGTACTAATATTTTAATTAATCATTTGATACATTGTGTACATTGTGTGATACTTATTGTGTACATACATGTTTTTACATTGTACTTACATTTTTAAAAATACCTGCATGTAATTACATCTGTAATTAATTTCTGTAGTTACATTTGTAATTACACTGTTGACACTTCCCTTACACCTAACCCTACCCTTAAACTTACCCATACCACCACACCTGTCCATAACTTTTTACCTGTCTCCCACCTCAATATCAGCAAAGGTGTTTTGCAATACAATATGAACACAGTAAGTACATTGTACTTATTTTTTGATGTAAGTACATAGTAGTTAAGGCCACCTAATATAAAGTGGGGCCAATTATTTATTTTTTTTAATTCAAACATATTATATAAATAATTGGTTTAAATTTATTTTGATCACATTCTGTTTACTATAAGTAACGTTGCAACTACATGTCTACTAACTTTCATTAGAGTGTTAGTTGAGTATTAGTAGACTGGTAGGGTTAGAATAAGTTGACGTACTTGCAAAGTTACTTAAAGTCAGTAGAATGTATTTTGGTTGGAGGACCATCCCAATAAAGAGTTAGCAGGTATTAACTTAATATACTTAATATAAAAACTATTTAGCAGAGAGTCTACTAATACTCTAATGAGAGGTAGTAGTTGCCTTGTACTTGCAAAGTTACTTATAGTCAAAAGAAAGCTCAAAAGGGACCATAAAAATAAAATGTTACCAATTCATTTTCTGCTCTATCAGACTTCATGATGACTACAGCATTTGTTCACTTTTAGGTCAGAGTTCTTCTCTATCCTGATATAATAAACACAGCATATTCCACAGATGAGCGGAATGTATAACATTATTTACTGGTGACCTTATATTTTCCAATTAACTTGAGTTGCTGATGTCTAGTTATGTCTGTTATGCTCAGGTTCTTAGACATTTATACAGAGGCTCATTTCTTAGTGTTTATTCAACTTGTTTTGTCAGACAGATGCTTATTTAATAGTATCCACCTTATTTGCATTATAAGAGCAGGCACTGCCATTTATAAATTGAATGTGTCTAGTTATGTTTAGGTGTACAAAACAGCTTGGTATTCTGGTATTTCTTATCCTTTTTTAATGTATTATTGTAATTATAAATGCACTGGTTTGTATAGCACAAATATTTTTACCGGTTACTGCACTTTGTTATTCTTCTAATTATTTACAGATGGTGTTAAATTATTGTAAAATTTTGAAAGATTTGTTTCATTTTGCAAAAGATATGGGGTGTTCTGCAACTTGTGTGTTTGGATGTGTGAATTGTGTGTAGTGTTTTGACAAAACAAGCCTTGCCATTAAATTGTGCTTAAGCAATCGTAAAAAACTGTAAAAAGAAAATAGTGACAAACCCACAACATTCTTCATGATTAGCTTGAGATATAGGGAGAATGTACACAAATAGGCCTACTATAAACTTACCAAGCACTGCACAACACTGATGCTCCTGCCTGATCCTGCCTGCCTGATCGATTGCTCCTGTCTCCTGTGTGCCTCCTGTGTGCCTGTTTGTAGCTCTGTACAGCCTTGCTCACGTTTGAATCTTTATTTTGATATTTCCTCTTTATTCTACTGCTAAATATAACTTACTCATCACCATAAATTGTTAAAAAATTGCCTATCACGTTAAATTTGACATCGCTAGCTTTTAATCTAAATCACCATCACACGTTAGCATTTCGCTAGCCTGTTAGCGTGTCATCTCTGCACCCGGGTCTCCTGCTCTCTGAGTTCATTAGTTGGATTAGTAAATAGTGTCCAGCATACGATTGTGGTAAGTGGTAAATTGGATTAATCAACAAACACGGTAAGTCATGTCTTCTCCTGTCATTATCACTTGCACTTCATGCTGCATGTTCAGTATAGGCTTCTCCGCTGGCGAACAGGGCTTCACATGTGATAAATGTAAGGAGATAGTTAGGCTGACGGAGAAGATTTCAGAATTAGAAACACGCATCCATACTTTATCTGAGAGTAGTGAGTATGTAACAGCTTTAGACACTGATTTGGATGTGAATAGCTTAATGAACTCTGTACATTCTTCGGTTCCGGCTGCAGGGCCCTCGCAGCAGGGCAACTGGGTGACAGTGAGGCAGCGTAGTCGCAGACCAAAAAAACGCTTTTCCGTTCCGTTTAGAACATCAAACAGGTTCTCCCCTCTCAGTGAAGCACCCACTGAGTATCCTGTTGAAAGTGCCCTAGTCATTGGCGATTCTATTACACGGAACGTTAAAATAGAGACACCGGCCACCATAGTCACTTTTTTACTGGGAGCCAGAGCGCCTGACATCAAAGCAAATTTAAAAGTGCTGGCTAAAGCTAATTGTAAATTCTCTAAGATTATTATTCACGTCGGCACTAATGATGTTCGACTTCGCCAGTCGGAGATCACCAAAATTAACATTAAAGAGGTGTGTGAACTCGCTAGTACGATGTCAGAGGCTGTTTATTGTTCTGGTCCGCTCCCCGTTAGAAGGAGTGATGAGATAGTTAGCAGGCTATCATCACTCAATGGCTGGTTGTCTAAGTGGTGTCTGCAAAATAACATAGGGTTCATAGACAATTGGAAAAGTTTTTGGGGCAGACCTGACCTGTTGAAGAAGGATGGCATCCATCCCTCCTGGGGTGGTGCCGCTCTTCTCTCTAGTAATTTGGCACATAGTCTTAGAGCTAAACCTTGACTCACTAGGGCCCAGGTCAGGAAGCAGACAAACTGGCTAAACTGACCGTCTGCTAGCTGTCTCACGTCACCGGAGTCAGATAAATCCCAGCACATAGAGACTCTTTCACCGAGATATTATCATATAGAGACTGTGTCTGTTCCCCGAATTAGTAAATACAAAAAAACATAAAAACCATTCAACAGTAAAAATTTAATTGATGTCCAACAAATAAACAAAAGATATAATACAGATGAACAATTGATGAAGCTTGGGTTGCTGAATATTAGATCCCTTTCCCCAAAAGCGCTTATTGTTCAGTCCCTCCAGAAAAATGCGGCTTTTTTTTGTGATTGTTGCGGGCAAAAATCCTTGATTATGCGGCATGTTTTCTTAAAAAATGCGATGAAAAATGCGGGAAAATGCGGGAAAATGCGAGATATTTATGCAATTTTATGCGATGAAAAATTATGAAAAAGAGAAAAAACAGCACTACATCACAGAAAGTGCTGGAATATTTAAGTTCTCATCTTGTTTTATTGAAGACCTTAATAATGGTTCAAATTTACAAAACATTGAGTCAAACAAGTTCTGTAGCTTTACAAAAGGAATATGCTACAACTTCTGAAGAAATGAATAAATAACTTCCTGTTTTACAGACATTTGAGTGCTTCCAATGCACAAAGTGCAATCTCTTAAAGGGTTAGTTCATCAAAAAATTTTAATTCTGTCATGAATGACGTCCCCTCATGTTGTTGGACACAAATGAAGATATTTTAGTGTAAATCCAATGGCTCAGAAAGGCCTCCATTGGCACAATGTACACTCTCAAGACCCATAAAAGGTACTAAAGATGTCGTTACAAAATCCATCTCACTACAGTGGTTCTACAATAACTTTATGAAGCAACGATAATAGTTATTGTGTGCAAAAAAAACCTAAATAACGACTTATATAGTGATGACCGATTTCAAAACACACACAGCTTTATGATGCTATGAATCAGTGAGTCGATTCTTAATTTGGATCGCGGGTCAAACTCCTGAAATACGTGACTTTGGCGATCCGAACTGCTGAATCCACTCATTGATTCATAACGCTTCAAACCGCTGAATCGACTCATTGATTTAAACGCTTCAAACCGCTGAATCGACTCATTGATTTAAACGCTTCAAACCGCTGAATCGACTCATTGATTCATAACGCTTCGAAGCTTCATGATGATGTGTGTTCTGAAATCGGTCATCACAGCGGGAAACTGCTTTGCGCGTCTTTTGCTGTTATTTTTGTTGGCAAATGGGAGTTTGCGCTTCATCATGGTTTCACCGATATCCATGTTTCACCACGGGGTTTGCAGCTTTTCGATGACTTTCACGTCAGGTAATTACGTCACTTCAAAGCGTTCCCATGGCAATAGGGGGAAATGGCGGCTCTTGTGTGAAGTAAACAAACATTTTTCAACTTTCTGCTAATATATATATGACTTTTTTTGCAATGAAAATGCGGGGATTATGAAATCATGCTAGCCCCGCATATTTTGCACGCGGAAATAGGCAATTTATGCGGCGAAAGTGCGGCATATTTGAAAAAATGCGGCCCCCGCATGAATATGCGGACTTTGGCTGATTATGCGTTAAATCACGCGATCGCATAATCACGTTTTTCTGGAGGGACTGATTGTTAATGATATTATTAAATATAATAATCTAGATGTGCTCTGTTTGACAGAAACCTGGCTAAAACCTGACGACTACATTACCTTAAATGAGTCCACCCCCCAAGATTATTGTTATAAACATGAGCCGCGTCTGAAAGGTAAAGGGGGAGGGGTTGCTGTAATTTATAATAATATCTTCAATATTACTCAGAAGTCTAGTTTCAAATATAATTTCGAAGTTTTGGTGCTTTATGTAACGCTATGTAGTGTACATGAAACCCGTTCAACATTGGTGTTAGCTACTGTATACAGGCCACCAGGGCATAATACAGACTTAATCAAAGAATTTGCTGACTTTCTATCAGAATTAGTACTGGCCGTAGATAAAGTACTAATTGTTGGTGATTTTAATATCCATGTAGACAACGAAAAAGACGTATTAGGATTAGCATTTAAAGATACACTAAACTCTATTGGAGTTAGGCAACACTTTTCAGGACCCACTCATCGCCATAATCATACTTTAGACCTAATATTGTCACATGGAATTAATGTTGATACTGTTGAAATTCTGCAGCAGAGCGATGACATCTCAGATCATTACTACAGTAGTGGTTTAATAATAGCCAACTTAAATTTTTTCGGTACATATCCTAATGACAAAGATTAATTATTTATATTCAGAAGAGGATCTATGACCTCTGGTAGCATCTCTTTTAATAGCCTAGTCGGTACAGGGTCAAGAATACATGTTGTTGATTTTGATGATTTAACGAGTTTAGCCAATTCTTCTTCTCCTATAGCAGTGAATGAGTGTAATTTTTCCTCATTGTATTGCAGAACAGAGGCGCCAGAATTCAATAATACAAAATAGTAAGGCAAGTGTGCTACAGTCCACTTGTGCCCTGCCCCTATTATACACTGTCCAGTAAAGGTACTTGTAGAAGGGTTTCACTGAGCCCATGGCATCCCTCAGTGCCGTGGATGGGACCCATTTGGAAATCAGGCAGCCAATCATAGTGTGGTTTTGCGTTTTCATGTGGACAGCGTTTTTTTTTTAAACCGTGCTTGTGTGGACACGATTGTTTTTTTAAAACGGAGGAGGAAAAACTCTGGTTATAAAAATACCCGTGTATGTGTGGACTAGGCCTAAGGTGTGAAAATGTGTGTAGAGTTATCAAGTGTTAGACAGTATTCTAGGTTACTACTTGTGGAGTTTTTTTGTCCAATAATTAAAAATTCAGTTTTTTTTCTGAATTGAGTTGCAGGAAATTACTGGTCATCCAATGTTTTATTTCAGCTATGCATTCCGTTAATCTTGTGAATTGGTAAGTTTCTTCAGGGCGTGAAGGAATATAGAGCTGAGTATCGTCAGCATAACAATGAAAACTAACGCCATGCTTCCTAATGATATCTCCCAGTGGTAGCATGTACAGGGTGAAGAGCAACGGTCCTACGAGCCTTGTGGTACTCCATAATGAACTTGTGATCGGTGTGACATCTCTTCATTTACTGCTACAAAGTAATAAAGGTCACATAGGTATGATTTAAACCATGACAAAGCAATTCCACTAATGCCTACATAATTTATAGTTCATAAGTCGTTTCAAAAGAATGTTGTGGTCGATAGTATCAAATGCAGCGCTATGATTGAGTAACACTAATAGAGAGATACAGCCACGATCGGATGATAAAAGCAAATCATTAAATGACACAACACATACACTTACACATATTTGAAAATCAGAGTATCAGATAGTTCATGACATAGTTAACAAGTTTGTGAATATTTTGAAAAAAAAAAAAATATATAACCGATACATTGTGCCAGCGGTTCCCGTGTTGTGATTTGACCGCAGCTTAGCAAACGTGGCACGGTTCCTGTGTGTGATTCGACAGCAGCTTAGCGCACATGGAAAGGTCACGCCTCTTAACGGGAGATATATGTGCTTAATGATCTCTACATGGCGACAAACACACTCAAATGCACCACTTCCTTTTCTCCACGCAGGTCCCGTTCTTCATGTTTTTTTGAAGCTTTGATTGTGTTTACAGTGTGCAATATAACATGTGTTCATGTTTCGCGTGTAAAAAAAAAACAGTATTTTTAACACAATTTACTTATCTGTATACCGCTGTTTTCACTGTCCTAAAAACGGCTGATGACTTCCTTTATTCTATGAAGTCCCTCCTTCAGAAATACGTAACGAGTTCTGATTGTGCCAGTGGTTCCCATGTTGTGATTTGACCGCAGCTTAGCAAACGTGGCACAGTTCCTGTGTGTGATTCGACAGCAGCTTAGCGCACGTGGAAAGGTCACGCCTCTTAACGGGAGATATATGTGCTTAATGATCTCTACATGGCGACAAACACACTCAAATGCACCACTTCCTTTTCTCCACGCAACACGTCCTCTTCTCCACGTGGGACAGCAACAAGACCACGCCCCCTTTTTTCGCATATTCTTGTGGGCGGAGGTTAGTCTGTTCTGCTGTTCTACTGATGTCATTTATGAAGGAAGTACCAGGATGTAGTCCAAGCCAGCCGTTCGCTGTAGGCTTTGAAAGGGAACTTCTGTTAAATGAAATATCTCGCTTGGCATTGAACTTTGAGCTTTATAATTTTACAGGTATTATTTATGCTCTAACAGCAACATTACACACTAACTAAAGTTTGAACAATGGGATCACGAAGAACGGGACCTTTAAATTAGGCCTGTTGTAGTTTGGTTAGGTGGCTTAGGGTTTATTGGGAATTTAAGTAAATGTGTTGTGTTTTAAATTTATTTATATTTATATATTTAAGTGTACTTTAAACTTTTAATAAATTGTTTAATTTAAAGATTTGTTTTCAATAAAAATCCATTCTTTAATGTTATCCACCGCCATGTTTGTATGGCTCTATTTCTTTTTTATAAATTATCCATTTAGGCAACGTTTAGGCACCGATACCATTTTAAAAGTATCGGTTTGGCACCGGTATCATAAAAAAACCCAAACCACACCCAACTCTATTTATGACACATCAATGTAATCAATTACAGCAATTACAAATGTGTCCATTCAAGTAAAAAAGACGAGAAAGGGTACTGAATTCGGTATTCATGTGAGTTACGAATTGACTTCTCTTTTGAGTCTTCTTGTGCTTTAAATTCTTTTCTACTCTCTTGAATGTTTAAACTGACAGGACACAAACACGTGCAAATGAGTCAGATCAGATCCGAGGACTGGTTTGTCACGATACATCTAAAGGACGCATGCTTCCACATATCCATCCTTCCATGTCACAGGGAGTTCCTGAGGTTCGCTTTTGTGGGCGAAGCGTTCCAATATCGGATTCTTCTGTTCGGCCTGCTCTTTTCCCCTCGAATGTTCACCAAGTGCTTGGATGCAGCTCTGGCTCCACTGAGACTCCGGGGCATCCGTGTACTGAACTACATTGACGAGTGACTCATATTGGCCCAGTCACGAGTAATGGCAGTTCGGCATCGAGATGTCGTCCTTGGCCACATTCAGTGCTTGGGGTTGACACTCAACACGAAAAGAGCATGTTGACGCCTTCTCAGAGAACCATATGGGATTCAACCGTGATGAGGGCACAACTGTCTTCCGCATGTGTCGAGTCTATATGGGCGATGGTCTCTAAAAGGAAGCTAGGCCACAGCCTCACTGTAAAGCAGTTTCAGAGACTGCTGGGGCTCATGGCAGCAGCGTCCAACATAATACATTTTGGCCTGCTACACATTAGACCCCTACAGTGGTGGCTGAAAACCAAGGGGATTTCCTCGAGGGGAAATCCGTTCCATATGATCTGGGTAACGTGCAGATGCCTTCGTTCCCTCATCATATGGTTTCTGTCCCAGGGGCCAGTGCTGGGAGCGTCATGTTGCCGGAAGACCGTTTCAACAGACACCTCCCTCACTGGTTGGGGCGAAATCATGGAAGGCCGATTGGCACATAAATTGCCTGGAAATGCTAGCGGTCTACAAAGCTCTGAGGAGCTTTTTCCTGTACCTCCTCGGCCACTATGTCCTGATACAGACGGACAATTTGTCAGTATTTGCGTATCTAAATAATCTGGGGGCTCTGAGGTCACGCCCTATATGCAGACTGGCACACCAGATCCTCCTGTGGTCCCAAGGGAGACTGTCGTCTCTCAGAGCGATGTATGTCCCCGGGGACCAAAACCAGGGACCAGACATCCTGTCGAGGCAGGGGCCCGGGGAGTGCAACTTCACCCAGAGGTGGTGAAGGCCATGTGCGAGAAGTTCGGCCCAGTGGATGTGGATCTATTCGCATCTCGAGAGACATCCCACTGTCCACTGTGGTTCTCTCTCACGCATCCAGCGCTGCTGGGTTTGGATGCCATGGTGCAGACTTGGTCGAGGTTGTGTCTGTATGCATTCCCCCGATCGCTCTGCTCCCGGGAGTCCTGGAGAGAGTCCATCAAGAAGGGTTCAGCCTACTTCTAGTAGTACCCTATTGGCCCACCCGGGTATGGTTCTCAGACATCATCGCACTGCTGGCAGGTCTTCCATGGCATATTTCTGAGGAGGGATCTGCTGTCCCAGGCAGGGGGCACAATATTTCACCCCTGGCCAGAAATATGGAAGCTCTGGGTCTGGCCCCTGATGGGGCCCAGTACCTAGAGGCTGGCCTGTCGACCGGTGTAGTCGAGACCTTACATAGCTCCAGGGCTCCTTCCATGAGGAGGTTGTACAGCCTGAAGTGGAATGTGTTTTCCACTTGATGTAGAAAGTGTGAGGTGGACCCAGTTAACTGCCCAGTGGCTTCAGTGCTGGAGTTCCTCCAGGATCGCTTCTCTGCGGGTCTTACCCCATCCACACTCAAGGTGTACATGGCCTCTGGGGATGGGCCTCTGATGGGCCTCTGGGGAATCACCATCTGGTTGTACGGTTCCTCCGTGGGGCTCGGAGGATGAAGCCTGCAACTCGCTCCAGAATCCCGGCGGTGGTGCTCGAAGGGCTGGCTGAGGCCCCCTTCGCACCACTCGAGTCGGCTGAGGCAAAGAACCTGACCCTTAAGGTGGCGTTTTTCCTTGCCATCACTTCTCTGAGGAGAGTGGGGGACCTCCAGGCCTTGGCGGTTATGCCAACTTGCCTGGAGTTTGCCCCTGGCGGAGTCAAGGCCATGAAGGCCTTAAGGTCTCGACTACACCTGCCGACAGGCCAGTCTCTAGGTACTGGGCCCCCTCAGGGGCCAGACCCAGAGCGTCCATATTTCTGGCCAGGGGTGAAATACTGTGACCCTGCCTGGGATAGCAGATCCCTCCTCAGAGATATGCCATGGAAGACCTGCCAGCAGTGCGATGATGTCTGAGAACCATACCCAGGTGGGCCAATAGGGTGCTACTAGAAGTAGGCTGATCCCTTCTTGATGGACTCTCTCCAGGACTCCCGGGAGCAGAGCGATCGGGGGAATGCATACAGACGCAACCTCGGCCACGTCTGCACCATGGCATCCAAACCCAGCAGCGCTGGATGCGTGCGAGAGAACCACAGTGGACAGTGGGATGTCTCTCGAGATGCGAATAGATCCACATCCACTGGGCCGAACTTCTCGCACATGGCCTTCACCACCTTTGGGTGAAGTTGCACTCCCCGGGCCTCAGCCCCTGCCTCGACAGGATGTCTGGTCCCTGGTTTTGGTCCCCGGGGACATACATCGCTCTGAGAGATGACAGTCTTGGTTTTGTATCCTTTTGTGGGGAGTACTCTGGGTTTTGTGCAAAAATACTGAGATGAGATAATGATGAGAATTTTCATTTTGGGCGAACTATCCCTCTACAACAGGGGTGTCCAACCCTGCTCCTGGAGAGCTACCGTCCTGCAGATTTCAGTTCCAACCCTGCTCCAACATACCTGTCTGTAATTATCTATCACCCTGAACACCATGATTAGCTGGTTCAGGTGTGTTTGATTGAGGTTGGAGCTAAAACCTGCAGGGTGGTAGCTCTCCAGGACCAGGGTTGGACACCCCTGCTCTACAAGATATTTGACAACACCATCCACACAAAGGCTAAGATCTTCTTATCAGTTTATGATTTGGAACAAGATATAACAAGAGAAAGATTAACAAATTCTGCCTTATCTAAAGCCACCATAAACCCAAGCTGAGAATCTATACACCTGGCAACAGTTGTCACACCAACTCTTATCATTCAGTGGAAGCTTATGCCTTTGTTCATGTCAGTCAGAAATTTTCAAACAATTAATAATTTCATAAAGTGATGTTTGATGTGAAAAGGGCACAAATACGCAAGCACAATAATACATACAGTGACTTTGAGGCAAAGTACGCAAAAAGTACACTGAAATTAACCAAACTCTGTTTCTGTTTACTTTCTCAGTACATGTAAACTCTTATTGTACTAAAATCAGGAAACCATATTTGAAATAAAAAATAAAATCATAATCGTTCAAAATTTTATAATTTGTCAAACCCCTAAAAGAGTTTTTCGGTCCACGCTCTTCAACACCTCTAACTGCCCCCTTATTTGAAAATACATGGGTTGCAAGTGCTGTTTAATGTTAATTTATAATAATACAATAATGAGTTTTATTACTGTACAAACTGTATATTATTTCCCCTAAACCTACCCCTAATTTGAGTACTTTAACAAGATCTTATGAGTATTTGTATGTTATTCATAATGATAGCATTATTTATTTATTTATTTATTTGTGTGGTTATGTTTAGCTTTGTGGATTTTAATGAACTCTTAATAATAATGCAAGTATGTTTGTGTTACACTAGTGTTAATTTAACATGGGCGTTTTTCTGTGTACTAAATCTTACCTGTTTCATTTACATAAATCTGACATATTTGAATCACATTCAGTTTATCAATACAATTACATAAATCTTACTTGTTACATTTATTTATGACTTACATATATGAATCACATTAAGTTTATTAATTTGCTTATGTTAAAATTATGTAATCCAAATGCATGGAAAATTTATATGCAATTCAAATACATAAATATCATGTTTAGAAATTATTTTTTTGAGTGAAATCATTATCTCACTCTAATTAAACAATAAAAGTTTGTTCATTTCAGTGACAATGAATGAAGAACTTTTTGTATATAATCCAATGGCGGCGTTTCACAAAAACTTATGTATGGCATGAATCTTTCTGGCCATACAACAACTTTCCCAAATAATCACATTAGCCTATATCTAAACAAAATGTGGACAAAAATCCACAAAAAAAACTTATCAACAAACTTAACAACAATAACATTTAAATACTGAAACAGCCTTATAAGCCTTCACTGTGACCTAACCAAATGCGACATGTGAGAAAAATATTTTCTTTTCATGTTAATCAGAGTTTATGTACTAACCAGCTGCAACAGCTATTTACAACAATTCTATTTTACAAACAGTTTTTATTTCTGCGGCTTTGTGGCTGGAACAACATACAAAGTATGACAAGTTCAGATTATGTGCTTTATTTAGGGAATTTAAAGCGAGTTTGAATATAATTTTTTCATGACTTTATAGACATAGCCTTACTGTAAACAACAAATGATAATTCACCTCAGATCTTGAAAATAAATTAAAGGAAACAACTAGGCTATGTTGGAACTGTCAACTCAAGGTGAACAAACAAGTGTATTCTATGATAAAAAAAATTTTTTTTCAGTCACTCAGTATGTATTTTTAATCATGCCAAAATTATGTAAGATTTAGGAATTCGATATTGTACTTGTCAATTTCGTTGTGAATGCAGTCAGTGCGCTATCAGAGAGAGCCCACCCACACGCTCTTCTGATTGGCTGTGACTTTTGATTGATTGATCTCGGGTCAAGTCTGGTTTGCCGCTTAAAATCTTGTTGCATCGCGTCTCTGATCATGTCTGGTTAGGACGCGGAGTTAGGCTGTTTAAATTTTCTTTTCAAAGCTGCAACAGAACTAACTAGCAGCATCATGAGCTGTTTATTTCCCCTGCTTGCCTGAATGTCAGGGTATGTCAACTACCATACTCTGCCATGAGTAAATGCCGCCCCTGATATAATCTATTAATGTATTAACTACAGTTTATATATAAAAAGATAAATTCCACTTTTACAGTTGTATGTAAAGAATTCATTAAAGTTTTACTTAAATTAAACACACGTGTGGAGACATTTTAGCCAACAAAAAAGTAACTTGACTATGTTTCAGTTTTATACAATGCCTTGGGAGTAAGAACAGGTTTGCTTTTGTATTAAAGAGAATCACCCCTGTGCCACTGTCAAATAAAATAAAATAAAATAAAATCACTTTATTGTCACACAACCATATACACAAGTGCAACAGTAGGTGAAATTCTTAGGTGCAGTTCCGAGCAACATAGCAGTCATGACATGACATGTACAACATTTAAAGCAGCATCAGATTACACATCTGATGCGCCCACAATTACTCACAGCACAGTAAACTCTACAGTAAACAATAAATAATTTACACAATGTGAGTGTAGTTCTCACAGCTTAAACAATATACACATACTTACAATATACATATACTTTAAACAATATACACTAAACATACATTAAACAGTATACATTAAGCTATAATAATAATATACAATGTACAGTATACAATATTATTCACAGTAGAGATCCAATGTACAATAGGTGCTATATGATAAATAAATGTGTATATAATGTGTGTGTATCTACAGTGGGTTGTGCTGAGTGATATTCTGTCAGTGTGTGTTATGATCCTGATGGATCAGGAGTTAAGTAGTCTAATTGCTTGTGGGAAGAAGCTGTTCTGGAGTCGGCTGGTGCGTGTTCTGATGCTACGGTACCGCCTGCCTGATGGCAGCAGTGAGAGCAGCCCATGGTTCAGGTGGCTAGAGTCTCTGATGATCCTCTGAGCTCTCTTCACACACCGCCTGGCATAAATGTCCTGGAGGGAGGGAAGCTCACCTCCGATGATGCAGCTGGCCGTGCGCACTACCCTTTGCAGGGCTTTGCGGTTGCTGGCGGTACTGTTGCCGTACCAGGTGGTGATGCAGCCAGTCAGCAGGCTCTCGATGGTGCTGCTGTAGAAGCGTGTGAGGATGTGGCGGTTCAT
This sequence comes from Romanogobio albipinnatus, assembly GCA_023566225.1. Taxonomy (NCBI): domain Eukaryota; kingdom Metazoa; phylum Chordata; class Actinopteri; order Cypriniformes; family Gobionidae; genus Romanogobio; species Romanogobio albipinnatus. The sequence goes on along the minus strand of CM042245.1, from coordinate 30,949,336 downwards.
TCCAAACCTCCTCAGCCGTCGCAGGAAGAAAAGGCGCTGATGAGCCTTCTTCACAACGGGAGGAACTTGAAGCTGCTGACTCTCTCCACCAGTGCTCCATCGATGGTGATGGGGCGGTGTTCTCTCTCATTCCTCCTGAAGTCGACCACCAGCTCCTTGGTCTTGCTGACGTTGAGGGAGAGGTTGTGCTCCTGACACCATCGTGTCAGAGTATGCACCTCCTTTCTGTAGGCCGTTTCATCATTGTCAGTGATGAGACCTACCACCGTCGTATCGTCAGCAAACTTGATGATGGTGTTGGAGCTGTGGGTTGCCACACAGTCATGTGTGTACAAGGAGTACAGGAGTGGGCTGAGAACACAGCCCTGAGGGGCTCCAGTGTTGAGAGTCAGTGATGAGGAGATGTTACTGCCCATTCTGACCACCTGGCGTCTGTTTGACAGGAAGTCCAGGATCCAGCTGCATAACAAGCTGTTTAAGCCTAGAGCCCGGAGTTTCCCGTCAAGTATGGAGGGCACAATGGTGTTGAATGCTGAGCTGTAGTCTACAAACAGCATTCTCACATATGTGTTCCTCTTTTCCAGGTGGGAGAGAGCAGTGTGAATTGTAGATGAAATGGCATCATCAGTGGAGCGGTTTGTGCGGTATGCAAACTGCAGTGGGTCCAGTGAGGGAGGGTGAACAGAGCAGATGTGGTTTCTGATTATTCTCTCAAAGCATTTGCTGATGATGGGGGTCAGAGCAACAGGACGCCAGTCGTTTAAGCAGGTGGTTTTTGATTGCTTCGGTACAGGCACAATGGTGGACGTTTTGAAGCATGTGGGGACCACGGACAGGGAGAGGGACCGGTTAAAGATGTCCGTAAAAACTCCAGCCAGTTGGTGCGCGCACGCTCTGATGACGCGGCCCGGAATGCCGTCTGGACCCGCGGCTTTTCGGATGTTCACCCGCCGGAAGGATCGGGTTACATCCGTTACAGATACAGAGAGTGAACTAACCTCTGCATCTTCAGCCACAAGCTCTCTCTCCGCGAGGGCGGTGTTAGTTCCCTCAAAGCATAGAAGGTGTTGAGCTCGTCCGGGAGAGAGGCAGCGGTATTCACGGTGGAGTTTGTGTTCCCTTTATAGTCCGTGATGGTGTTAATTCCCCGCCACATGCTTCTGGAGTCGGTGGTGTTGAACTGTCCATCAATCTTGTCCCTGTACTGGCGTTTTGCTGCTCTGATGGTTTTCCGGAGGGCATAACTTGCTTGTTTATGCTCCTCCGCATTACCGGAGTTAAAAGTGGAGGTCCGCGCATTGAGTGCCGCGCTAACATCCCCATTTAGCCACGGATTCTGATTAGGGTACAGCCGAATTTTTTTGGTCGGAACAACGTCTTCTACGCACTTCCTGATGAAACACGTTACGCTATCAGCGTAGACCTCGATGTCTTCATCAGAGACCGACCGGAACATCTCCCAGTCCGCGTGATCAAAACAGTCCTGTAGCATAGAGTCCGATTGGTCCGACCAGCACTGGATGGTTCTGAGGGCGGGTGCTTCCTGTTTCAGTCTCTGCCTGTATGCGGGCAGAAGGAGAATGGAAGAGTGATCCGATTTGCCAAATGGTGGGCGCGGGAGGGATTTGTAACCATCCCGGAAGGGAGAGTAACAGTGATCCAGGACACGGTTCCCTCGTGTGTTGAAGTTAACATGTTGGTGGTATTTAGGTGCAATGCGTTTGAAGTTGGCTTTGTTAAAGTCCCCGGTCACAATAAACGCAGCCTCAGGATGCGCGTTTTTTCTGCTCACTCACTGTCCTATACAGTTCCTTTAGTGCCCGGTCTGTGTCGGCTTGTGGGGGAATATACACAGCTGTGATGATAACCGCTGTGAATTCCCTGTGAAAACCCTGTGATATCCTGTGATGCTCGTTCTTTGAAAAACTATATCATCAAAACGTTAATGGTAGTGATCAGTTTCTGCTCATTTAACAGCGGACTTTTTCAGAAACAGGCCCATGATTCCAACTGCTATTGTTTGTTCTATTGTTTATACTTGGCTGGTCTAATGGAGCCTGTCTGGATAACGCCCCAGCAGGGACCCCTTTCTCAGCCGTAGGGTGTTGAGGCAGCTAATTGGTCCAAGCATAAAATACCTCTTGAATCAAATCCAAAGGCTGCTGATGACATGTGCTGAAAGCAACATTGCTGTGTATCATGGGTTGTTGAGTGTAAACCCTGTGATAGCACAGTTGTATGTGAGAGCCTACGAAGGTTAAACAAAGAAAGATGAACCTAGGATCCCCTGTATACACAAAGTTAAATGGAAACTGATTGATGCCTTTCTATAGTCTCTGTAATCTCATATTCAGGCAGAACACCCATCATACCATTCATTGACCATTCATACACAAAAAAAAAACCGACTGAAAACATTCTCCAAAATAGAAAGGTCCAATCTGACTGGCTGATGAACTCTCATAATTTCCAGAAACGAGAGTTCTAAAGTTTGTATAGTTTGTATAGTTTTTCATCAGTTCAAGTTTATATATCAAAATATATAAACTTATAAAGTTCATATTATTTGTGAGCTATATTCCATGTCAAGAAAAACAACAAAATTAGTTGCATATAGTGACCTCTTTTAGGTGCTTTCTTCAACTGTTATCACGTTATTACTCCCATTAGGGAATCTCTACTTTCGTTTGACTTTTTTCTTGATAATCTCATAATACTAGCTGTCCATTGATCACAATGCGAGGGGTGCTAACTCGGTTTCCGCTGACTTCCTTGTTTGTGCATAACCTGTGTGTGACCTTCTTCATGGTTTGTCCCAGCCAAAATCACCATGGCATGACGGATGACTGACGCCATTAACAAAAACGTGAGTGAACCCATACCGGCCATGCTACAGACGAACGCATGATAAATTATCCTCATCAGTTTGTTTTGCCAGCTGCCACATGCGGGTCACCACCTAATCTCTAGCTGACATTTTGTCCTGTACTATGTATGCAAATACCTGCCAATCAATTTGCCCCCCACCCCTCACGATGTGATTAAAACTAATTAATTGCAAGTTAAATTCAACACATTCGGCTTCCAGGCGCACAGGGTTAAAAGGACAATATGAGAACATAAACAGTTACAGCAGACCAGTAAACAGCTTTTAATGTTTTCTAAAACATCCTTCATCTTTCTTCATTAACCCTGGTAAATAAATCAAGGGCTGTAAATATGAATAATAGCATGTAAAACAGAGTGAAAAAGCTGATTTAGATACCAATAACGGCTTACTGGAAGATCTGTGACATTTTATGTGTTTGTTGTGTGCTGTTTGGATTCAGTGATTATGTCCCTGAGCTAAAGGACACAAGGAACAAAACGGTAGGAATCTTACAATAGGGTATGCTATACAACAGAAAGGATTGATACTGATTTACAGCTGACAAATAAATAGCAGTGGTATTAATCTGTTATTCAACATTATCTATTTTTCATTCACACCTGAAATCTAGTTAGACAATGAGTTTACACTGCAGTGCAAGAGTCTGTAAAATATGTAGTTGAATGAAAATTATCATTATGTGTTTTTAAAGCATTTGGCCATGTTGCAGTCTCCTTTTCATTTGCATGCCAAACGTAATATTAAACTTCACTCCTGCATTAGCTACAAATACTCATGAAGCCCATATTTTCAAGTACATAATATTGTTGTTAAATAGCAATACAATTAATCATATTTTATTTACTGATCTTTTAATTGTACAATTTGTTTCATCACCGATTCAAGTTTTGATGTTTTTCAAGTTTTGACTTGAAAAGTGCAAATGAAAATTACAATAAACTTGTGTTTTTGTCTTTTTGTAGTTTTGATCAACTTCTAATTTAAGTCTACAGTCTTAAGATTGCAACTATAGATAAATTGTCATTATATAGGTACAGTAATGGCTTTGCTGCACTATCCTAGTCCAAATCTACCCACATCCTTTTCTAAACCTACAGCATTAGAGAAGATGGTGGATAAGACCAATTTTTGAAGCCCCAGGACCAGAGATAATTGAAGTCAATAAGAGCATTGAAGCTTGGCCCAAAAACCTAAAATGTGATGTTGTTCCAGGACTACCAAGGCCTCGCTACCCACCAGCTATGTTTAATTAAATTATGTTACATTACATAATTAACCACAGAGTGTTAAATTAAATTAACTTTTTTTTTTGCTACATCAAACTGCTATTTTTATACTGAAAGGTGTAGAGCTCATACATTTTTTACATTTCGAATTTGAAGATATTTTCACGAGTTTGTGTGCCCATATAATCTTAGTGAAAGTGGTAAACAGATTTGGCTTGCTGTCTGCTATAGAGGGGCTCGGAGAAGATATTCTACCCGAGCTCTGATTGCCCCCCTATAACAGGCAAAATTGTACAAAAGGAGGAGCAAGGGAGGAGGAGGGATGCTGCAGGAACTAAAAATGGGAAGAGGTAAGCTGCTGGTTTTATACTTTGGTATTAATTGGAAGATTAGATGGGCGTACTCCTCCCGAAATTACGTTTAATAACTTCACTTCACGAGTTTGTGTGCCCATATAATCTTAGTGAAAGTGGTAAACAGATTTGGCTTGCTGTCTGCTATAGAGGGGCTCGGAGAGGATATTCTACCCGAGCTCCGATTGCCCCCCAAAAAACATAAATGCAGAATCAGACAGCAAGAGATAATTCTGGGATTTAAACTGATTACTTAAGGAATTTGCATAATTATTTCAATAGTCTATAAGACCCCCCCCCAAAATTGGAGAACAGAAGGAATGTGAGACTGCACTGCAGCAGCAGGATTGAGGTAGGCAGGTCACTGCTGTGGCGGTTTAAAAACAGGTGAGGTGCTGCGGTGGCAGCATGGATTGAGTGGGGCACTGCAGTATCAGTATCAAATTGGTGGAGAACTGCAGCGCAATATCAGGCGGAGCACTCAGTAGTAGTATCTAATTGGCGGGGCACGGCAGCGGCAGAATCAGACGTAGCAGTGCGGAAGCAGCATCAAATTGATGCCTCCGCTGCAGTGCTCCACCAAATTGGCAGAGCACTGCAGCGGCAGTATCATGGCACTGCAGCGGCAGTCTCAAATTTGGCGGGGCACTGCAGCGGCAGTCTCAAATTGGTGGGGCACTGCAGCAGCAGTATCAAGTAAAGCCAAACACTGCAGCGGCAGTCTCAAATTGGGTGGCCTTGCAGCAGCAGTATCAAGTAAAGCCAAACACTGCAGCGCAGTCTCAAATTGGCGGGCACTGCAGCAGCAGTATAAAGTAAAGCCAAACACTGCAGCGGCAGTCTCAAATTGGCGGGCATTGCAGCTGCAGTATCAAGTAAAGCCGATCACTGCAGCGACAGTCTCAAATTTGCAGAGCACTGCAGCGGCAGCATCAAGCGGAGCACGGCAGCCTCAAGCAAAGCACTGCAGCGGCAGCATCAAGCGGAGCACGGCAGCATCGAGCGGAGCACTGCAGAATCGAGCGGAGCACTGCAGCATCGAGTGGAGCACTGCAGCATCAAGTGAAAACCCTGCAGCAGCGGTATCAAGTAAAGCAAAACCCTGCAGCAGCAGTATCACATTTGCGGAGCATTGCAGCACCAAGCAGAGCACTGCAGCACCAAGCGGAGCACTGCAGCCTCAAGCAAAGCACAACACTGTAGCAGCTGTATCAAATTGGTGGAGTACCGCAGCGGCAGTATCAAATTGGCGGAGCACTGCAGCACCAAGCGGAGTACAACACTGCAGCAGCGGTATAAAATTGGTGGAGCACTGCAGCGGCAGAATCAAGTAAAGCAAAACACTACAGCAGCAGTATCAAATTTGCGAGGCACTGCAGCAGCAGTATCAAATTGGTGGAGCACTGCAGCGGCAGTATCAAATGGTGGAGCACTGCAGCAGCAGTATCAAATGGTGGTGCACTGCAGCAGCAATATCAAATTTGTGAGGAACTGCGGCAGCAGTATCAAATTGGTGGAGCACTGCAGCGGCAGTATCAAATAAAGCCAAACACGACAGCAGTATCAAATAAAGCTAAACACTGCAGCAGCAGTATCAAATTTATGAGCACTGCAGCAGCAGTATCAAATTGGTGGAGCACTGTGGTGGCAGCATCGAATCCAGTGAGCTTTGCAGGCATCGGTTGGATTGAGTTTCGTGGGGAAACCATCTTAAAGAGTAGAGAGTTAGGTGGCTTGTTTGATGAGGCTGAGGTCAGAACAAATGTAAGTTTGAAAGGCATCTGAGGACCACCAACCCAGAAGTTTAATTTGATGGTCTGGCAGTCCTTTTGGCTGCCTCAAATTGGCGGGCACTGCAGCAGCAGTATCAAGTAAAGCCAAACACTGCAGCAGCAGTCTCAAATTGGCGGGCACTGCAGCTGCGGTATCAAGTAAAGCCAAACACTGCAGCGGCAGTCTCAAATTGGCGGGCACTGCAGCAGCAGTATCAAGTAAAGCCAATTACTGCAGCGGCAGTCTCAAATTGGCAGGCACTGCATCGTCAGTATCAAGCAAAGCATTGCAGCAGCAGTCTCAAATTGGCAGGCACTGCATCGTCAGTATCAAGCAAAGCATTGCAGCGGCAGCATCAAGCAGAGCGCGGCAGCATCGAGCAGAGCATGGCAGCTTCAAGCGGAGCACGGCAGCATCAAGCGGAGCACGGCAGCCTCAAGCGGAGCACTGCAGTATCAAGCGAAACACTGCAGCATCGAGCGGAGCATGGCAGCATCAAGCGGACCACTGCAGCAGCGGTATCAGATAAAGCGAAACCCTGCAGCGGCAGTATCAAATTGGCGGGCACTGCAGCTACAGTATCAAGTAAAGCAAAACACTGCAGTGGCAGTCTCAAATTGGCGGGCACTGCAGCTGCAGTATCAAGCAAAGCATTGCAGCAGCAGTATCAAATTTGCGGAGCACTGCAGCGGCAGCATCAAGCGGAGCAGGGCAGCATCAAGCGGAGCAGGGCAGCATCAAGCGGAGCACGGCAGCCTCAAGCAAAGCACTGCAGCGGACGAGAGAGATTTTCTTAAGCGAGGTGTTTTGCGCTGGGCTGTGGTGGAGCGGAGAGACCGGCGACCTGGGCGATCAACAGGTGAAATGAGCAGTGAAGTCAGTCATGCAGATTTGGACGAAATGCTGCAGGAACTAAAAATGGGAAGAGGTAAGCTGCTGGTTTTATACCTTGGTATTAATTGGAAGATTAGATGAGCGTACTCCTCCCGAAATTTTCCTCCCGAAAAAAAAGTTTTCTCTGCTTGTGAGAGCATTTTTCTCCATGTTAAAATGAGCAGTGAAATCAGAGGGCATAGGCTACCACAGCACATGTATGCATTATTCATGCAGCTGCATTGAGTTGTAATCTATGCTCTGTCAACTAATGAAAGGCACTGCGCTCTTCATCCTATGCACTGCAGAATGCACAGAAATATGACCAGACTGATGAAACAATTCTTGCACATCAGTGATATAACAAAAGCAGAAGGTGCAAATGCTGGAGCTCTAAGAAAACCATATAGCTTTAATTCAGGCATGTCATGAGGAAGAAGTGAAATTTGAAGTTAAAGTTACGGAAATCCTACACTGTAAAAAATTGTGCTGTAAAATAACGGTAATCTACTGGCAGTTGTGGTTGCCAGCAATGTACTGTTAATTTACAGCCTGTTTACAGCTGTCCTTTTTTACAGTATATTACCGTATTAATACCATGAAAGGTAACCTGTCCCTCTCCCTGTCCGTGGTCCCCACATGCTTCAAAACGTCCACCATTGTGCTTGTACCTAAGCAATCAAAAACCACCTGCTTAAACGACTGGCGTCCGGTTGCTCTGACCCCCATCATCAGCAAATGCTTTGAGAGAATAATCAGAAACCACATCTGCTCTGTTCTCCCTCCCTCACTGGACCCACTGCAGTTTGCATACCGCACAAACCGCTCCACTGATGATGCCATTTCATCTACAATTCACACTGCTCTCTCCCACCTGGAAAAGAGGAACACGTATGTGAGAATGCCGTTTGTAGACTACAGCTCAGCATTCAACACCATTGTGCCCTCCATACTTGACGTGAAACTCCGGGCTCTAGGCTTAAACAGCTTGCTATGCAGCTGGATCCTGGACTTCCTGTCAAACAGACGCCAGGTGGTCAGAATGGGCAGTAACATCTCCTCACCACTGACTCTCAACACTGGAGCCCCTCAGGGCTGTGTTCTCAGCCCAATGCTATACTCCGTGTAAACAGATGACTGTGTGGCAATCCACAGCTCCAATACCATCATCAAGTTTGCTGACGATACGACGGTGGTAGGTCTCATCACTGACAATGATGAAACGGCCTACAGAGAGGAGGTGCACACTCTGACACGGTGGTGTCAGGAGCACAACCTCTCCCTCAACGTCAGCAAGACCAAGTGGTCGACTTCAGGAGGAATGAGAGAGAACACCGCCCCATCACCATCGATGGAGCACCGGTGGAGAGAGTCAGCAGCTTCAAGTTCCTCGGTGTCCACATCACAGAGGAATTCTCATGGTCCGTCCACACTGAGGCCGTTGTGAAGAAGGCTCATCAGCGCCTTTTCTTCCTGCAACGGCTGAGGAGGTTTGGAATGAACTGCCACATCCTCACACGCTTCTACAGCAGCACCATAGAGAGCCTGCTGACTGGCTGCATCACCACCTGGTACGGCAACAGTACCGCCCGCAGCCGCAAAGCCCTGCAAAGGGTAGTGCGCACGGCCAGCTGCATCATCGGAGGTGAGCTTCCCTCCCTCCAGGACATTTACGCCAGGCGGTGTGTGAAGAGAGCTCAGAGGATCATCAGAGACTTTAGCCACCCGAACCATGGGCTGCTCTCACTGCTGCCATCAGGCAGACGGTACCGCAGCATCAGAACACGCACCAGCCGACTCCAGAACAGCTTCTTCCCACAAGCAATTAGACTCCTTAACTCTTGATCCATCAGGATCATAACACACACTGACAGAATATCACTCAGCACAACCCACTGTAGATACACACACACTATATACACATTTATTTATAATTTATTATTTATCATTTATCATATAGCACCTATTGTACATTGGATCTCTACTGTGAATAATAATGTATACAGTACATTGTATATTATTAGTATTATAGCTTAATGTATACTGTTTAATGTATGTTTAGTGTATATTGTTTAAAGTATATGTATATTGTAAGTATGTGTATATTGTTTAAAGCTGTAAGAACTACACTCACATTGTGTAAATTATTTATTGTTATTGTAGAGTTTACTGTGCTGTGAGTAATTGTGGGCGCATCAGATGTGTAATCTGATGTTGCTTTAAATGTTGTACATGTCATGTCGTGACTACTATGTTGCTCGGAACTGCACCTAGAATTTCACCTGCTGTTGCACTTGTGTATATGGCTGTGTGACAATAAAGTGATTTGATTTGATTTGAACTCTTTTCATTTGCTTCAAACAGTTCTCATTTTAAAACTAGTATTTATATGGTGTTTGTACTGTAAACCTATTTCATTTGTGTCCACTGAAAAGGAACATTTCTTAATTTAAATTTTAAACACGTAATGTGTTGTAGTGAATTAATTTAAACATGACTTTAACTTCAATCTTTGAAATTCATCGATAGCACACATGTATGTGATAAATTATTCAACAAACAGCTCATAATTGCATCAGCAAACACAGTCACTGACTTAAAATAAAGCAGTGGTTCTCTGCTCATCGTGGACTGAAGCACAGGCTCTACTCTTCAGCACAATGGTGACCCACAAAACTAATTAATTAAACTAAAAGATCTCTTCTATTATCTTGTGCAACAACACATAAACACAGTTCATTTTAATATTTACTCTCCTTATCAGTCCTTCGTACAACTTTTTTCTATTAACTTTCACTAATTTCAATGCAAAAATCTTCATTTCTTCAATTCATTGTTACGTTTTAAAGTATATTACTGTTTTTCCCTTGATTTTTTACGGTAATCTACTGGCAGCTCTGTCTGCCAGTAAATTGCGGTTTTTTTACAGTACTTTTCCGTAAATTAATTTACAGTTGCTTACCGTTAATTTACATTTCACTTTGGGTTTTTTTCATCAATCCCTTTAACCCTTTAAACCCCACAGCAAAATCTTCAGTTTTAAATTAACACTTATATGTGTCTACACTACAGAGCAATTTAAGTGTTGTTGAAGTTAATGAGATAATTAAGAGATTATTTAAGTGATAATTGAGAATTAGTGATGAGCACTTGCTGTTAACAAGCAGAACCACTGAAGGAAAGAGAAACACAATAACTACAAACTGACTTCAGCCACAGCCTTAGATGAAATCAACTGAAGATAAAAGAATACATTAATCTCTGAAGATCTCAGCAGAGGAGGATTAAATAATTCCACAAACAGCATTACCATCTTCACACATTACTAACCAGATTAACTTTATTTCTGTCAGACGTCTACAGAAGCTCTTATTGAAAATTAACAGATCTTTAGGCGTTGACATTTAATTGAAAATGTTGGTCACCATTATGGTGATAAATGTTTGCTTCAGTTGGGCTCTTGACACTTGACTTTCTAATGATAGTTTTTATTTGGCTGCTGTAATCGTGTATTGCTTAGACACATTTGATGTAGCAAAAAACAGAAAATGGGATCAGGTGTTATTAGTTATACATAATCAATAATATTGCTTATAACAATCATAATGGAATGATTGGTTTGTTAATCTAATCCAGTGTCTATTCCTTAAACAAACACATTGTTCTAAAAATACATATACTTTTACGTTACCATATCCGTGATACTTCTGCAAAATATCAAGCAGTGGTTAGGAACCAGTTATGAAGAATTTCTACAGTGCCATTTAGACTCACATAGACATGATGAATCAGCATATGAATCTCAACAATGGTGACAATCAACAAAAAAAGATGAACAGATCAACTCTGAACATCACAAATCACTACTAAAAGTCAACACAAAAACAACAAAAATACAGGTAAATAGTAAGAATTAAAGATAATAACCAGGCTATTCAGCAGAATAATTTATTCATGCCGCAATGTATGCTGGGAGACATGGACAATTTTTGCACAATGCCGGTACCCAGCATGCATTATAGAATGAAGCTTTTGATTGTCACCATTGTTGAGAATCATACACCTATTCTTGAGTCTGAATGATTCTGGTGTTCAAAATGTCTTGACCACAAACTGTTTTCATTTCCTTCAAATTTTCTGGTTGTTGCAACACTGATGGATCTTATGCTGTAAAATTATTGGGGTATCATTAAAAAAATATAAAAACATCCTCTATTTCATTATAGATTAGACTCTGAAGGAGCTCAGTGAATCAGACCATTAATAAACAGTCAACATCACCTGTTTACATTTTCTTTTGGCTTTGCTTGCTATAACAAATGTATTTGAAATACACAGTTGCTGCAGAGAGAGAAAAACTAATGTTATTATGTCAAGGTTCAAGAGCCCAACTAAAGAAAACACTGATCACCATAATGGTAACATCAAAAGAAACAATAAAACAACATCTGTCAATTCTCAATAAGGGCTTCTGTAGACGTCTGACAGAAATAAAGTCAGGCTGGTTAGTAATGTGTGAAGCTGGTAATGCTGTTTGTGGAGTTGTTTAATCCTCCTCTGCTGATATCTTCTGAGATTTAATGGTCTTTTTTTATCTTCAGTTGATGAAATCAATTTTTTTCTGTTCATGTTTCACTTTCCTTCAGTGATAACAGCAGGTGTTCATCAGTGTCTGAATTCACTCACTTCTTTTCGCTCACTCTGTCAAGTGGACTATATCAGTGAACTAGTGTAGGGAATAGTAAACAAGGGTATAGGGTGTGATTTGGAGCACAGCCTCAGAGTGTCGACTTCGAGTACTGTTAATTCACAGTATATTCCTGTTGGCTATTTTCTCGAAAATAACAAATATTACCCAGAATGCATTATTTTCTATGGTATATTACTGTTTTATTGGAAAACAGCATGTTACTGTCAAAATTTGGCTTTTTTTTACAGCATTTTTTTACAGTGTAGTGTAGTTCTAAAGCCCCCTTCTGTGCAGCCTAGGGGTGCCCATGCAGACCCCCTTTTGAAAACCCCTGCAATGTACATTACACCAGGGTATGGCGGTATTTTAATGCCATTAATAACCGAGCGCACAACTGATGCTTGCTCGCACAGTAAATCACTCCAGCGAGAGAATAACAGATCTACACGCGAGGAAATGGCAGCCCGCGAGCTCCTTTTAAACCCACACGCGCGCATGACATCTCCTCTGCGCGCAAATCAAGCCCTCGCGAGCTTGGACATGACATCATTCCCCACACTCGCGCTCGAGCTGCTATTTTGCTCGCGCGAAAACTTTTTTATTTTTGTCAGTCGTGGGGCGGGACTTTACTTATTTCATTGTAACCTGAAATGTCATTGGTCAATCCCGTTTTTCCGGAAGTCAGTTGTGAATGGATGCCTTTTGTAAAACGTGCAAAAGACATGGCTTCATCAACAGACCAGATGCAAGAGAGTTAAACTTTATTTACTGACTGATTGCATTATTAATATAATATGTCCTTATCAGATACTATATTAACTTTATTTATTATTTTTATGGAGCTGTAGCTATTGGGGAAAATGAGAACACATATTGCTGTAGTTCGGTTCTTTGACTAAGGTGCTATATAGCACCGCTACCATATACAGAACATGTTAAGATATGGTGCTATATAGCACCAAATGTGGTTCCTCTATGATTATGACCTATGATATATAGAACTTTTTTTTTTAGAGTGTAAGGCTGAAACTACAGCGTCTTTCTGTTTTTAATACATTTGTTGAATATATGTCTTAATTACAGTAGGCCTGTAGATAGTTATGATATTTGTGGCTGCACCGGGGTCCGTTATTTACTAGTTCTGAGAACTTCAGAAATGTGGAAAGTTATTAAATAGCTGTAAATATGATTCTTATTTATTTTTTATTTTTTTATTATTATTATAAATAAAAAAAGGGATATGATCATTCATGCTTTGCACTGTAACTGTAAGTGCAACCTTTCAATGGGGTAAAGTGCTGAAACCCTTTTATACTTTATTTAATGGAAAATATATTAACCACTCAAAACTGACAGAGTGATAACACAAAGCACACACCAACTCTTGCTTACTGATATGAACAAGTGATTTATGTTTCATCCAAAGCCACACATGAAGCAATTTTGAATTTAGAATCATAGTTACAACTATTTAATGGACACTTTTCACATTTCTGAAGTGATATAATTGTAGCTGGGTAAACAACATAGATTTAGTGGAAGTATAGTGGTAATGTAGAGGTGAACTACAGCAATATCATTTTCCCCAGTAGCTACAGCTCCATAAAAATAATAAATAAAGTTAATATAGTATCTGTTAAGGACATATTATATTAATAATGCAATCAGTCAGTAAATAAATTTTAACTCTCTTGCATCTGGTCTGTTGATGAAGCCATGTCTTTTGCATGTTTTACAAAAGGCGTCCATTCACAACTGACTTCCGGAAAAACAGGATTGACCAATGACATTTCAGGTTACAATGAAATAAGTAAAGTCCCGCCCCCTTCGAGCGCGAGTGTGGGGAATGATGACGCGCGTGCTGCGAGTCGAGTCCAAGCTCGCGAGGGCTTGATTTGCGCGCAGAGGAGATGTCATGTGCGTGCGTGGGTTTAAAAGAAGCTCGCGGGCTGCCGTTTCCTCGCGTGTAGATCTGTTATTCTCTCGCTGGAGTGATTTACTGCGCGAGCAAGCATCAGTTGTGCGCTCGGTTATTAATGGCATTAAAATGCCGCCATACCAGGGACTCCTTTTGTGTTCCATATGAACTGAACAGGCCCTCCTCTCTTGTTGAACATAGAAAGCAGAGATGTGGGCTTGATACTAGTTTGCTGTGCAGTCTCAACCTCATCCCGCCTCCCCCTTTCATTTCTTATTTGGGTATTTCATTCATCAGGGCATAGGGCCAAGACAGACATGGATGGCCGGCCAGTGTCAGCAGACACAAGTTACATGAGCTCTGACCCTGTGCTTGAAATCCAGTGTTTGGTCTGGCAGCCTATTCAGCACAGGAGAGAGATGTTTGATGTCTATAGGGGAGCGAATTTTGATAGCGCTGTTTTGATATTGGTGTCAATATGCCAAAGCGTTACAGCTTCAGTATCAGCTTGGCCCCATGCTATCAAATTTGTTGATGCATTATTCAAGAATGGTTTGGTCAATCAAAAAGCATATAATCACGTTTTGCCTGCATGGTCTAAAGATGATACATTTTGGTGAAAATGTGAAAGTTTGAAAAAGTAGGTATTCCAAGATATTTAAAATGGCGGACAGTTCAACCGAATAGGCTATAGCATAACACCGAAACGCTGCAAGGAGCCTCAGTGTCAGCAATGCTGTGTGGTAGGACACTCACGGACACGATGATGAAGACAAATCTTTGATAAATCCACAGGCAGATAAATCCAAATAGAGAGAATGGCTTTCCACACATGTAACACAGATGAGACCCGACAGCAAATGAATAGACACAGAGGAATTACGTATACAAGCAAATGAAGATAATTAACAACAAACACCTGAACTAAATGAGAACTAATCAGAAAACATGACAACTAAATGCAAACTCAAAATAAAGTCCAAACTAGGTGAGACTGTGACAGTGTGCCCCTCCCGGAAGGCATGTCCAGCTCCCCAGAGGACCCTCCCTGGAAAACTGCTCCTTTGGGGCGGTGTTCAGGTCAGTATACAGAAATGTGCAGAGGCAGTTGTCCGGGAAGCTTGATAGGTTGGCCAGAAAGATTAAGGGTGCGTCTCAATCAGCTCCCTGGTTCAGTAGTCAGGGCACTGATCAGAGATTCAGCCCATTGATTATGTCCTGATCAGTTCCCTGACTACTGAACTAGGGAGCTAATTGAAGCACGTCCTCGAGGGAGTGATTAATACCTTTTTCAAGGCAAATTAATAAAAATAAAAAAACAGGATTGTCCATGGTGAAAAAAAAGCACAAAAACCAAAGAAACACACAAACATAATGGTAATCTTTTCTAGGTCTGGTCTTCTGTCAGCAATGCTGTGTGGTAGGACACTCATAATCAATCAATACTAGAAAAGGCAGTATCCTCACAACTAAGCTGTGGTATCTGTAAATGGTATCTATGAGGATTTCCTGTCAGGATTTAGACCGTATCATAGACTGCTCTCATTAGAGTTACAAATGATTTGCTCTTATCATCCGATCGTGGTTGTATCTGGCTATCAGTGTTACTCGATCTTAGCGCTGCATTCGATACTATTTATAACCAGCAGCCATATCACCCTGCAGCCCAAGACTGGTTTCCCACTGAAGCTAAGCAGGGCTGAGCCTGGTTAGTACCTGGATGGGAGACCAACTGGGAAAACCAGGTAGCTGCTGGTAGAGGTGTTAGTGAGGCCAGCAGGGGGTGCTCACCCTGTGGTCTGTGTGGGTCCTAACGCCCCAGTATAGTGATGGGGAAACTATACTGTAACAAGCACCGTCCTTCGGATGAGACGTTAAACCGAGGTCCTGACTCTCTGTGGTCATTAAAAATCCCAGGATGTCCTTCGATAAAGAGTAGGGGTGTAACCCCCACATCCTGGCCAAATTTGCCCATTGGCCCTCTCAATCATGGCCTCCTAATCATCCCCATATACAGATTGGCTTCATCACTCTGTCTCCTCTCCACCAATCAGCTGGTGTGTGGTGGGCGTTCTGGCACAATATGGCTGCCGTCGCATCATCCAGGTCCCCCTTCTATATGTAAAGCGCTTTGAGTGCCTAGAAAAGCGCTATATAAATGTAACAAATTATTATTACTATCGACCACAACATTCTTTTGAATAGACTCTAAATAGAAATTGCATTGGCATGGTTTAAATCATACTTATCTGACCGCTATCAGTTTGTGGCAGTAAATGAAGAGGTGTCATATCGATCACGATCAAGTTCCGTATGGAGTACCGCAAGGCTCAGTGCTAGGACCGTTGCTTTTCACCCTGTACATGCTACCCTTTGGAGATATCATTAGGAAGCATGCCCTGATGAAACTTACCAATTCACAAGATTAACAGAATGTATAGCTGATATAAAAAATTGGATGACTAGTAATTTTTAATATCCTACAACTTAATTCTGAAAAAAACTGCATTTTTTAATTATTGTGAAAAAAATTCTGCATGTAGTAACCTAGAATACTGTCTAACACTTCATGGCTGCTCTGTAAAGTCCTCGTCTGTAGCGTTTGCCTAATAACTCTTGTTCCATGTTTTCTGGTCATCATCATATTCTGACATAAGCACGTATAGAGGAGGAGACTGTTACGTTAGTAGAGATGCATTGCAAGTAAACAGAGTTCGAAACCAACTCTTCTGTGTCTGTGTAATCTTTCTTTTATCTAACAAAGAAGACACTACAACTTGGCGACGAGTGATGCACGGATTCAAAAGAGTTACCCAAAACTGCTGCTTGTATCGCATGGACATAGACTAATTCTAAGCTGCAGTTCATTGCGTCTCCGCATGACGGCACTGCGAGACAGCACAATGACACTTCAACAATTACTAGACGCAGGAATAGCTCAAGAAACTGCAGACAAACAAGCAGCTGGCATTGAAGAGATGCATACAAAATCATCTAAATCATTCGTAACACATGCAATAAATAAGAAAACTTTTAACAGAGACAAGCAGATACATTTTAAAACAAAGACTACTTTTGAAAGCATGACATGCAACAACTGTTTCCACACGATGGAGGTCAGAAAAACTGTCCTGCAAAAGGAAAAATCTGCGAAGGATACGGAAAGCTGAATCATTTTCAAAAATGCTGCAGATCAACACGCTATGCAACCAATAACCCAAATCCAGCAAAGCACAAATTCCAAAAGGTGAATACTGTGCATGCAGAGGATACAGAAGGCAAAACACACCTTGAATCATCAACAAGTTCGGATGAAGACTATGTATATGTCATTCATGCAGTTCAACATTTGCAACAACCGCAGTCACAAGTGGAGATTGCAGGAGTGCCAATGATGATTACCATTGATTCTGGCGCAAGCGTAAACATTGTCGATGACACTGCATATCACACAGTAAAATGCAACGTTGCGTTAAAACCATCTGATGCAAAAATTTTTGCATATGGCTCTTCCACTCCACTTCCATTAAAATGAAAATGTCATGCCAGAATTAACAGCACAGACACAGCAACCACTTTCTATGTAATTGACGGTCACTCTGGTTCTCTGCTGAGCTACAACAACGCAGCAGAACTTGGAATTCTACAAATAGTCAGCACGGTGTCTGACCAACCAGCTGAAGCTCCCACCGTGAATCAGTTACTTGAAGAGTATCAAGACCTTTTTCAAGGTATCGGAAAGCTAAAAGATTTTCAAGTGAAGTTACACATAGACGAGTCTGTAAAGCCTGCAGTACAACCACATCGACAGATTCCATTTCACATCAGAAAGAAAGTGGAACAAGAACTCGGAAAACTTGAACAACAAGGGATCATTGAGAAAGTCAGTGGACCAACACCCTGGGTATCACCTATAGTTGTTGCACCAAAACCCAAAAATCCTGACAGCGTGCGCATATGTCAAGTCAAGTCAACTTTATTTATATAGCGCTTTAAACAATGCAGATTGTTTCAAAGCAGCTTCACGGTGTTAAACAGGAAAATAATGCTAAATAATTTTATTCAGCCGTATAGCCGTTCTGGAGAAAACGGTGATGTCATCAGTTCATTTTTCAATTCAATTATCATACAGTGACAATGTGGGCTTTAGATCAGTAATTAGATCAGTAGTTTAGTTTATATGGTTAATTTAGTTTAATAATTCGATTTATTTGGATATTTAGTTGAAAAATTTACTGTCCCCGACTGAGCAAGCCAAGCCAGAGGCGACAGCGGCAAGGAAACCAAAACCCCATCAGGTGACTTAATGGAGAAAAATAAACCTTGGGAGAAACCAGGCTCAGTCGGGGTGCCAGTTCTCCTCTGGCCAATTAACAAACAGCGTATGATTATTATTCTGACAACTTTACAGGTCAGAGGTCATAATAGATCGGAATATTCGAAAAATCGGAGGCAACACACCTGAGACGGGTTTATTGAGGATGATGTGTCGATTAAATAATTATTAAATATGAATAATCTAAATATCGGAGTTATCACACCGGAGACAGGTTTATTGAGGATGTGTCAATTAAATAATTATTAAATAGAAATAATCAAAATATCAGAGTTATCACGCCGGAGACGGGTTTATTTAGGGTGCCGTATTGACAAAACAATTATTAAAGTACAATATTCAAAGGATCGGAGGAAACACGCCGGAGATGGGTTTTATTGAAGATGACATATCGATTTAACAATTATTAAATAGGAATATTCCGCATCGATGAGGCAATTCCAGGGGAAGTCTAATTGACACGGCCTCTGCAGACACTTCAGGGTCATGCGTTGGTCTTGTCTGTGCGCAGGTCAACCATCTGAACTGGATACGGCCCTGCAGTAAACTTGGGATAAAACAGAGAGACTAACATTAGCGTAGATGCCATTGTTACCTAGTATTAACCATGACCTAGTTAATGCAGCCAAACAATCAATTAATTGAAAAAGTGTTTTATGTGTATGCCATAGTAAAGAGATGTGTTTTTAGTCTATTTTAAACTGACAGAGTGTGTGTGCTTCCCGAACAATGCTAGGAAGACTGTTCCAGAGTTTAGGTACTAAATAGGAAAAGGATCGACTGCCTGCCATTGATTTCGATATTCTAGTTATTATTAACTGGACAGAATTTTGAGACCGCAGTACTTTGGACTTTATAATGTGTTAAGAGCTCGCTCAAGTACTGGGGAGCTAAACCATTTAGTGCTTTGTAAGTAATAAGCACGATTTTAAAATGTATGCGATGTTTAATAGGGAGCCAGTGCAGTGTTGACAGAACCGGGCTAATATGGTCATATATGTGGATATGAGAATGCCCAATTGACCTATCGTTAAGCCCCGCCCCCCTTAGTTACTGTCGCTAACTCGGACAAACAAACAGAGTTGCTATATCTTACAATGACAGCTGTCAGTGTGAAAACCTTATCCAAAGATGTTTTTGGACACAGAATGTAACGTATATCCCATCCGAATGATGGCCAAACTTTACTGATGGTTTATCAAGTTTATTATATCCTTTTTCACTCCAAAAAATAATTGTAAGATACTGAACAAACAAGGCATAAGAAGTGCGCGTTAACGTCTCATTCACAAACTATCTCTCTCTGTTGCATTACCATTAACATACACAGCAAATTACACAAAAACACTCATACAAATAACATTAAACAAACATATACACAGACCGTATTCCTTTTCGAGGGTGCAGTTAATAACTGGTAAACTTTGTATCTGCAAAACAACTCCGATAAACTGCGTGCGAGCTCTTCATTTCACTATGTTACCCGCAGACTATAATACCCATCAAAATAGGAGTCCTCCTTAGTAGGACAGATAATGTAGACCTTAAACATATCTAAAATTAAATTAATTTACATATAACCAGTTTAATATGGAGAGGCACTGAAATGTAGACCTTCATGTTTTTGACCTACAGTGTTACATGATGTGAGAACAGTTAGTTTTTACGGTTTGTATGTTAGCAGGGACTTTAATCGTAACTTAACGAGAGTATGACAAACAGAAAATCCTCTCAGGATACCTGGAATCAGTGTAACAGTACCTCAGGCACAGTGCTGTTCCCTCTGCTCCCGCAGGATCTCAGTTTCTCTGGCTAATTTTCTCCACTGCCACAGCAGTGCTGTTCCTTTTTCTCTAATAATACATTTAATTTGTAGTGCGCCTTTCTCAAAGCACTAAGGATGAATAAAGCACAACTGTACAACTTGTACGAGTCACTCCAAGATGCTTTCCCATCTCCAAAATCCACTCCACCTTCCAAAGCCGCAAACAGGGCGAGTAATCACAAGGCCCCAAACTCACACTCCCATAAAACACCTACCTCCCTCACAGGAACGGTTCTTCCACGAGCGCCAGGCTGTAGTAGCAAGCCTTCAGCCAGTCTGGGCCGTGTCCCAGATCCCGCTGCTACCATCAACAGTCTCAACTCTTCTCTCTGCTCTGCCGAGCTACAGACCGCAGCTTTCTCCAGTGCTCACGTCACAATGCCAACTTCCACAGGCCGCGTGTTCAGTGTGAGTATGCCTCCGTCAACAATGCAGGCTCCATTATCACAGCCTTTTTCTGTCACTTTCGCTAACCCTTTCCCTTGTCCATCCAGACTCTAGCGCGAAGCTGCCTCCTCTAGCGGTGCAGGCCCAGGTGCCCTATTTTCCTCCCCAGCTGTCCTCCTTTCCCTCCTCTGCCTGGGGGCGACCGAAACGTGAGGTTGCCTCCGCAAGTTGCCCCGGCAAGTTGCCCCCAGATGCCCATCCCGCCGAATGCTACAGCCATGGAACCACCCCCTGTTGCCAGCAATATCAGAGCACAGATCCTCACAGAAATTCAGGATTTTGGCACCAAAGGCGGACCCATTCCCAACCCCATTACCTCACTATTCAGAGCTGATATTCCCACAAACCACCCATTGAAATCCCTCCTTGACACCTCTCTTAATTCCATTTTTCAAGCCTTTTCCCCCAGAACCCTCCAATCCATGGAAGTGTTTCAAGTCTTTTCACTCCACAAACAACCTGAATTTCCCTGATTTTTCTCTGCTTACCATCACTTCATTCATATCTCATCTCTACAGCATCAAGAACCTCCAAGCCAGCTCCATCAAGGGTTATCTAAGGGGAATTCAATATTTCACAAACTAATTTTTGGTTTGTCCTCCTCAGAATTGGCCAATTCACAAACATCCATGCTCATCAAAGGCATCCAAAAAAAAAAAAAAAAAACCCATCCACCCAGAATCCAGACAACCAATAACTTTAGATATACTCACTAAATGTATCTCCACCCTCCGCCGAGGCTACCACTCCATCAATACCGCACTCTGGATGCAATGTTCATATAGGCTTTCTTTGGCTTTCTCAGATGCTCAGAACTCACCATCACATCCAGCTTTAACCCAAAGATCCATCCCACACTTTCAGATCTATCAGCGCTAGATGACGAAACAATCTCTTACTTCATCAAACAAAGTAAGACAGATCAAATGAAAAAAGCCATTTCATTTGCATTTTCAACCTCCCCCATCATCAATTCAGCCGTTCCAATCCCTTTTAGCCTACCTACATTCAGAAGCTTGCAGACAAGATTCCTGTCTGTCCCACTCTTCGCAGACGATGCCAACCACCCTGTCACATGTTTCTGGTTCTAGAAACACCTCAAGTCCATATTGATTCAATCTGGCATCCCAGCAGACAACTTTTCTAACCATTTGTTCCACATAAGTGCAGCAACCACAGCTGCCCAAAAAGGCTCCAAGCACTTGGTCGCTGGTCATCAGAGGCTTTCAAGAGCTACATTTGTTCCAATCGCTTCCACATCAAAGAAGCTCAACAAACTTTCATCAGATAAATTTCCATACACCCAAACCTACAGGATCACCTCGTCTGCTTCAATTCAATATCACCAATCCACTAAGGGAAGCAATCATATACTCACAGCCGCGGCAGAATCTCCCCAATCGCTTCTGCAGGAGCCCACACCATTCTTTCACTGCCACAGCAGTGTTATCACTTCGCTCCAACAGAAGCTCAGTTTCTCAATCCAACTGGTTTTACTGCCAAAGCAGTGTCATCTCCTTTGCTCCAACAAAAGCCCATTTTCTCTGCCCCAAAAGCCTCCACTGCCGCAGCAGTAATACCGCCTCAGCTCCCGCAGGAGTTCTGTTATTTTCGTACTTGCTTTTACTGCTGCAGCAGTGTTATCTCCATACTCCCGGAAGAGCTCAGTTCTATGTCCAACCCGGCTCACCGGATATTTGGAAAGCAAGTTGAAAACGGCTCGTCTCCACTGCCGCAGCAGTGTCATCAACTCCGCTCCCGCAGGAGCCTGATTCCCCGTACAACTGGCTCATTGGATAGTTTGAAAGCAAGTTGAAAATGGCTCGTCTCCACTGCTGCAGCAGTGTCGTCAATTTAAGCTCCCGCAGGAGCTCTGTTACTCCATCCAAACTCACTCCACTGCCACAGAAGTGTCATCTCTTCTGCTCCTGCAGGAGCCTGATTCCCCGTACAACTGGCTCATTGGATAGTTCAAAAGCAAGTTGAAAATGGCTTGTCTCCACTGCCGCAGCAGTGTCGTCAATTTCAGCTCCCTCAGGAGCTCTGTTACTCCATCCAAACTCACTCCACTGCCACAGAAGTGTCATCTCTTCCGCTCCCGCAGGAGCCAGCATCCCTCCACCACCCCGTCTTCCTCACACTCAACTGGTTACTTTCCTAACCAGAGATACGGGGGGAGTACTCTGAGTTTGGGCCAAATACCGAGCTCGGAGCCCTCTCTTCGGACAGCACGCCAAATACGCATACCATTTATTCTATCTGACTTATTTGTAAGTGTGAACTCGTGAATAGATGATCTGATACATAATTTAAATGGAGCTGTACTCTTCACAAAACTGGATCTGAATGCTGGATATCATCAGCTTGAACTACATCCAGATTCCAGGTACATAACAACATTCACGACTCACACAGGGCTCTGGAGGTACACTCGTTTGAATTTCGGAATTAGTTCAGCTGCCAAGGTGTTCCAAAACACAATCCAGCAGGTCTTTCACGGCATCCTAAATGTCAAAAACATGAGTGACGACATCATAGTCTATTGGAAATCACGAGACGAGCACAACACCTGTCTGCAAGCTGTCTTCAAGAGACTTCGACAGAAAAACCTCACCCTCAACAAAGACAAATGTGAGTACAGCAAAACAAAACTAGATTTCTTTGGATATGTGTTTTCAGACAAAGGAATTTCGGCAGATCCGAAGAAGATAATAGCCATTAAGAGCCTCCCAGCCCCACAGAGTGTATCTGAATTGGGAAGTCTGCTCGGAATGACAACACACTGTTCACGTTTCATTCAAGATTATGCAACAACCACACAGCCGCTGTGTGAACTACTCCGGAAAGACCACACTTGGAATTGGGGGCTGGAACAACAAGCAGCATTAGACAAGCTAGAATCACAACTAATTCAGAATGCTACAATGGCATATTTTAATCCAAAGAAGAGATCCATGCTACTTGTTGATGCAAGTCCGGTTGGTCTTGGTGCGATACTGAGTCAGCCGAACACAGACAATCCCGGTGACAAAGTAATTGCATATGCTAGTAGAGTGCTCACAGCGGTAGAACAACGCTTCTCGCAAACAGAAAGGGAAGCTCTATTAAAAATCTGGGTATGTGAACACTTCCACCTATATCTCTAAGGGTCACACTTCACTGTCATCACAGACCACAAACCACTGGAGCTCATTTTCAATAACCCTTGAGCGTCCTCACCAGCCAGACTTCAACGTTGGAGATTGAGATTGCAACAATACACTTTCACAGTCCAATACAAACCTGGGAAAGACAATCCTGCGGATTACATGTTGCGGCATCCTGTGAAAGCCATGCTCTCTCGGGCAGCTGCAGCGCTTGGGTTGGAGTGGACACCCATCCGGCCACCCCTCCAATTCCTTTCTTCCCCGAGGTGCATGAGGAGATCGCGCGGTCCTGGAAGAACCCGTTGTCTTCCTGCGACCGTTCGGCAAATTCCTCCGCCTTCTCCGCCCTTGATGGAGCCGCGGCTAAAGGGTACACTGGGGTCCCCTCGGTCGAACGCTCTGTTGCGATGCAACTGTGTCCGCAGAGTGCTTCGACCTGGCGCGGCGATCCTAAGCACCCCTCCAAGGCCTGTAGGTTTTCGTCATCCCTGGTGGTGAAGACCTATAGAGTTGCGGGGCAGGCTGCCGCTTCTCTGCACGCCATGGCAACTCTTCAGGCCTACCAGGCCAAGTTGCTATGTGACCTGCACGAGGGCGGAGCTGATCCGGGACTCAGAGATGAGGAAGCGACGAAGGTGACGGCACGCTCCCTGGGTCAGGTGATGTCCACAAATGTGGTCCAGGAGAGACACCTATGGCTCCCTGAGAATCTTTTGTTCAGCTGCTGGCCCCCGGGTCAGCAGCACCCTAATGTGGTTAATGAAAGAACTGACAATCCCATCCCTGAGCACACAGAGATCGGTGATGACAGTGCGCGCCACCCCCGGGTCCCGCCACTCGCATTCCTCTCTGTTGCCAGCCTCCTCTCAGAGCAGACCCCAGTGGAACGCACGTCCTTCCCTGGTCTCCTCTGTCAGGATGCAGCCGTTAACTATGCCCCCACACTGGGACGCCCAAACACCTCCCATGGAAAGTGGTTGCATATTACAGTTAGAAGTACGGTGCAAAATGCATAAGTAAACAGTTGTTACTGTAATAAACAGTCGGTAGCGCAAATAACAAAGTGAAGGCAGATGTGAGGTAGGAGAGTTAGCAGTTTATGAGGGAAGTGGATCAACGGGGGTTTGAGTTCAGTTAAGAGACAGCTCTGGGGAAAAAACGTCTCGGTTACGGATGTAACCCTCGTTCCCTGAGGAGGGAACGGAGACGTACGTTAGTGACTAACGAATGGGGGTTTTGCCTAGAAGCCTATCATCTTCGAGCATAGAGAAAACGCCCAATGGCGTGCCAATGCCATGGGGCATGCGGAATTTGCATACGTAACTCCGCCTCACCGCGTGAGTATATAAGGAAGTACGTGGCAATACAGCATTATGTTACCTGCTTGAGGAGCCAATGGGGGGACTGCGTACTGAATGTCAGACCCTCGAGGCAAACCGTAGGAACAGTCCGCATTGAGGAAGGAGACATGAAAGTAAGCGTCCTTCAGGTCGATCGCTGCAACCAATCTACCGGACGAACGCGTCCGAGGAGGCGTTCACTACCGACATCCTGAACGGAAGCCTGTGAAGGGATCGGTTCAGGACGGGCAGGTCCAGGACTGGCCGTAACCCACCGGTTTTCTAGGGTACAATGAAGTAAGGGCTAAGGAAACCCGACTTAATTTCGGCTGGAGGGACAGGCTCGATTGCACCCTTCACCAGTAGGGTGGCAACCTCCGCACGTGTGACTGCGCGAACGGAATCGCATAGCCGAGCCTGATGGCCTTCGCGACCCAGCGGACAGCCCCTGAAGCTGAAGCCAGGCTCCAGGAACTGACCAACGGGGTCGCTCGGACCACAGACGTACCCAGGGTGGGGCAGCGAGGCAGCGTTACCGGCCCGGACATGGGAGGCGTAGCGTCCCGGCGTGGGGGCACGGTTAACGGCTGCGTCCTGACAGAGGAGACCAGGGAAGGACGCACGTTCCACTGGGGTCTGCTCTGAGAGGAGGCTGGCGACAGAGAGGGACGAGAGCGGCGTGTCCCGGGGGGCGGCACACACTGCCATGGACTTCCTCTATACATATAAGCCTATCACAATGTTCTTTTTGGTCTTCATTTACAGATTTCAAATTAGTAATACTATCTATAAAACTAGAGGAATCGTTTTCATAAAACCTTGATTCATAAAGAGTCCTACAAAAGGTTGAACAATAATCTGCAATGTCCTTTGAGTCATGTGTTAACATACCATTAATATTCAAATGCAAAATTGCATTTGATTTTGCATGGAATTTTTCTAGTTGAAAGAAATATGCCGAATTCTGTTCACCCTTTTCTAACCATCTCTGTCTAGATCTAATAAATCTTCTGCCTTGCTTTTATACATATCATCTAATTGGCTTTGAAGTGTGAATAACTCAAAATATTCACTATCAGAAAAATGTGGAGGAGATTTCTGAGTAAAATCTGTAATTTTAGAAATGATCATCTCCTCTTCAAGTCTTTTAGCTTTAGATAATGAACTTCCAAATTTTATAAGAAATTTACTAACCTCAAATTTAAATAATTCCCAATTAGTGCAATAGTTATTACTAATCTGAGCTATAGTGAAATATTGTGCAATCAAACTATGAATGGTCATCTTTACAAATTCATGTTCCAATAATGACTTATTGAGCTTCCAATATGAGTTATGGAAGTTAGAGCAAAAAGAGGAGTGTAAAGAGATATTGATAGACACCACCTTATGATCTGTTAATGGAGTGGGAAGGATATTAACAGAAATATTTTATTTTTGTAAACTGCAGGGAGTTAACCAATAGTCAATACGAGACATAACAGTACAGGCCTTATTATTCCATGTAAAAGACCAAAACCAAGGGAATTTCTCTCTCCAAATGTCTATTATTCCAAATGTCTGCATAAAGGCCTCCAGTGTGGAGTTATAATAATTTACATTGCGAGGTGGCCACCGGTCAAGGGAGTTATCTAAAGTGATATTAATATCTCCTCCTAATAGAATAAGTGAATTTGGAAATTTAGATAAACAGTATGTAATTCAACTCTTTAAACTTTTAATTAGATTTAGAATTTTACCCATAAACATTTATTAAAATTACATTTGTCAGATCTAGATTAATAATTAATCAATAATTTGGTAATTATTATTACCAAAATAATATAATGACGAAGGGGATCCCCCTCAGAAAATAAAATGTCCCCAGAAAATGTGTTTTTTAAAATTGCAACACCAGCCTTACGCTCAGACCCATGAGCAAACCAAACATCATTACCCCATTGTGCTTTCCAGTAGTTTACATCTTTGGGAGTTGAATGAACTTCTTGAAAGAAACAAAAGTCAGACTTTTGCTGTTTTTCAAATAAAAATAAAGCCTTACGTTTAACATTTAACCTTAAACCCCTGACATTAATAGTAACTAATGAAAATTACATGAATATATGAAGAACAAAAGGAACAAGAACAATATCAAAAGAAAACTTCCATTCCCTTCAGGTTATGAAACTATAAATATTCCAATCAACATTATAGAGAAATTAACTTTCTTTATATCAAGTGATTGTATAAACTTGGTTAGTTGGCTAACAACAGGCCACAATGAAAAGTGTGCACTTTACATGATGAAGAACACTTCGTTTTCACAGGGGTGAACGCACCTCTTTCCCATCTATGAATACGTGCACACCGATAAAGAATGCTCTTTTTCCTTCCTTCCTAGCAGCTTCAACCAACGGCCACCTCTTCATCCTCAGCAACACAGATCCTCTGTGAATCTCAGCTTGTGATTCCTAAGGTATTCACAGTTCTTGGCATGCCGCCAAATCAGGTCCCGCGTAGATCTTCTCACGAAGCGAATGATTACTAGTCTTGGTCTACTGTCCTGCTCTTTCAGATTTCCCAGTCGATGTACAACATCTATGTCATCTTTGAAAGACACGCTTGAATCAGGAACAACTGAAACACAGACTCCGATGACTTTTTGCTTTATGTTTTCCTCCGAATGTTCAGGAACTCCATACAGATGGAGGTTCGATCTCCGCTGATAGCGTTCAGAATCGTTCAGTCTTTGCTTAAGTTCGTGGATTTTGGTGCTGTTTGTATTGGCTGTAGTTTTACAACTTTTCATGTCTGTTTTCAAGGCATTCACTTCTTCAAACACAAAGTCAATTGACTTCTTAAGCGCCTCAATACTCACGGTATTGCTGGTAATAATTTTTCAGAGGTCGTCTGCACTTTCCTTAATTTTGGATGTCAATGCCGCAATTACATTATATTGCAATTCTGTCAGAGAAATGTCAGCTCGAGATTTCTTTTGTTGAGGTTTCACAGGCGTATCTAAGTCGGAGTCTTGTACAAGCTCGAGACTTGGGCTATCAGATCGGCGGATAACTGAACGTTTTTGGTGATATTGATGGTCAGCCTCAATTTGTGGAGATAGATCAAACTGGGTAACGGTGAGACGGCATAGTCGCGGATCAAAAAAACACTTTTCCGTTCCGGTTAGAACATCAAACAGGTTCTCCCCTCTCAGTGAAGCACCCACTGAGTATCCTGTTGAAAGTACCCTAGTCATTGGTGATTCTATTACACGGAACGTGGAAATAGAGACACCAGCCACCATAGTTTACCAGGAGCCAGAGCGCCTGACATCAAAGCAAATTAAAAAGTGCTGGCAAAAGCTAATCGTAAATTCTCTAAGATTATTATTCACATCGGCACTAATGATGTTCGACTTCGCCAGTCAGAGATCACCAAAATTAACATTAAAGAGGTGTGTGAACTCGCTAGTACGATTTCAGAGGCTGTTTATTGTTCTGGACCGCTCCCTGTTAAAAGGAGTGATGATATAGTTAGCAGACTATCATCACTGGTGTTGTCCGCAAAAAATAACATAGGGTTCATAGACAATTGGAAAAGTTTTTGGGGCAGACCTGACCTGTTGAAGAAGGATGGCATCCATCCCTCCTGGGGTGGTTCCGCTCTTCTCTCTAGTAATTTGGCACATAGCCTTGGAGCTAAACCTTGACTCATTAGGGCCCAGGTCAGGAAGCAGACAAACTGGCTAAACCGACCATCTGCTAGCTGTCTCACGTCACCGGAGTCAGATAAATCCCAGCATATAGAGACTCTTTCACCTAGATATTATCATATAGAGACTGTGTCTGTTCCCCGAATTAGTAAATACAAAAAAACATCAAAACCATTGTACAGTAAAAATTTAATTGATGTCCAACAAATAAACAACAGATATAATACAGATGAACAATTGATAAAGCTTGGGTTGCTGAATATTCGATCCCTTTCCCCAAAAGCGCTTATTGTTAATGATATTATTACAGATAATAATCTAGATGTGCTGTGTCTGACGACTACATTACTTTAAATGAGTCCACCCCCCAAAATTATTGTTATAAACATGAGCCGCGTCTGAAAGGTAAAGGGGGAGGGGTTGCTGTAATTTATAATAATATCTTCAGTATTACTCAGAAGTCTAGTTTCAAATATAATTCCTTCGAAGTTTTGGTGCTTTATGTAACATTATGTAGTGTACATGATAAAACCCGTTTAACATTTGTGTTAGCTACTGTATACAGGCCACTAGGGCATAATACAGACTTTATCAAAGAATTTGCTGATTTTCTATCAGAGTTAGTACTGGCCGTAGAAGTACTAATTGTTGGTGATTTTAATAGCCATGTAGACAACGAAAAAGACGTATTGGGATTAGCATTTAAAGACATACTAAACTCTATTTTAGTTAGGCAACACGTGTCAGGCCCACTCATTGCCATAATCATACTTTAGACCTAATATTGTCACATTGAATAAATGTTGATACCGTTGAAATTCTGCAGCAGAGCGATGACATCTCAGATCATTACCTAGTATCATGTATACTTAATTTAGCTAAGGTTGCAAAGCCACCCCCTCGCTTCAAAAATGGCAGGACAATCACTGCCGCCACTAAAGATTGCTTTTTAAATAATCTTCCTCATCAGTATCATCTCCTCAGCATCCCAGATAGCTTAGAAGAACTCAATGTTGCAACATAAACTATTGGCTCTCTCTTTTTCAATACTTTAGACACAGTTGCTCCCCTGCGCTTAAAGAAGATTAAAGAAAATAGTCCAACACCGTGGTACAACGAGCACACTCGGGCCCTTAAAACAGCAGCCAGAAAAATGGAGTGCAGCTGGAAGAAAACAAAACTAGAGGTCTTTTGTAATTCGTGGAAAGAGTGCATGATCGCATACAGAAAGGCAGTGAAAACTGCTAGATCTGCTTATTTCTCAACTCTCTTGGAAGAAAACAAACACATCCCTAGGTATTTATTCGATACAGTGGCTAAATTAACCAAAAATAAAGCTTCAACTTCTGATGATTGTAAACAGCACAGCAGTAATGAATTTATGAACTTCTTTACATGTAAGATTGATAATATAAGGAAGAAAATTTTAACCATGCAGCCGTCTACTACAGTATCACATCAGACAGAGCATTATAGTGTCACTGAGGAAAAATTACACTCATTCACTGCTATAGGAGAAGAAGAATTGGCTAAACTCGTTAAATCATCAAAATCAACAACATGTATGCTTGACCCTGTACCGACTAGGCTATTAAAAGAGATGCTACCAGAGGTCATAGATCCTCTTCTTAATATCATTAATTCATCTTTGTTATTAGGATATGTACCGAAAACTTTTAAGTTGGCTATTATTAAACCACTTATTAAAAAAAACGCAACTTGATCCTACAGAATTAGTCAATTATAGACCAATCTCAGATCTACCCTTTCTGTCAAAAATACTTGAAAAGGCAGTGTCTTCACAATTATGTTCCTTTTAAGAAAGAAATGGTATCTGTGAGAATTTCCAGTCAGATTTCCGTATCATAGCACTGAGACTGCTCTCATCAGAGTTACAAATGATTTACTCTTATCATCCAATCGTGGCTGTATCTCTCTATTAGTGTTACTCGATCTTAGCGCTGCATTTGATACTATCGACCACAACATTCTTTTGAATAGACTCAAAAATTATGTAGGTATTAGTGGAATTGCTTTGTCATGGTTTAAATCATACCTATGTGACCGTTATCAGTTTGTAGCAGTAAATGAAGAGATGTCACACCGATCACAAGTTCAGTATGGAGTACCGCAAGGCTCAGTGCTAGGACCGCTGCTCTTCACCCTGTACATGCTACCACTGGGAGATATCATTAGGAAGCATGGCGTTAGTTTTCATTGTTATGCTGACGATACTCAGCTCTATATTTCTTCACACCCTGAAGAAACTTACCAATTCACAAGATTGACGGAATGCATAGCCGCCATAAAACATTGGATGACCGGTAATTTCCTGCAACTCAATTCAGAAAAAAATGAATTTTTAATTATTGGACAAAAAAGCTCTACAAGTAGTAACCTAGAATACTGTCTAACACTTGATGGCTGCTCTGTCAAGTCCTCTTCGTCAGTAAGAACCTGAGTGTGCTCTTTGATACCAATCTTTCGTTTGAAAGCCACGTTTCTAGCATCTGTAAAACTGCATTCTACCATCTTAAAAATATATCTAAATTACGGCACATGCTCTCAATGCAAAATGCTGAACAGTTAGTTCATGCATTCATGACCTCAAGGTTAGATTATTGTAATGCTCTACTGGGTGGTTGCCATGCTCGCTTAATAAATAAACTCCAGCTGGTCCAAAACGCAGCAGCTCAAGTTTTTACCAGAACCAGGAAGTATGAGCATATTAGCCCAGTTCTGTCAACACTGCACTGGTTGCCTATTAAACATTGCATACATTTTAAAATCTTGCTTATTACTTACAAAGCACTAAATGGTTTAGCTCCCCAATACTTGAGCGAGCTCTTAACATATTATACTCCATCACGGTCTACTGCGGTCTCAAAATTCTGGCCAGTTGATAATACCAAGAATATCGAAATCAACTGCAGGCGGTCAATCCTTTTCCTATTTAGCTCTTAAACTCTGGAACAGTCTTCCTAACATTTTACGGGAAGCAGACACACTCTGTCAGTTTAAATCTAGACTAAAAACACATCTCTTTACTGTGGCATACACATAAAACACTTTTTCAATGAATTTATTGTTAGGCTGCATTAACTAGGTCAGCTGGAACCGGGAACACTTCCCATAACACCTGATGTACTCGTTACATCATCAGAAGAATGGCATCTACGCTTATGATAGTCTCTCTGTTTATCCCGAGGTTTACTGCAGTCAGCCGGATCCGGGCCGTATCCAGATCAGATGCTGGACCTGTGCCCAGACATGACCAACGCATGACCCTGAAATGTCTGCAGAGACCGTGTCAATTAGACTCCCCTGAAATTGCATCATCGACACGGCATCATCAATAAACCCGTCTCCGGCGTGATGATTCCGATTGTTCGAATATTACAATTTAATAATACTTCAATCGATATGTCATCCTCAATAAACCTGTCTGCAGCATGTTGCCTCCGATCATTCGAATATTGCACTTTAATAATTATTTAATCAACATCATCCTCAATAAACCCGTCTCCGGCCTGTTGCCTCTGATCCTTCAAATATTCCGATCTATTATGACCTCTGACCTGTAAAGTTTCCAGAATAATAATCATACGCTGTTTGTTAATTGGCCAGAGGAGAACTGGCACCCCGACTGAGCCTGGTTTCTCCCAAGGTTTATTTTTCTCCATTAGGTCACCTGATGGGGTTTTGGTTTCCTTGCCACTGTTGCCTCTGGCTTGGCGTGCTCAGTTGGGGACACTACATTTTTCAAAATGTTTCAACTAAATATCCAAATAAATCTAATTATTAAACTAAATTAACCATATAAACTAAATTACTGATCTAATTACTAATCTAAAGCCCACACTGTCACTGTATGATAATTGAAATGAACTGATGACATAACCGTTTTCTCCAGAATGGCTAGATGGCTGAATAAAAGTATGCTGCATTATTTTCCTGTTTAACACTATATAAATAAAGTTGACTTGACTTGACTTGACTTGAGATGCTGCATGAAGTATGCAATATGGGAAGTGTTTCACAACCCACTGTGTTTAAACGCTTCAATGAAATTGACCTGGAGGTATTATAGCCTCGGTCGGTGACGTCATCAGCACACCTGGTACACAAGGCTATAAATAGATGAGTCCCAGCTGTAAGCCTTCAGGTCTCTTTTGTTTGAAGACCAGTCCTGGAACATAATCAGCACAGCACTGCAGTGTAGCATCTCATTCCACTTTATCAGGGAACAGGGTTACAGTCAAGTAACCCCAAGTGTTTCCTTTCAAAAGCTACACTCAATGCTGCGTGAAGTAATGTAATATGGGAACGAGAATACCCACGCTGCCATGCTTGATGGTGTCTGGACCCCCTACGGTTGTGTAGGTGTGCACAAAAACGCAAGAGAGTCTCAGACATTAGCTTGTGATGTCGACTCAAGGACATGAGATCCAAGCTATAAAATCTTATGAATGTGTGCGGAGAGGACCAACCTGCCGCATCACAAACACTTTGTAAAGGGGGCACCCGAGCTAACGCCTTTAGTAGAGTGAGCCCTTGATCACATAGGCGAAGCACCGCGT
Source organism: Romanogobio albipinnatus (assembly GCA_023566225.1). Classification (NCBI taxonomy): domain Eukaryota; kingdom Metazoa; phylum Chordata; class Actinopteri; order Cypriniformes; family Gobionidae; genus Romanogobio; species Romanogobio albipinnatus. The sequence goes on along the minus strand of CM042245.1, from coordinate 30,916,248 downwards.
GCATCATAGGCAAGAGCAATAGCATCTCTGACCCGATGTGACATGGTTTGTTTGGTGGAGGCAGAACCTCAGTTACGGCCCCCAAGACAAACAAGCAGGTACTCTGACTTACGCTAATGGCTAGTGCAGTGGACGTAGGCCTGAAAAGCATGGACTGGATACAGTCTATGAAGTTTCTCCTGATCCGGCATTGTGAATGGTGGAGGGCAGAAGGTTTCAAGAGTGACAGGATGTACAGCCAAGAAAGGAACCTTAGGCAGGTAGTCAGGATGAGGATACAAAATTACTTCCAAGCCTGGGGCAAAGTTTAAGCAGGATGGCGATATTGACAGAGCCCGCATATCCCCAATTCTTTTAAAGAAGTTATAGCCATACGAAAAAAACATATTTAAGGTCAGAAGTCTGTCAGACATTGACTCTTAACTGATCAAAGGGGTCTTAACCAGACCCTCGAAGACTATAGCTAAGTCCCGTGAAGGGATCTTGGTTCTTACCGGAGGCTTCAACTGCCTGACACGAATGAAGCAAGCAAGCGGCACCCCATCCACCAGGGCGTGGCAAGCCGAAAGAGCGGCCACATAAACCCTGATAGTGGAGGGGCAAGTGCCTGTTGACTATTTTCCTTGCAGAAAGTCCAGACTGAAGCAACCTGGCAGTAAACTGGATCTGCATTATGTGTCATGCACAAACTTTCCAAGTGGAGGAAGCCCTAGCACTTAGAATGGCCCCGTCTGAGACAGAAGGTCCCTCCTCGCCGGAATCGCCCAAGACGATCCGCTGAGGAGAGACACCATCTCTGAGAACCAAACTTTGTTCATCCAATGCAGCGCTATCGATAAGAGGCAAGACCTTTGTTGGCGAACCCTGGCTAGAACTCCAGCAGAGCGACAGAGCGACTTTATAGCCTCGTGTAGCAGGTGTGCTGATGACGCCACCGACGGAGGCTATAATACCTCCAGGTCAATTTCATTGACGTGTTTAAACACTTTTCACAGCGGGTCGTGATAAGACACTTCCCATGTTGCATACTTCATGCAGCATTGAGTGTAGCTTTTGGAAGGGAACCTCACTTTAGTTCTCTCTAAGCGGCAGCATAAAACTCAGAGCAAACTGCATTAATTTTCTAGCGTGTCCTCTGACAGAGACAAACCGGCTCGGATCACCCTGACCTGCTGTAGTCTCTCTCTGCATTTCCTCTGTTGCTCCCAGTAGCAGCTGTGCTCCAATTACAAACTCATGACACCGCCTGGCCCATATTAGCATGTAATTAGGACCCCCCATCCTCTCCTGATTTAAACAGGGCTCAACATCACCACTGACCACACCACGACCCTAATTGCCTCCTAATGTTTCCTGAAGCACAGTGCATTCAGGAAACCATCGAGGGCAATGCTACCTGGTGGGTCTTCCATAAAAGTGTGGAGCAATCTAAAAATTAGGTGGACAGCAGTCTCGACTCATATACGCTAAGAAAAGTATGCCAAAAGTTTTTCAAAGTGTGCATCTGTGCCTGCTTTTTGATGTAATATTACCCACAATGCCATATGTAATTGACCATTTACTTCCTTAATGCTTGTTTGGGAACAATCTGTAAACATTATTATAAAGACCTCTTTCTCAAGCGACCAACCACCTTTTCCAAGCTCCAAATACAATTGTTTTCCTTACACACTAATATCCTGTTTCACACCAGATTACATAATTAAAAATGAGTTGCAGGTTACTGAATGTAAGGCACTGAATTTAGATGCTATAAATGTTAGTTGGAGAAAAACAAAAGCTCTTGAGCTCTTAAATTTTTTTAAAAAACTTATTTTAACTTGAGCTCCATTTTTGTCATGCATGAGACACTACAAAAGATGTGAGCGCAAAGTTAAAAAACATCCATCTACTGCATGTTTATATAGAAAAACAATTGAAAAGTACTGCAAATATCAAAACGTGTTCTATGTGAACCAGCCCAGATGGTCTGGAAAATATGTCACTGGTTGTCGGGTTTCAATCAAGGCAGGAAAAACAACAAATCTTTTCCATAGCCTGAAAAGGGTACCATCCCAGCTAGAGTACGAAAATGCGGTCCCATGTTATTCTGTGTAGCATAATAAGGTTTACATGTTGCACTTTTTCACTCAAATTAATTTCTACCTCTAAATAATTTCATAGATGTAAAGCCAGTGCACAGTTAATACTTAACTTTATTTTCTCTAACACAACTTTTTAAAATGATTCAACAGAATTACATGAATGATGAAAACCTGTTCTTTAACAAATCCAACATTGCTCATGTTGTGATATCATTTTCAACGTATCTCAAAAGTGCTGTCCAAGATATTTGTTCTCATCCTCCTCTTTTATCTTGAGATGTTGACAGGAAATGGATTGCTGTGCTTTTACACTCCAGTAAACACGTTCAGCTTGCGAATGTATAGATGGGTGTGATGTAGGGTGCCGTTTAACCCAGAAAAAAGGCAGAGACAGGCCCCGGGGACGAGTCCAACACTTGCGCAACACATCCATCATGAAGGGCAATGGAAAGCGTGGAATGGTGGGCCGCCTGTCCTCCCCTGGGGACATTGCAGTAAGAGAGATGAAAAGACACACTGGTTGTCAGAACATACTTGCCATTCGTGGAGACATTGTGAGCGCCATATCTTTGACCTCCCGTATGCTGAGCAGCTGAGAGATTAGTATCTTATATCTGAATGAACTTTCTCATAGGATGGGTACAACGCATTATAATGTCAGAAATGTGGTCGCCTACCTTGACCAAAAACTAAAATATAACATACTTTACGGTGTGCATTTACATCATTGGAAAATAATTAATAGTGAGAACTAAAGTTTGACCCAAATATCTTTTGTCAAATAGCTCCATCAATTTAGTTGTAAATAAAAGCAAAACACAATCATATGATCCTTTCATTTCAACGATAAACATTTTGCAGCACATCCATCCATTCTAAAAGTACTCCACATGGCTCCGGGGGGTTAATAAAGGCCTTCTGAAGCGAAGTGAATTATTTTTGTGTGAAAAATATCCATATTTAAATCTTTATAGCCTAAAATAACTTGCTTCCAGCAGATGACCGTACGCAAGTCAACTTGCACCAAAAAAGTAACCCCTAATGTGATGTAGGAGTAGTGTAAGCTGTGATGGCTCTTGCGGTTCAAACAAATAGGGTTGGCCAACAAACTCAAGCTCCTCTTCTCTTATATCGAAATCCTCCGACATTCTCCTCTGAAAAATTATTGTTTTTGGCTTCTAATTCTTGACCAGTGTCATCTTCTGTGCTTCCGCGTTCGTCAATACGTCATGCTCTTTCAGCTGCCAGAAGCTAATTATTTTAGGCTATAAAGATTTAAATATGAATATTTTTCTTACAAAAATACAAAAATTCACTTTGATCAGAAGGACTTAATTAACCCCCTGGAGCCATGTGGAGTAGAAAAGCCAGGATAAGCGCCAGGATATTACTATAACTCCGATTATATTCGTCTGAAAGAAGAAAGTCATATACATGCCTTGAGGGTGAGTAAATCATGGGATAAATTTCATTTTTGGGTGAACTACCCCTTTCAAATTTAACTTACATTTTTACATCTTTTTAAATCAACCATCCCATTAAATACAAATACAAATTGTATATTAGGCAATCTCCTCACCTTCAGAATGTGTGATTCCCTTTCAAAGTGAAACCACCATGCCACCATGTCTGAGGTACATAACACAGGGCAATTTCCATGATATGTGTGTTATGTGTTTCCGACTAGCTCTTTTCAAGGGGGATAGGAGCCAGCAGTCTGCACCTCGCAGATCGGGTCCCTCGGCTGCCTAGGCAGACATGCGACTAGGATTGTGGGGATAGTAGCTGGAGACAAGCTTGAGACGGGTTGTACCCTTTCTCAAGCATCCCCTGCTAGCATGTTATTGGCCTGGTCTAGTTCTGAGGATCTAGACATGACAGGAGTTTAGGTAAATGTGTTGAGTGAGTCGGTCTCCTCCCTCACCACATATGAGTAGCTGTTCAATGTAATGACCCGCATCATGGCCAAGTTGAATTTAGATTGGTCTGTGGAAAGAGGAAATTGTCCCAAGCAGATTGGACGAGAGATTCCTCGCGGGTCATAGGCGTCCCGCTCCAGTGAGCCTTCCTTTCATCCCCAATCTCCATGATGAGTTCACAAGCTCATGGGATAAACCATTTTTGGCACATATTCAAGCTCCTCTAACTAGTTACGCTAATGTTAAGGGGCTTTCTGAACACGGCAATGTGAGGATGCCCTGGGTAGAAGATACGCATGTAGATCTCCTTGGCAGAAAAAAATAGATTGTTGTTGTAATGGAGGAAAAGTGATGGCTGCAACCACTCTCTTATTCATCTTGCTGGTGCTATGGAGGTAATTTGGACATGCTCTCTGATTTATTGGGTATTGTAGATGCGGAATTGGGCTCTAACGTGGCCACATCACATTCCTCTACCTGCCACCCTTTCTAGTGCAAGAGGGCCGAAACAGTAGTGAATTAAATGTGACAAGTTGCACATCATCCACAAGGAGTATGGAGTTAATATTGATGTGCCTCCCAAGTGGCACTTAAATAATAGACCCAGATGAAGAGATTGGGCATTTCACGCTAGTGTCCCACTCTTTCATCTAGCATTCTCTAGTGAACTGGGTATAGGAGGCAGTTTCACAATTTATTTGGACAAAAAGAGGGAAGATGGGATATTGTACTGCTCGCGTATGCAGTGTGCTTCTTCTATAACAGTTAAATGGTGATGAGCGTGGATGATGGGCAACACCACATCTTGCATCCCACATCCTCGCTAGTCAATGTTACTCCAACCCCACCCCTGAGAGTGAGCTAGGTGTTCCTTCTGTAGTCTCATGTCAATAAGCTAGATGGGACAGAAAAGGTGGGCAATACCGCTTTAACATCCCACTAGAGCATGAGCTCAGAGAAGCACTCTCTGTCGTTCGCCAGAACGGTAGGAATAGGCAACCATCAGACAACAGGAGCTACTTGGTAGTCAGTAATACGAGAGTGCTTTGACACTTCGCTCTCTCAGTAGCCTAGTCATATTTCCCTTGGAGAACTGTTTTGGGTAAAGCGCTTCCCTAGTGCTTCCGTGATGAAGTTCTTCAGCCTCAGAAGATCGTGCACCACATGGGTGCACTGTGTTGCAATGCTTTGGCTACAGTAGGCGCGCATGTGACGTCACCTGATACATGGTAGCTAATCAAAGATTGGCGTGTAGCACACATGATTCAGACACTAGCTCACGAGGAGCATTTCCATAGCGTCAACTCAGTGTCTCAGTGTCTCGTTCCCCTTCTCAGGGAACCATGGTTTTCCCTGTTTTTATAGCAATGTCAAAAATAGAGATATGAATAAGTTCAGTGTTTTGTATTGTCCCTGGACATGTGGCACCCTCAGGACAGAGCATCAATAACTAATTTGATTTAATGAAACCTTAATTTTGCACTTGGTTTCACTTAAGCATCGCTCTGTCCCAGCAGTGCATGAAGCTCTACCCTGCGGTCATTTGTCAAATGAATTACCTAATATCTAATTGGCCTGATTATTATCTTTACATCTACAAACCATCTAGACATTTTAGCTGGTGTATGTCTAAGGAACTTTTTTACTACTAGTTTTTTTATATATTCCTTTTTTAGGAATGTTTATTATTATTATTATTATTATTATTATTTAAATAAGGATAATTAAATCTAATTTACTTATACAATTATGTATTCTATCCATGCTATTATTTTTTATTGTATATTACATTTAACTAAATAATAACTATTACATTTATAACATTTGTCTTATTTTTCAAAAATAAATTGATTTGATTGATTTCTTCATTTTATTTTAAGTGGCATTCCTAGTCCTCCATGGTGATAAATTCTTTAAATGTACTTCACAGTAAAATTATTTTATTTGTTAATAATGTAATAATCAAAACCATGTCCCTTCTCTGATGACCTTATTTCCTGTTTGTACAGGAATGCAATGATTGTTTCATTTTTTTATGTCAAATGTCCATGCAAAACAAATGATTGCACACTGTAAAGCATGTTGAAAACAGAGCATACCATTTGTGGTGTGTGTGTGTGTGTGTGTGTGTGTGTGTGTGTGTGTGTGTGTGTGTGTGTGTGTGTGTGTGTGTGTGCGTGCGTGCGTGCGTGCGTGCGTGTGTGTGTGTGTGTGTGTGTTCAGCGAAGCCACTATTACACACTTTTGTCACCTAATTATTCCTCAGGAGAGACAATTAGCCACCGCACGGCAGTGTGCGTTATGTAACTTGAAACAACCTTGAAACACCATCCTCTCACACACAAACAGAGTGTAATCACTCAGCCACATGTCTGCAGAGAGTCTGATAAAAAAACAAAACAAAAAAATAATCAAACCTAAATGAGTTTATTTAGATGCTTTATTTAATCAGATAATTGTTGTTAATAATAAAAATGCGTTAATCAAAAAAAAAAAAAAAAACATTTTCATTTCAAAGACAAGATATCCTAAACAATTTTCACTTTATATGTAATATATATTTTTTTTTATTTTTTATTTATTTATTTTTTTTTATTGATGCTCAAAACAATACACATGTTGTAACAAAAAAACAACAACAGAATACGGACAAAACAAAATAAACAAAAACAATTACATTACAAAGTTGCATCAAGCTGCAATGGTCCAAAACCCCTGGGAGAAGGAAAAAAAACAACAAAAAAAACAAAAACAAAAAAACAAAGAGGGTGGATAACAAAAGACAAAAACAATAGAAAGAGAATAGAGATAGAGTTGTAGTAGAAGTAGTAATCATAATAGTAACAATGATTATAACAACAATAATAATAGTAGCAGTAGTGGTAGTAACAACAATAATATTGATGATAATATTAGTAATAGTAGTGGCAATATTTCTAATTTATAATAACAATAATGGTATTAGTAATAATAATAGTAGTAATAGTATTAGAAGTAGTAATAATAATATTCATGATGATAATAAGAGTGACTGTGGTAGAAATATTTGTGATGTATAATAATAATAATAGTAGTGGTGGTAGTTACAACAATAATGTTCATAGTAATAATAGTAGTAGTGGTGGTAGCATTAGTCATTTATAATAATAGTAACAATAATAATAATAATAATTCTACATTTAGACTAGTCAAAAAGGTTGCTGTGGATACTGTTCTCTAGGTCTGAGCGCCTCTCCACGACCGTCGGTGAGCACAACCAACAGAGACCGCCGACATGGACACCACCCTTCATCCCTCCGTTCCGTGCCCCCTCCTCTCCGACCGCCAGTGACGCTCAACCCCAAAAGTTAACCCTCTGTGCTTTTGAGTCATAACAGGCACCTCCAGACCAAGCTCACTTAGTTTGGTTGTGACCTGTAAACACAGAAGGATTATTTTATTTATTTATTTATTTATTTTATTTTAATTAATTTTTTTTTTTTTTTTTATCTGTGGCTTGGACCATGGTGTGCACCAGTTAGCTCCCCAGCCAGAGACACCATATCCAACTCAGATATTAGTCAAACAGTATATTATTACATGTGAGGACGGGTTGGGACAAAGGCGGTGAGAGGGAGGGGCCAGTCAACCCAACCACCGGCTCTGTGATGAGCATGTCTACAGGGAAAGCCAGTCGCGCCCACCGACACCACCTAGAAAGGCGCATGACCCAGATAATTTTATAAAGTAAAAAAAAAAATTATGTTTATAAATCAATATTTATATATAATGTTATCTGAAATATTATTTATTTAGAATAAGCAAACGAAAAGGGGAGAGTGATAAATAGAAGAATAAAATGAATTCTATTTTAATTTCAATACCAATACCACCACCCCAACTACCACCATCATCAACAAATAAATAGCAATTGCAATATTATGCATATTTCACCTATTGGTAATACATTAAAGAAGTATAGAAATATATATTAACATATACCAAATACACATACATTTACATAAAAAAGACATATAGCAGTAAACAATTGTGGAATGATGTATTCAATAATGCTCAGAGGTTATTTATTATAAGTTTGTGAACCTGTGGTTGGGAGAGTGCGGGGGGTCTGGGTCCACGTATTTTATATGAAGATGAATTAGGAATGGTTTCCAAATATCAAGAAATGTAGGTATATTATTCTTGTTAATGTATGTTATTTTTTCTAATGTGATGTATTCTGTAAGAAGATTGGTCCAGTGATTGATATGTATACCATTTTTGGATTTCCAATTTAGTAAAATTACTTTCTTGGCGATAGTTAGTGATATGAGTAGTGGGTTTTTATATTTTGCTGGGAGATTATCAACTTCTATGCTGTTATTGAGTAAACAGAGTGAAGGGGATGGAGGGATTCTACAGCCCATGATATTGGTGAGTTTTGTGGTTACTGATAGCCAAAATAAGTGAACTGGTTGACAGGTCCATGTGGCATGAAGGTAGTTGTCTGCGCTCCTCAATGTGCATTGTGAACAACTATCCGTGTCTCTCAAGCCCATTATAAACTTCTTTCTTTCAGTGATGTGAGTCCTGTGAATAACCTTGAACTGTATGAGTTGGAGGTTTGTGTTGTTAGTCATAGAAAATGTGTTGTTACAGATTTCTTTCCAGAGGTCGGTGTTGGGGGAGAGGGTTAGATCCTGTTCCCATTTTGCCATGGGTATTATAATTGTTGCATCATTATTTGATATAAGTTTATATAGTTTGGAGGTTAATTTTTTGGAGTTAGGGATTTTCATTATGTCTTCCATTAGCTTTGAGGGATGAAGTGGATTATTTATTATATTTATCTTGGATTTAATTATAGATTTAATTTGTTGATATTGGAGAAACTGCTCTCCCCCAAGACCGTATCTCTGGACTAGTGTTTTGAATGATGCAAATCCGTTATTTGGAAACAAATGATGAAGGTGAGTAATTCCTTTGTGTTGCCATGATGGAAAATTGACCGGTTTATTACACAATTGGAAATCAGGGTTGGACCAGATGGGGGTGTGTCTACATGGTGTAAGTGGTGAATTAGTCATTTTGGTTACTTTCCACCAGGCTGTCAGAGTTGATGCAATTGTAATATTATTGAAATAGTGCATTTTCTTTATTGATTTAGGTAGGAAGGCGAGGTCTGAAACTGAAGTATTTTTGCATTGATTTTGTTCCAGTTCCATCCATAAATTATTGTGATTGTTTTTGTGAGTCCATTTATATAAATATTGTAGCTGGTTTGCTAAAAAGTAATAGTGAAAATTTGGAGCTTCTAGGCCGCCTTGTGACTTAGCTTTTTGTAATTTTTCCAGAGATATTTTTGGTGTTTTGTTCTTCCAATAGAAGTGAGAGGTTAATGAATTGAGTGATTTGAACCATTTATCGGTGGGTGTTGTTGGGAGCATTGAGAACAGATAGTTGACTTGTGGTAGAGTTTTCATTTTAACTGTGGCAATGCGGCCGATAAGTGATAGTGGTAGGTTAGTCCAGCGTTTTAAATCATCTTCAATCTTTCTTAAAAGTGGGGTATAGTTGAGATTAAACAACTCTGACAGTCTGGGGGAAATGTTGATACCCAGGTATGTAATGTTGCCAGTATGGAGTGGAAGAGAAGAAATATATGCTGTAGAATCCCAGGCATCCTCAGTAAGTGGTAATATAGTTGATTTATTCCAGTTTATGGTGTAATCTGAAATTTTGGAAAAATTATTAATAATTTTAAAGGTTTCTTCTAGTGACTTGTAGGGGTTTTGTAAACATAACAATAAATCATCTGCATAGAGACAAATCTTATGCTGTGTATTGATGTCTTGAATACCTTGGATATTATTGTTTTGTCGTATTGCTGCTGCGAGTGGTTCTATAAATATGGCAAATAAAGAAGGAGAGAGTGGGCATCCTTGTCTGGTCCCTCTGTGAAGTGTGAAATTTTGTGATGTGATCCCGTTAGTGATTACTGTGGCCCTCGGTGAAGTATATAATATTTTTATCCAATTGATGAATGACTCTCCAAAGCCGAATCTGTGTAAAGTGCTGAGAAGAAATGTCCAGTTAACTTTGTCAAATGCTTTTTCTGCGTCAAGTGATACAATTATAGTTTTGGTTTGTTTTTGTTGAGCGAGGTTAATTAGGTTGAATAGTCGACGTATATTATCGGAAGCATTTCTGTGTTTAATAAAACCTGTTTGATCATGGTGAATTAATATCGGGATAACTGTTTCTATTCTTGTAGCTAAGGCTTTGGTAATGATTTTTAAATCTGTGTTTATTAATGAGAGAGGGCGGTAACTGGAAGGGAGCATTGGGTCCTTGTTTGGTTTTAGCAATAGTGTCATAACAGCTGTATTCATATGTGTGGGTATTGTGGATGTAGCTTTGACTTCTGTGATTACTCTGAGGAATAATGGAGATAAAGTTGGCCAGAAGTGTTTATAGAATTCGGCTGGTAGTCCATCAGGTCCAGGTGATTTGTTATTTGGCATTTTATCTAGTGCTTTATGGAGTTCATCATGAGTGAGGGGAGTATCTAATGCATTTGCCTGTTCTTTTGATATTGTTGGTAGTTTTAGTTTGTTTAGAAAATGATCTATTTGTGTTCTCAAATTATGATTTAAAGAATATAATTTTTGGTAAAAAGTTCGGAATACATTATTAATTTCTTGTGGGTTCTGGGTTATTTTGCCTGTTTCATTGAGTATTGATGGAATGATTGCCTTTTCTTGCTTACGTTTTAGTTGATTTGCTAGATATTTGCCCATCTTGTTGCAATATTGGTATTGTTTGTATTTGAGTTGTTGGATAATGAACTGTGTTTTTTGGTTTATGATGCCATCGAGTTCAGCTTTAAGGTGGTTTAGTTCTCTTTGTATTTGTTCACTGGGGTTGGTAGTGTAGGTATCTGTAAGGTGTTTAATTCTCTGTTCTAAGTTATTTTCTACTTGTTGTTGTTGTTTTTTCCTATATGATGAATATGATATTATTTTCCCTGTAATTACTGCTTTACCTGTTTCCCATAATAATGATGGTGAAATCCCTGGAGAGTCATTCATTTCAAGAAAGAATGCCCACTCTTTCTTGATAAAACTGTCAAAATCAGAGTCTTGTAGTAGTGAGGTATTGAAGCGCCATCTGTTGGGGGGTTTAACGGAGGATTTAATACTAAACTTGATTGAAATGGGAGCGTGATCGCTGATTATGATTGGATGAATTGAAGTTTCTGTTACATGCTGGGTTAGTGAGTTACTGATAAGAAAAAGGTCTATTCGAGAAAAAGATTGGTGAAAAGGAGAAAAATAAGTATATTTTCTGAGTGAGGGATTATTCATTCTCCAACTATCGCCAAGTCCAAAGGTAGTCATATATTGTTTTATTGTTTCTGTAGATTGCCATGTTCTTGTTGTATTGGATGAATTTGATCGGTCCATTTGTGGGTTAATAACAGTATTAAAGTCTCCAGCGATAATAATATTATTTGTGTCAGGTAATAGTGAGAAAAAACTATGAAAGAATGATGGGTCATCATTGTTTGGTCCATAGATATTAGCTAGTGTGTATGTTATATGGTTAATAGATACATTGATGATGATAAATCTTCCTTCTGGATCAATAACAGATGTGTTAAGTATTAGTGGGATATTTTTCTTGATTAATATTGAAACTCCTCGTTGTTTAGTATTGTATGGCGACGAGAATATGTATTCAAATTGATTAAATGTAAGAGATCCAAGTTCTGATTTTGATAAGTGTGTTTCCTGTAGAAACGATATATCAGCCTTTAATTTCACTAGATGATTAATTATTTTAGTCCTTTTTGCCTGGGTCCGGAAGCCCCGCACATTCCATGATACCATTGTAAGTGTTTGCATGATTGTTGTTTAAATGTCTAGAAGTAGTGATAATGATGATAATAATAATAATAATAACGAGAGAGAGAAAGAGAGGAAAAAAAAAAAAAATAAAACAAGAAAAAACATTCAAAAAGTACAGTGATGTGAATAGGGATGGTGTGTTTATGAAAATAAAGTGTAAAGTATGAGTGGGGCGTGTAGATAATACATATAAACAAGTACAGTATGACATGGTGATATGAAGTAAACAGACACATAAGGGTTGGTGGATTAAGGTCCACGTATGCATTAAAGAACGGGGAGAGGGTGCATCGTATCCATATGTAATATGACAGTCACTGATTGTTCGATGTTACATGGTAGATTAAAAGAGCCATGGAGTAATGTTCGAGTCACGGTAGAGCTGCCTTTCGATGTAAAGTTTGTCCACAACTATATTCGCTCGTTTATTGTTTTGTCTGTGTCTTTTCATGATAGGGTAGAGGACTTTGCGCCGGTCGTTTATTTCACGTGGGAATTGGTCGTTTAATCCGTAGTTGGTGCCTTTCAGTTCTTTTCCTTTGCTTTTGATGAGTTCTTTGTGTTTGTAATGTTCCAGTTTGGCGATGATCGGTCGAGGAGCTTTATTTGAACGTGCTCCGAGACGATGAACTCTGTGAAAGGTGATTTGGTTTATAGTGTCCGGTGGGAGTTTGAGTTGAGTTTTCATGAAGTCTCTGATAGATGCCTCGGGATCGTCAGACGGGTGTTCAGGAATGCCAGAAAAAATCAAGTTGTCTCGCATGCTTCTAGTTTGAATGTCCAGAATGGTTTCTTTCATTATTTTGTTTTCTTTTATGACCGCGTCCATATTTTTGGTGAGTGATTCCACATTGGTTTGGAGGGAGCTATTAGATTGTTCTATTTTTTCAATATGTGTGTATGCAAATTCCAGGCTTGATCGAAGTTCTTTTATTTCATTATGTAGCGTAACCAGTAAATCCAGTTTGCTGTTAATGGAAGCGAGTACACTGACCTCGATTTCTGTAGTTTGTAAATCGCTGGTGTCGGTAGATGACGTCTTCTTTCGTTTGTTTGGTTTCGGAGTTTGTTGCGTTGTGGTCGTATCCATTTTGTAGCGGTTGTAGTGGTGATCGATGTATTTCTCTAAGTCTGTTAGTTTATCCAGTGTACAAGGAGTGTGATGCCGCGGTATCCGGTATTTTATCCAAAATACTGTTTATACAGTTGATACAGTAAGTGCAGTTGGTACAGTTCTCTCAGTGAGCGCGTGTCGCCATGTTGAATCTCACCCTCTCTGCGTGAAACCTCGCGTTACTCAGCGCCCATAGTCCCCTAACGATTATATGTAATATTTTAAGTAAATATTGTACAAGGTTATCCAGAAGTACTGCACACAAACATTAAAGAGATCATGCTAAATGACTAAACTCTCAAGACCATGCCTTGATCATATTTCATTTAAATTTAAAATAATGACTTATATAAATTATATTTTCACTATTTTTAAATTTTATATTTCCCCACAACAACATTATACTGTACTGCAACTGTACTCAGTTCACTACATAAATACTGATCTGACAATTGAAAACTTGACCTTCCATTTCCAATGTGAGTAGTAATATCAACTGTACATAGCATTATTATACCCAAAAATGATTCATACAGTGGACTAACAGTAAAATTGCTAAACATTTAGGACCAAAATTATTCATACACTTTGACCTGACCATGTTTTGCTTAAGTGTTTTTTTATTTAATTGCTAATGCAACCTTTGCACTACAGACTGAACAAAATGAAGCATTGCTTGGTAATTGGTTGTCCCAAATTATTATCTAATTGTGTTTAACAGCTGACAGCTGATTGGTTGATTGTAATTCATTATATACTTTTCTATCAAAGTTATCTGACATTATCAAGATTAATTTGTTCTGACACAGATTAACACTCAGTTCATATTTTATTACCATTTTGTAAACTATAGAATTTCTGTTTAGACAGAAAACAAAACAGTAATTGCACCACTTTCTGTTAGAGCTTTATGATTGACCCAAAGCAGACTTCTTCAGCGCTTCCTGACATACATGCTCATATAAGGGTAATCTAATGCTTTGTTCAAACATAGTGTCAAAACAGTAATTTACTGGTAATGTTACAACCAGTGGCGTACCATGGGGTTTCAGTCAGGGCCTTCACTAACGATCAACACACCCCACGCCGCTGCCATAACAACACCATACACACACACACACACACACACACACACACACACACACACACACCGATACATATGCAATACAATCATGCACTGTATGCACTACTGTTACGAACCCCGCTTTCAAAGTGCTCGTTGGGAATTGGGCAAGCAACATAAAAGGACACACAAGACAAAAAGGCAATTTAACTATTTATTGATACCACTTGCACTCATGTGTCACCGTTTAGGCAACTGGTGAAATTAATCAAAATCAACTCGCTGACATAAATACTCTTAAACAAACAAACAAAAACACAGAACAACAAGAACATCAAAGAGACACAGATAAACACAGCTTGTCAGCTAACGTTACTGGTTTGACATCAGGATGCACACGAAGCTCGCACAGCCCATCATCTGATGACATCAGCGGGGGGTAGCGCCGACACATCGCTGGGCCTTTGGGGTGTTGTATCACTACACATCAACATTTGATTGGCTGATTGTCAGTCAAAGTTATGATCCAATGGAAAATGGCAGCTTCAACTGAAGGCTTGCTATTCTACCTGTGCTGGTCCACAGAGCTGTGATGCTTTTAGATGATGAAAATACAGCAGCCTCACAAAAAATAACCACAATCTTTCTGGAAATATAATTGTAACGTACTGAAATAGAGAGTAATTGAATTTAGATATGCTCAGACACATATTAATTTAATTATAATATATATATATATATATATATATATATATATATATATATATATATATATATATATATATATATATATATATATATATATATATATGATTTTGACAGGGCCAGCAGAGAAGGCCCTGATGGCCCTGCCAACCCACCACTGGTTACAACTTCTCATATTGGAAAATTTCCAAAACTGATTTGCCGGTATTTTTGAGCTCCTGTTCCCACATCTTTAAATGGCAATTTACCAATATTTTACCAGTAGCCTAAATACTGTAAAAGGGGCTAAATAGTATAATTAGTTATATATCCAGTATTTGGCATGCTATTTATTTAGCATTATGCCATTATTCATTCCCAGCCAATTTACACACACACAGACACACACACACACAAACAAACAAAAAGACTGTATACCGTTGTTGGCCTTTTTTAATTTTTCACATGAGAAAGATCCCATTTAGCTACATTGCAACCTACACATAGCTGATTGGGGCGTCAGTCTTAATTTGATGTGCAGGACCCCATACACACACACTCACACCTTGTTTACAAGGCACATTTTTTATGGATGTGGGTGCGAGAATTTGAATTCCTGGTAGGCATATTTATAAAGGTTATTAAGCGCTTGGCGAAGCATCCATTTGGTGCTGGCGTAACCACGGGTGTGACATTTATCAAGAATGTCCAGCGAAATGTCACGGGAAGAGGAAGCGTCCTCCTCTTAATTAGGACCTGAGAGTCTTTGAAGAGTCCTCTTATACAAACTTATGCTCTAGTCTAACCTCCATCGCATATCTCTTTCCATCTTGTTTCTCACTTTTTCCATTCACCTAGCTAGATTCAAAGAGTGCATGTTAGCAAACTTTGGATAACAATTGATAACGGGACGATGGTTTAAGCACAGACAAATGGGGAAGGATGTAGTTCATCCATCAAGCCAACTCGAGTCATTGTTTGCAGATTTTAACCTATAGGAATCTTGCTTTCCTCCCATGTGAGTCCCACAAATCATAGAGAACCGCAGGCAGGCCAGAGGTCTGTGCTTAAACTAGATTCAGCTCCAGACAGAGAGAGAGAACAAGTAAGAAAGTGCAGACAAAAACTAGTGAGCTGCCTTGCTGACTACATACACATTTACTTTCTAAGGAAGTGCCCTAAACTAAATGGTCACAAATAAATTAATTTCAAACTCTTCATAGACTTGATTCCAATAGATTTCAGTTGGAAGATGATGCTAAACTAATGGTGGGATACTATATTGGGCATATAAAAAATAATAGTACACATACAAATACTGGTTAAAATTATCAGTTTTAATTATGCTGAATGGTGTTATGTAGTTCAAAAGAAAGAAAGAAAGAAAGAAAGAAAGAAAGAAAGAAAGAAAGAAAGAAAGAAAGAAAGAAAGAAAGAAAGAAAGAAAGAAAGAAAGAAAGAAAGAAAGAAAGAAAGAAAGAAAGAAAGAAAGAAAGAAAGTGTGAAAAGAAAGAAGAAAGTGTGGTGCCTTTTCGGTACCCCGAAAATTCACAAAAATACATAAATAAAAGAAAAAGAAATTGTCTGCAAGGGCAAGTTGATTTGCCGACATGTATCTGGTTTCTATAATAATAATCATGTCTTGTCCGTGTCATTTCTGTCAGCAAGTTCATAAAGAAATGCCCAAATAAATATGCTTTTAAAATGATGAGCTCAAAGAATTGAAGAATATGTATTTTGTGCAATGTGAAATACAAGCGAGCCATTGTGAATGTTTCACATGTTTCGCAACAGCCATTTCTGTTGCCCACAGATCAGACATCGCAAATCACATTCTGACAGCTAAAACATACTGCAGTTTTACATAAAAGCTATTTTATGTTTTATGGTTTTGGGTTCCAACTAATCTTGTGCATGGTGTTGAAAATATGTTATGAAATTAGTTGTTTACAATATGGTTGTTGTTATTTTTAATTGATTTAATTCTGGGGGGAAAAAATATTTAATTATAGCACTGTGATATGCACCAACTACACTGATGAAATAATTACTTTGCTGAAATAATTTTAGTTTTAAATATTCCATCTGTATACAATGATCAATCAGAATTCTCCATAATCGATCCACAGGTTTTTGTGCAGGCCAGTCAAGTTGTTCCCCACCTGTAAACCAGTAACCAGACCTAGCAAGCAATAACCGTCATCTCACCATCTCTGTTAACTATAGACCCGATATAGTCCAGCTACCCACTTCTAGCCAAAATAACTTTGAATTTGGTTACACATAGTTTTTTTCCAAAATAACTTGAGATGTATGATAACATACTTAGCTTACATCATGTAAGCAAAGTCAACAGTGATTACAAAGGGTTTGGTTTCATTTCTTTGACATGTTCATGTTATAGATGACTAGTCTATACTTAGAAAGCCCAAATTTTGCCTTGTTTTAGCCTAGACTTTAGGCCTGTGTTTGGATGGCTATTAGCTGTCTTTTAAACGCAAAATTGCTTGTTGGGAACTTAAACCATTTACTTGTAGATCATGCTTTGTGCATGTATTTTTGGAACAGAAAAGGCCCCTTCCTAAACTGTTGGTATTAAAGGTAAAGAAAATAAAAATGGCGAGAGATAGAAAATCTTCCTGGACCAAATGTAAATTCTCCCAGAGACTGCTTTTCCATTTAAAAAGTTATGCGTAAATATTGACTCTGCTGACAAGGTGCAGCACACAGTCAATAGATAAATGTTTGGCTTATCACTCTCTGCCTCACTTCTTCCCTGTCGAATCAGAAGGAGAGATTCTGCAGAGGAAAACAAACGCTGAATACTGATTTAATAAACAGGGGTTAGCTATAGTCATCATAGTAAAAATCAATATTGCCTTAAAGGGATAGTTCACCCAAAAATGAACATTCTGTCATCAGAATTATTGAATTACCCTCAAGTTGTTCCTGTATGAATTTATTTTTTCTGTTGAACACAAAATAAGATATTTTGAATAAGGCAGGTGTCACGAACTGCTCCGAGACTCGAAGGTGGATCCAATTGCAGCTTTATTTGAGGACAATCCAGAGACGTAATCCAAAATACAGGCAAGAGTCATGCACAGGCAGGCAGTCAAAACAAACAAACAAACAAAACAGGCAGGGACCAGAGGCAAGAGAGTAATCCAGGGAACAGGGCAAGATATCCAAAAACCAAGAAACAAGAAAACCAGGAGAATGCTCAGAAATGCAGTGTAACACTATAACAAGACTTAGCAGTGAGTGAATGAATGACCAAGGTATAAATAGACAGGGAATAACAGGATGGTGAGACACAGGTGAAATGCAATCAGTAAATTAGGTATTTTCTGAGATAAATGTTTGGAGGTTTCAACATGACAACTCCATCTCCTTGGTCTTTAAAAATGACTGACATTAATTTAGTGATCAAATTTAGCACTCAAAATATTATGATAATATTTAGTAATTATAATTTAAATTAATAAAATATAAATATAAATTAAATTTATTTATAAATAAATGGACTAATTTCCAAAGTGTTTGTCATAAATCAACATCTTGTGAAAATGTTATGGGGTTTCTAATCAAAATATGACTTTTTGTTACAAAACAGGGCATTGATTTCTGTAGAGGACATCAGGATAATCATGTTTATTAGCCATTTTGGGAGACACAACAAGTGAATAGGGAAATAAATTATACATCAATATTCCTATGAAATATTAGATATTTGTCACAGTTATGTTCTGTTTTGTTCCAAGGACTTCCTGTTTTCATTTGTCACGTTTCTTTGTTCAGTTTCCCCACTCATCTGTTTCCATGGTTACCCTCATTAGTTTAGTTCTGTTCAGCTGTGTCCTGTTAATTAACTAATTTCTGTTTGTATTTAGTTCTCTAGTTTCGTTCGGTCTTGTCTTTGTATAGTGTGTACCTATCTGTATTGACTCACCTGAGTATCCTTATTCATTAAACCTTCATTGGAGATTTGTATTTACGTGTCTTTGCCTTCCTGCCTGAGCACACCGTGACAGTATTATTATGAATGTTATAAATGTTGCCAATTATTTACTCGCATTATTACACTTCTTTTTTGTTGCACCTAGAAAATATCAATGGTATATCACTTAATTCCGTTATACAGTATATCTTTCATAACATATAGTTGAGAATCATCTTTATACAAAGTTTGGTTTTAAAAAAATCCTGAAACCTAAAAATTGATTGGTGAATGGAACAAAAATCCTATTGTTTTGCCTATACATGTCATTTCATTTATTTTAATTTTATTTTTTAGTCCTGGTGTCCAACAGTGGACATAGCATAACATATGAATCACCCCCCACCCCACTTTTTGTTTCTTATGCTCTAAACAAAGTAATGACATGAAAAATTATTAAATTCACAAAACTTTGTTTCTGGTTCTCAGGAGGATAACATGATAAGAAAAAACAGCTAGTCATTTGTTGGACGACTAGATGAAGTTGCAGCCCTTCTGACCCATCCTTACTTTTCAGCAGATGATGCTCTGGATGTTCCAACCATCAGCACTTAGGGATGATCCCAAATGAGTAACAATTTTTCACAGACCTTTTTTTTTTTTCTTCTTCTTTTTCTTCTTCTTCTTCTTCTTCTTCTTCTTCTTCTTCTTCTTCTTCTTCTTCTTTTTTACTTTCCACTTCCAATGCAGGATGTAGTTTGTAGTAGAGAGCTGGAAAGAGTTGTATAATGGAGAGTGTGCTGCATTAATGTGCATGGGCTGGTCCACTAGCCTGGTTGGAGACAGGGGTGTCTGGAGACCTGCTGCAGGTATAGAGAGAGCCAGAAACAGCAGTGCAGACTCAGGGGGGTCCTGCTCTGAAGGATGAGATTGATGATACAAGGGACTTTCTTTGTGTAAAAAAAAAAAAAAGTGTGTGTGTATGCATCTGCATGATTCTCCCTTGATCCTTAAATTTCATTGTAGTCTTCTTTTATTTTATTTCATCTTTATGCCCAAGGAGCTCCTGAACCCCATAAGGCCGCCCAAAGCATTCACAAGTCCAAACACATCGTTGCTGTCATAGCACTCATTGTCTTGGGGCCTGACTAGTGCAAAGTAAATCATTCTTTGCATTTTGATACTTTCGAGGGATGTGATAATGCTATCTTTTCCCGGAGGATTGTCACTGCCAAGGCTCGTTCTTACTTTGCATAAACTTGTACAACAAGGTTTTTCTTTCAATCTGAGGAAGATTTGACCATTGACTTTACCAGCCACTCATGTCTTTCTTCGGATGTCTAAACAACTGTCACATGGAGAAGAAGAAGGACATATTCAGAATTTCATGAGTAGAATATATGTTTTGGCAATGTTTTCTTTTGCAGATGAACTCTGCAAAGGATAATTGTCAAACTAGGACCGGGAAAATTGTAGCATCTTGGCACATTGCCAGGGGTGACATGTCCATGGTTATGATTACCATATGTTATGGTTAATAAATAAAAGCTCTTTGGATAAACAAATGCCACATGTTATATAAAGATTATAATAAGACTTCCCTACTTCTCCTGCAACCCACATGAGTTCTGCCAGAAAGACTCGGGAGAATAAATACTGTGACAATTATCCATTTATTAACAACCCAGCAAGCAATAAAGTACATTGGCATAGGCCCCGTCCGTAGCTCGCAATCTGAGGGTCCAGACTCTGCATATCCTGCCTGAAGACGAAGGCAGAGGCCGACCCCCAAAAATTAGGTGGAAGAATGCTTCCACCCGGACGGAGCCTATCCTATCCCCCAAAAATGGTAAATAAAATTGTGTCCTGGAGTTCCTACAAAGAAGAAGAATAAGAGTTAACATGTTAAGCGTGAACATGGAACACCGCCTGCTGATGGCTAAAAAGACCACTTCATGATTAAACAGAACTTTTATAATTTATATAAGTTATAATTTGTAGATGAGTACTACACATGAGCAATTCATATCTGCTGCTGCATAAATGTAAAAAATGTTTTTTTAAATATACATAAAACACATGTATAAACCACAGAGACAAGGCCGCAAGGCCACACAGTCTGCTAGACCACAGAGACAAGGCCGCAGGGCCACACGGTCTGCTAGACCACAGAGACAAGGCCGCAGGGCCACACGGTCTACTAGACCACAGAGACATGGCCGCAGGGCCACACGGTCTGCTAGACCATAGAGACAAGGCCGCAGGGCCGCACGGTCTGCTAGACCACAGAGACAAGGCCGCACGGACTGCTAGACCACAGAGACAAGGCCGCAGGGCAGCGCGGTCTGCTAGACCACAGAGACAAGGCCGCAGGGCTGCGCGGTCTGCTAGACCACAGAGACAAGGCCGCAGGGCCGCACGGTCTGCTAGACCACAGAGATAAGGCCGCAGGGCCGCACAGACTGCTAGACCACAGAGACAAGGCCGCAGGGCCACACGGTCTGCTAGACCACAGAGACAAGGCCGCAGGGCCGCACGGTCTGCTAGACCACAGAGACAAGGCCGCAGGGCCCTACGGTCTGCTAGACCACAGAGACAAGGCCGCAGGGCCACACGGTCTGCTAGACCACAGAGACAAGGCCGCAGGGCCACACGGCAATGTCAAAAGGCAATGTCTTCACAATTATGTTCCTTTTTAGAAAGAAATGGTATCTGTGAGGATTTCCAGTCAGGATTTAGACCGTATCATAGTACTGAGACTGCTCTCATCAGAGTTACAAATGATTTACTCATCATCCGATCGTGGCTGTATCTCTCTATTAGTGTTACTCGATCTTAGCGCTGCATTTGATACCATCGACCACAACATTCTTTTGAATAGACTCGAAAATTATGTAGGTATTAGTGGAATTGCTTTATCATGGTTTAAATCATACCTATGCGACCGTTATCAGTTTGTAGCAGTAAATGAAGAGATGTCACACCGATCGCAAGTTCAGTATGGAGTACCACAAGGCTCAGTGCTAGGACCGCTACTCTTCACCCTGTACATGCTACCACTGGGAGATATTATTAGGAAGCATGGCATTAGTTTTCATTGTTATGCTGACGATACTCAGCTCTATATTTCTTCACGCCCTGAAGAAACTTACCAATTCACAAGATTAACGGAATGCATAGCCGCCATAAAACATTGGATGACCGGTAATTTCCTGCAACTCAATTCAGAAAAAAATGAATTTTTAATTATTGGACAAAAAAGCTCCACAAGTAGTAACCTAGAATACTGTCTAACACTTGATGGCTGCTCTGTCAAGTCTTCGTCGTCAGTGAGGAACCTGGGTGTGCTCTTTGATACCAATCTTTCGTTTGAAAGCCACGTTTCTAGCATCTGTAAAACTGCATTCTACCATCTTAAAAATATATCTAAATTACGGCACATGCTCTCAATGCAAAATGCTGAACAGTTAGTTCATGCGTTCATGACCTCAAGGCTAGATTATTGTAATGCTCTACTGGGTGGTTGCCCTGCTCACTTAATAAATAAACTCCAGCTGGTCCAAAACGCAGCAGCTCGAGTACTTACTAGAACCAGGAAGTATGACCATATTAGCCCAGTTCTGTCAACATTGCACTGGCTACCTATTAAACATCGCATACATTTTAAAATCTTACTTATTACTTATAAAGCACTAAATGGTTTAGCTCCCCAATACTTGAGCGAGCTCTTAACATATTATACTCCATCACGTCTACTGCGATCTCTAAATTCTGGCCAGTTGTTAATACCGAGAATATCCAAATCAACTGCAGGCGGTCGATCCTTTTCCTATTTAGCTCCTAAACTCTGGAACAGTCTTCCTAGCATTGTTCGGGAAGCAGACACACTCTGTCAGTTTAAATCTAGACTAAAAACACATCTCTTTACTGTGGCATACACATAAAACACTTTTTCAATTAATTGATTGTTAGGCTGCATTAACTAGGTCAGCCGGAACCGGGAACACTTCCCATAACACCTGATGTACTCGTTACATCATCAGAAGAATGGCATCTACGCTAATGATATTCTCTCTGTTTTATCCCGAGGTTTACTGCAGTCAGCCAGATCCGGGCCGTATCCAAATCAGATGGTGGACCTGCGCCCAGAGAAGACCAACACAGGACCCCGAAGTGTCTGCAGAGACCGTGTCAATTATCCTCCCCCTGCAACTGCCTCATTGACACGGTATCTAAATAAACCCGTCACCAGTGTGATGACTCCGATTGTTCGAATATTACCATTAAATAATACTTAAATCGATATGTCATCCGCAATAAACCCGTCTCCAGCGTGTTGCCTCCGATCATTCGAATATTGCACTTTAATAATTATTTTATCAACATCATCCTCAATAAACCCGTCTCCAGCGTGTTGCCTCCGGTCCTTTGAATATTCCGATCTATTATGACCTCTGACCTGTAAAGCAGCCAGAATAATAATAATAATAATAATAATAATAATAATAATACGCTGTTTGTTAATTGGCCAGAGGAGAACTGGCACCCAGACTGAGCCTGGTTTCTCCCAAGGTTTATTTTTCTCCATTAGGTCACCTAATGGGGTTTTGGTTTCCTTGCCACTGTTGCCTCTGGTTTGGCGTGCTCAGTTGGGGACACTATATTTTTTCAACTAAACATCGAAATAAATCTAATTAATAAACTAATTTAACCATATAAACGAAATTACTGATCTAATTATTGATCTAAAGCCCACACTGTCACCGTATGGAAATTGAAATGAACTGATGACATCAAATGGCTATACAGCTGAATAAAATTAGGCTGCATTATTTTCCTGTTTAACACTGTAAAGCTGCTTTGAAACAATCTCCATTGTTAAAAGCGCTATATAAATAAAGTTGACTTGACTTGACTTCAAGGATGATTTTAGAATCGGTCTTATATAAGACTTGAATGCAGAAGAACATCATCTCCCCGGTAGCTTAAATTCTGGCCTAGAATTTCCGCTGTCGTAGCTGTAGAAAAGTCTGATATGAAGAGAAGGAGGTAAACTGCAGCTTTTAAGGTCAGTATAAAAGTGGGTCTGAAACCAGGCCTTAGAGAGAGGTGCTCCATTAGATAAAAATAGGGGGGAGTGGTCAGAAGTCTTAGGACGAACGTGAAGATATTTAACCATAGAAGTGAAGGGACAGAAATTATTCTTCATCTTAGAAATTGTTAATGTGATACCAGAACCTTTAGAGTCATTCTAGATTGCTTAAGTAAAAGAGTAAAGAAATTGAGTGAGATGTGAAGATCAGAATAGGAAAGACCGAGAGTAGAATCAAACTGATTAGTTTCTAAAGTGAATTTCCCTGGACACATGAAGCCGAAAGGCTGATAAAACATGGCTTCTAGCGGAATATCGGTGTAAGTGGAAGATCAACCTTAAAAGCTTTGAACTTACCTGATGTTTGTTAAGACAAGTAGGTAATCTTAGTTTTACCTTTGGAATTATGGGAGAGTTTACTGAACATGCCTGATGGTTTGAGCATTGCTGAAGAAAACCATCTTGACCATCATGGAATTCTGCATTCAAATGCTTCTTGATAGGGGAGACCTTAGTAGAGGATGCCAACTCCGCGTGTTGAGCTATGTTCGTAGCAACACCAATCTGAAAGAATGGCCCATGCACAGGTGAGTTAGAGATCACATTTCTTTCCATCTGCAGCTAGGAGGATTCTAAACCCCTGGGCGTAGCTCCTGCTCACATCTTGAAAGAACACCATCTAACCGTCAACCTGCTGAGAGAACCCCCAAAAGAAAATAAACCAGAACAGCATGACAAATACATAACATGCGCATGTGATTGAGAACACCGGCCGATGCCCTTGCAAAAGGAAAAATAAATGTTTTATATGTTTAAGCTTTACTAGCTAATGAAACCATAACTAGCTATATAGGACCCGACACAGCTACCGAACCTATGAAAGAAATCAAAGCGAGATTCATCATTTGATAACCTAAGCCAGGATAATACTGTGTGATTTTGGCCACGTTTGGCAGTATGAGACAATATCTCAATCCTAAAAATTCCTTTGACCCTAGAATAAAATCTGATGTCTTTAATAGTTAGTTTGACATGTTCCCCAACACCATGATAAACCTGAATGATTTCGCTAAGTGAATGGGTTGATGTAAAACTCCGGACACGTCCTCGTGCGTCTGATTAACATACAGCCTGCTGTAAATGATCCCACAGGGTGGCATCAGGATCGCAGTCTGAAAAGCAACAAATCACAATGTCTATAAGCGCACCGTGTGTGCCAGCTTTAGTGAAGAGAAAAAGCTTACTGCGAGAGACCTCGCCGTTTGCGGCGCAGCCAGAAATCAATACGCATATGCAGACTGTGCAACAGTCAACGCTATATTTACTCCCCTGTATATTGTTTTAGTCACGATAGAATTCAATGCGAGTGTAATTGATCACAGACATGTCTTTTCTGTAGCTCAAACAGTAGAGCATGGCACCAGCAACGCCGAGCCACGGCCTCGATTGCCAGGAAAAGCAAGACCCGAAAAACGCCAAATGTGCACCCTGAATGCAACTCAAGGTGCCCCGGACAAAAGCGTCCGCCAAATGCATAAATGTAATGTCCGTTGAGCACTCGAATGCAATGCCCAATTGGAGGCGCTACACAACACAGAAAACACGCAATCAGGATTGAATGGCTTAGAGCTTGTTCACTGCTAATTCTGCCTTCCAGTGCATACGTTTGACCAACGAATAGTAGAACATGCAATAGATTCATGATTCGGTGTAGTCAGATTGACCACAGCAGTTTCCACTGGCGTTTATCTGAACTGAAGCATTTGGCAGTTTCATGTGTTTATTAAGGAGTGCACTCTGCTCACTATATTCATAAAAGATTTGAATAATTGTGTTCCCGTGCTGCGATTTAGATGCTGTACGATGCAATCTTTATGTAAACGGGTCAGATTGAGTACGGAATTAAATTAGTGCTGCTATCGAATATCAAGTCAAACCTTGTTTTGTATGCAAACCTTACCCGACATATGGTGCTGAGACTACAAGCGAGATACACATTTGTTTTATTCATAAATGTAGCCATGGTGTCCTAGCACGGAAGGACCAAGTGAGACGTAACACTAAATTTTAAGTTTCTAGAAATATAAAGAGGTATCCAGATATCAGTAGCTGAATAAAATACGAATAGAGTCAATTAACTGGAGTAAAGCGAAGAAAAAAGCACACAATTACTAATATATATATATATATATATATATATATATATATATATATATATATATATATATATATATATATATATATATATATATATATATATATATATATATATATATATATATATATTATGATGTGTTTGTTTTGATTAACTAATTTATTAATATGTAGCGCATTTTTATAATGCGAAAATAATATGCAAATAAGCAAAGCACCTTTATATGAGCACAGAACGCTACAGATCTTCCTCATAGGGAAGGAAGCCATATCGAATCACGAAAGGAAGCCATTCCAACACTTGGTGCCCCGTATGTTTGAGCAAAATATGTACTCTGCTGGATGACAGGCCAACACTTCTAAGCTTGAAACTATGTTGTGTCAGTTAAATTGCATATGTGACGAACAGCGCTTGGAAGATGAATCTAACGCCATTGAATCAGAACGGATCAAAGCACTGATGTCGGTGCTGTACCTAAATATGCTAATTTGCTCAGCATAGTCATTAAATTCAATTTTGGCGATCTGATAACACTGAACCCAAACGTGATTTCAGCTTAACTTAAGTTCATTATGAAGCCCCGATTAAATGGGTGCATGTTGCTTTAAAACCCGTGTTGGTTTCCTTGCATTCGTGGGGAGAATGATAGAGTCTAATATGCTGTGCCATCTGTTCAGTTTCAGTTTTTCTAACAAAATACTATCAATAACAGTAACCGGTGTCATGCGAATACTTTACGAGCACTATGGACACAAGCGAGCCACAACGAGCGATCACGTTGCACAAGCAGACCGGCAGACACCTGTGTCTATATTAAAATAATAAAATATATTTATTATTTTATAAATATATTTGCCATTACCTAAATTGCTGATGCGACAAAATTGAGAAAGAGTAAGATACTACACCCAATCGGCATCGGAATGCATAACCATATGCATATCACTGTGATAAATGCTGATGTAGTGATGTCGCCAGAATGGTGATGAAAATCACAGCCGTGTCTTTGATAGCATGCCCAGATAGTCCTCCATGAAAGTGATTGAACGTGAGATTTTGCTCTTGTTAGTGAAGCACTCGTGTCTGTTACCGCGGCAGCCCAGTGAACAGAATGATAGGCTGACATGGACTTAGAACGCCACTGTATGCACATTATTACTTTATAATAGGACTAGTGATCGACCGCTACGGAACGTCCGGATCGTCAACTGAAATGAGCGTCAGCATCTGCGAACTCAGACATGCGTAAGTACCGATCTTTTATACCCAGGTATTAGAATGTGATTGGATAGATAAAGTTGACGTGACGTGACAATTAAGTCTTCCCGGCAGAACTTATGCTAAAGCTTTCATTTCTCTCTGCATTAAGTATGGATATAAACAAAAATTGACTGACACGGTATACCGTAAAGGTCTAAATAAACAGACTTTTAATTAATTAAAAGAATAAAGTTTGTGTACAGTATGAAAAATTGTTCTATGCACACTGCCACAAAAATCATAATTGAAATGGATATTTAATAATTATTTTATAAATATATTTGCCATTACCTAAATTGCTGATGTAAACAACTCAAAAGCCTTTCTCATATTGAGACATTCTGACATAGTGAGAAATTCATAAAAATAAAAAACCCCTAGTCAATGACAGGTACGCTTTTACAAAAGTTGTTTTCTTCTCTCCACCAGCTAAAAAGATCTTCTCTTTGCACAACCGATCATTTAATGTTAATGTCTTCTATAAATTCACTCTTGCTAAAATTCTCTAAAACCAAACTGTACAGTCAGGTACACTCTAAAAAATGCTGGGTTAAAAACAACCCAAGTTGGGTTGAGAATGGACAAACCAATTGGGTTGTTTTAACCCAGTGATTGGGTTGTTTTAACCCAGCAATAGGATTGTTTTAAGACAACCGCTGGGTTAAAACAACCCATTCACTGGGCTAAAACAACCCAATTGCTGGGTTTGTCCATTTTCAACCCAGCATTTTTTTTGAGTCTACAGTTGACAATTGTATGGCTACAGAGTTGCTGTATCACAGGAGTTTATTTGATTGTTATGATAAATACTTCTGCATTAAGAGCTAATTGATTTGAAATATAGGCTAGTCAGCATTAAATCAAAATTTATAATATTTACTTTCCTGGTCTTATTGTGGACGGGTCTTCGCTGGATGTTTTTCCAAAAAACAAGTGTTTTTTTGTTTTGTTTTTTTGTCACATCTTAGAAATTATATCTGACATCACATAGGCAGCATGGGGTCACAGGTTAATGTCAGGCAATAGCAAAAAGCTATTTAGACTTTTAGGCCACTGTAACAGGTAATACAACCTTTCTAAAATCTTGACAATAGAATGTTGCAATTTAATACATTTGAAAAAGACCTGTAACCACTGGGATAGTATAGTTCCCTTTCATAGGCTAATGTGATGCTGCATCAGTATCTGATGTAGTGAACACTTCACCCATTTGCCTGATGGATATAATTCCTAAGGTTTAGGCCATAAACTTTCCTTAGGACCATTTGGATGCAGCCGCGTTGGCTGAAACAAAGAAAGGTCACAAGAATCCATCCAAATCCATTCATAAATATAGCTGCAAGCAGCCATTATCGGGACAAGATATGCCAAAATGGCTGGGAGTTTCAGATCAACTGCAGCAATGAGCAATTAAACACATTTTAAGATGATTTTAGGCAAACGGGCTGAAAAATGCATTGTAGTCAATGGCAATTTTATGTTTTGTTCTATTATAGCGCCACCAAGAGGCACAATCCTACCATTTTGTTTATGTGTCCTCGGAGTGAGCCCATACATGTGTGTTTCAATTTTGGTGAAAATATATCATTTCGTTTTTGAGTTATAGACATTTATATGAAAAAACATGTAAAAAATGACACCTGAATTTGATTGGATTTTACTACACCTTACTATCAATATTTTGACATTTGGGCATTGACATTTGGCTATCGACCTATGTTTTCGAACTTCTGATGCTGGTTTCGTCTCGATCGGACTAGCAGTTTTGAAGATATCAGCTAACGTTTTTTAAGCGCTAAATAACCACACTGCACAAACCATATGCTGAAACCTGGCAAGTCTGGTATCGTGAGACAGGGGTAACTGCAGCTTGGAGTAATGGGCGTGCCGGACGGTAGGGGCGTGCCGGACGGTAGGGGGCGTGCCGGACGGTATCTCATTGGTGAAAGGAGTTTCTTTCTGGCAACCGTGTTGGCCAATCAGCGATAACCATACATTGACGTAATTTCCTGTGAGAAGATGGCGGCGGTAAGATGTGGTTTAAATCGTCATAGATAATCATACTTTTATATATGAGATTAAAGCTTTATATATCGTAGATATGTATATTACAATAGCTTATTAAAAAAACTATCATCATTTATTTATTTTGTGGTTGATATAACCGAGATATTGCAAGATATTGCAGCTTTAGTAATTACTTAATTGTTGTTTAACAGACACATGTTACTGTGAGACGCAACGATGACCACGAGTGCATCGAAGACGAGGCTTACAGAGTTGGCAGTTTGTACCGGTGTCCGTTTTGTGCCACCCATGTTTATAGACCAAGTGAAAGACAAAACGTTCTCACTAATTTGCAAAGCCACAGACTTCGCGTGGTTCACCATGAACGTAAGTACAAGTTTAGTTTTGTATTATGCATGTTACATACATCATTTGAGTCATTCCGTGTCAAATCAACCACATTTCTGTAACTTTTTTTGTTAATATATATATTTTTTTTTTCTAAAGAGAAATATAAATAGTTAAGAAAGCAAACATATTGAATGCAATTAATGTAGATTTAGTGGTTAATCCGTTTTGTATTTGTATTACCAATTATATTTTGTAGAGGGGGTCAAAATGACCAATTTCACTTGAGATTTGGGCCAAATTACAGGTCTAGTACAAATTACTTTATACATTATATTGGTCGTCAACCAAACGTGGGTCTCTTTGCATACAGCTGTTACTTTTATAGAGTAATATCTGAACAACAAATAATGTTGACACTAGAAATGTATCCTGTTTTATTTTTCTATTAACACAATTGCATAGATCAGGGGTGGGGAAACGTTGATCCTGGAGGGCCACTCTCTTGCAGAGTTTAGCTCCAAACCTGAAGAAAAAAAAAAAAAAATCACCTGCCTGTAATTTTGAAGACCTTGATTAGCTTCAGGTGTGTTTGATTAGGGTTGGAGCTAAACTCTGCAAGAGAGTGGCCCTCCAGGATCAACGTTTCCCCACCCCTGATGTAAATATACACCCACAACATCTAATATTTTGGCTTTCATCACTATTTATGTTTGTCTTTAACAAAATTAACGATTTGAGCCAGGGACCTCTGGTTGAGTTGACAGGGAATGACCCATTTGTTAAGATGACAAATGATAACGTGAACGGGGATATTATGTATTGTTAAAGCTTTGGTCCGTAACTTTTTTTCAGTTCAAAATTTATAAAATTTGCGAGTACATCATGAATCCATTTTCCAAACAGTGTTTTTGTCTTATGCTGAATCACTACCGGGCACCTATAACAAGTGTCTTTATTCAGACTATTTCAGACTGATTTGGGTCGGCACTAGGGATGCAACAATACAGTTGGTCCACGGTTCAATACATACCTCGATTTTTAACCACGGTTTTGGTTCGGTTCTGATGGCTTGTCACATCAGTTTTTTGCTATTCTATTCTTAGGCGACAGGAACAGCAAGAGGTTAAGGAGAAAAAATACTATTTTTTTATTGCAATACTCCTTCTTTATTTTACTTAAAAGAATTGAAAACCCTTACTTAAACTTAAAACTTTACTTTAAAAAAGAAAAAACCTTGTACACATTCCTAGTGTATTGTAAGATATAAAATAAATATAGGCCTATATAAAGATTTACACTGGCAGCTCAGAGCTGTACAGCAGCATTTAAGTATGAAATTGAATTAATAAATGTAAAAATAAAAGACTTCACTATAAAATAAACATTGATTCTTATTAAAGCTATACTGTATTAGTTTTTCAGTCAAGAGCAGTGGGATTTTCTTTGTCTTTTGTTGTTGTATTAACATTAAAGGGATTGTTCACTCAAAAATGAAAATTCTGTCATCGAGAAATGAATACAGGTTTGGAACAATATTAGAGTGAGTGAATAATGACATCATTTTAGAGGTGAACTGTCCCTTTAAGGACAGCGTGTTCACTACTGCCCTGCTGTCACTTTAAGACCTGTGCCTCTAATGGCTCTAATAACCTCTTACACCAGCTGGAGGCCTTGCTGATGTAAGATTGAATATTATGAAGGATTTCATTAAACATATTTGTTGTCATTTCAAGTAATATTTGTTTTTAGCTCTGGAAAAAATTAAGAGACCACTTAACATTGATACATTTTTTTCCAGAGCTGAATATTTGTTTATTTATATTTTATTCAGCTTCCATCAGAGCTGCTCAGATGGATTCTTCTAGATGTGGTGTATGAAGAAGGAGATGGAGCCTTTCTCACTGTCAGTAGTGTGCAGAAAGTTCAACGACATTGTCAGCCGTCAAAGTTTTAGAAGAAAAGCTCACTTTGCCTGTGGCTGGGCAGTATGTATATTTATTACTTTTATTAAATGAACATTAAATGAATATATATATATATATATATATATATATATATATATATATATATATATATATATATATATATATATATATATATATATATATATATATATATATATATATATATATATATATATATATATATATATATATATATATATATATTTATTTTAAATATTTAGATAGTTTATTGCATTAATTTCTTGTGTAGGTATTGTTGACTGGAAGTCTGTCAGTCCAGATGTGAGGAAGATGTACAGAGTGGAGTTCGAGCTCACCAGGTGTGATGGCTGTGTGCATCTACAAAAACACCACTGGATACTGTGGCAATGGAAAGAAGGGGATCTTCAGAGCTTTCTATTCAGACAGAGATTTTGATGGATTCTGTTCTATGGACTGCTACTACAGCATGAATGAATGGATGGATGAAAAAAGAGATTTGTGTGGGTTCTTTCTGTCTTTATTACTTTCTGTCTTTATTTCTTTGTCTTTCTTTTTCTTTCTTTCTTTTTTCCTTTCTTTCTGTCTTTCTTTTTTTCCTTTCTTTCTTTCTGTCTCTCTCTCTCTCTTTATTTTTCTTTCTTTCTTTCTCTCTCTCTCTCTCTTTATTTATCTCTTTCTGTCTCTTTCTTTCTGTCTTTCTTTTTTTCCTTTCTTTCTGTCTCTCTCTTTATTTCTCTCTCTGTCTCTTTCTTTCTGTCTTTCTGTCTCTTTTTTTCCTTTCTTTCTGTCTCTTTCTGTCTCTCTCTCTTTCTTTCTTTCTTTCTTTCTCTCTTTCTTTCTTTCTTTCTCTCTTTCTTTCTTTCTTTCTTTCTTTCTTTCTTTCTTTCTCTTTCTTTCTTTCTTTCTTTCTTTCTTCTTTTGAACCCAAGCTTGAAAAATTAAATTGATTTAAAAACTGAATTGAAAACTGAATAAATGTTTTAGTGGATAAAGCTGTGTCTGTGTTGCTAAATGTCACTCAACAGAAGGTTACTAAACAATTTTATTTCTTTTTTTTATCAACCATATAATTTGTCTCAGAATCAGACAAAATTGTTTTTAGGGTAAAGCTTAACAAGGTTTCAGGTAACTGAGCAATACATTTGATACAGTAGCCTATTTATTAATCTTTGTTGGTATTAGGTAAAACAAATACAGCTGTTCATGTTCAGAAAATGATTTTAATCTGTATTAGTACGTTGAATTTAACATTAACAAAGAATATTTTTGTCGTCATTAATTTAGATGGTTAATGAACTTCGACCCAAACCCGTTTGATGACGTCATTAATCCGCGCCATATAATGACGTCAGTAATCCGCACCATGCAAAAGTTCCGATTGTACTGTTGAAAGTATATATATATTTTTTTTTTTTAATCGAATATTCTTCATATCATTAACGTTGCTTTTATTTTAAAAGAATGGAATTTGTTTGAATGGGATTCGGTTTGATTTATTGCTTCCTTAAGAACAGGCATCTTTCGCGACCAATGAGAAACCGTCTGGCACGCCCCCTACCGTCCGGCACGCCCCATACCGTCCGACCAATGAGTGACCGTCCGGCACGCCCCCTACCGTCCGGCACGCCCCCTACCGTCCGGCACGCCCA
The DNA here is from genome assembly GCA_023566225.1 of Romanogobio albipinnatus. Taxonomy (NCBI): domain Eukaryota; kingdom Metazoa; phylum Chordata; class Actinopteri; order Cypriniformes; family Gobionidae; genus Romanogobio; species Romanogobio albipinnatus. The sequence goes on along the minus strand of CM042245.1, from coordinate 30,883,095 downwards.
GTACTCCAAGCTGCAGTTACCCATACTTGGGTATCGTTGGACTCGGCAACGATCCAGGAGACAAAAAAAGTTACTCCCATGAAAATAAGTCAACCACACCCAAAGTTATGAGCATTTGAGCACTAGATGGCGCTGTTTTGAAACTTCTCAAGCTCCTTCAGGGCATCATGGTGATGACCCAACCAAGGACCATAACAATCCGTTCATGTGTTCATAAAATACAGTATTTTAGCACATCATTCAAATTGGCCGACAGCCAAAATGGCCGATATGGTAAAATTGGATATCAGTTGACTCGGCATGCCGTCAAAAGCACTTTTATGATTTTTGGACAAACGGTTAAGAAGTTATAAGCAAAAATAGCAATTTTTCATATCTCTGGACCAGTAGGTGGCACTGTGCCGAAACACTGCATGTTGCCTCAGGTCATGATTGTGATGACATGTACCAAGTTTGGTTTGAATACGATAAAGCGTTGCGGAGATATCGCCTTAAGTGTATTTTCGCAACCGCTATGTGAAATTTGTTTGCGCGTTTATCAAAAACGATTTGACGAATCAACTTGAATTCCATGGGTTTTTTTGTCAGCATGATCTGCTGTTGATCTGGTAAAATTTTTGTGAAAATTGGAGAAAATTGGAATTGCGGTGCTTACTGCTGAGAGAAAAACTGCTCGGGTTACGTCTGTAACCCTTGTTCCCTGAGAAGGGAATGAGCACTGCGTCGGAACGACACTTCGGGGATACTCCCTAAGCACTAGCGAATCTGAAGTCCGTATAGCCACTAAACCAATCTGATTGGCGTGCGTGATGACGTCATCGTGACAGCAAGTATAAGTATAAAGCGGGAAGTATAAAGCGGGAGCCGGCGCACTGAAACGGCAGCTATTGCTCTGAAGCATGCGCTCCAGGCGTGCCGAGGTGTGGTGACGAGACGCAGTGCTCATTCCCTTCTCAGGGAACAAGGGTTACAGACGTAACCCGAGCAGTTCCCTTTCGAGGGAACTCCCACTGCGTCGGAACGACACTTCGGGGAACGAGTACCCACTAGCCCACACCGAGGGTAGCGCCTGCCCTGGTGTGAAACCGGAGACCGGGCACAACTAGGACTTGAGTACCCTAGCGCCAGCACCGTAGGGAGATACTTCTCCACTCCTTTTCCTTCCGTGTCCCAGCCGATGAAGGGAGGCGTCTGTTGAAACGGTTTCCCGGCAACAAGACGCTCCCAACACTGGCCCTTGGGACCTTACCGAGGGTAGTGCCTGCCCTAGTGTGAAGCCGGAGACCGGGCACAACTAGGACTAGGGAAAACCCAAGCGCCTTCGGCGCCCCAGCCAATGAGGGAGACGTCTGTTGAAACGGTTTCCCGGCAACAGGACGCTCCCAAAACTGACCCTTGGGACCTTACCGAGGGTAGTGCCTGCCCTAGTGTGAAGCCGGAGACCGGGCACAACTAGGACTGGGGAACCCAAGCGCCATCTGCGCCCCAGCCAATGAGGGAGACGTCTGTTGAAACGGTTTCCTGGCAACAGGACGCTCCCAATACTGACTCCTGGGACAGAAACCAAGGTTTCTTCCATATAACTAGGGAACGAAGGCATCTGCGCGTTACCCTGATCATACGAAAAAGATTCCCTCTGGGGGAAACCCCTTGGTTTCCAACCAGCACTGTCAAGGTCTCACGTGCAGCAGGTCAAAAGGTCTCCCTTGGACGCTGCTGAACTGAGCCCCAGCACTCAAAAGTGCTTCACAGTGAAGGTCTCTTATTCCGCCGTCACGTGAGGCGGGGGATGTAATGCCTGAAGAACCAAGGAACTGACCAATCCTAAGTTCCCTGGTTCCTCCGACTCCAATGGTCCGAAGGGGGCCTCAGCCAGCCTTCGAAAACCACTGCCAGATCCCAGGCTGGGAACTCTGGAACGAGCCACAGGCCGCATCTTCCCAGCCCCACAGGGTAACTGTACAACAGATGGTGTCTACCCGAGCCCATCACCCAAAGGAGTGTGGAAAGCCTATGGCAGCCACGGACACCCTGAGTGTGGACGGGGTTGGACCCGCAGAGAAACGATCTTGGAGGAACTCCAGCACTGAAGCCACCGGCCAGTTAACTGGGTCCACCTCACGCTCCCTGCACCAAGTGGCTCACCACTTGGGGCTGTACAGTCTCCTGAAAGATGGAGCCCTAGAACTGAGTAAGGTCTCTATCACCTCTGCCGACAGGCCAATATCTAGGTACCTGACCCCCTCAAGGGCCAGACCCAAAGGTTCCAAACCTCCGGCCGGGGGTGAAATATAGTGCCCCCTGCCTGAGATAGGAGATCCCTCCTCAGAGGAATCTGCCATGGAGGACCTGCCAGCAAAGCTATGATATCCGAGAACCAAACTCGCGTCGGCCAACGGGGTGCTACTAAAAGTAGGCTGACCCCCTGTTGGCGGACTCTGTCCAGGACTCCCGGGAGCAGAGCAATCGGGGGAAAAGCGTACAGACGCAGCCTCGGCCACGTCTGAACCATGGCATCCAACCCCAGCGGGGCTGGATGCGTGATGGAACACCACAGTGGACAGTGGGACGTCCCTCGAGACGCCACCACCCCTGGGTGGAGTCGCTACTCCCCGGGCCTCAGCCCCTGCCTCGACAGGATGTCTGCTCTTCTACAGTACGCAGGACCCATGTAGAAATATTCGGAAGGCATTCCATGCGCCGAGATAATCTACTGAGGGAACCAGCATCTCAAGGCTGGCCTCGGGTGTTACACGAGCCTCCTCCCCAACCTTGCCACTCTATGGGGGGAACCGCTCTCGGAAGTCCAGCCAAAGCTAGGACTTTCCCCCAAAGTGGCCGTCCATGACCGCGCCCCAGCCAGTGAGGAAGGCGTCTGTTGAAGCGGATTTCCGGCAACAGGACGCTCCAACATTGGCCCCTGGGACAGAAACCAAGGTTTCTTCCATATAACTAGGGAACGAAGGCATCTGCGCGTTACCCTGATCATACGGAAAGGATTCCCTCTGGGGGAAACCCCTTGGTTTCCAGCCACCACTGTAGAGGTCTCATGTACAGCAGGCCAAAGGGTATCCCGTTGGACGCTGCTGCCCTGAGCCCCAGCACTTCCTGAAAGTGCTCTACAGTGATGCTGTGGCCTAGCCTAATTTCTAATTTCCCCGTGCGCTGTCGCGCGGAAGACAATTGTGCCCGCACCGTCGTCAAGTACCATACGATCCCTAGAACCGTAGTCCTCCGGGACGGCGTCAACACACCTGTTGTGTTGAGTCTCAGCCCCAAGCACTTCATATGGGCCAGAGCGACACCTCAATGCCGAACTGCCATCCCGTACGACTGGGCCAATATGAGCCAGTCGTCGAGATAATTCAGCACACGGATGCCCTGGAGTCTCAATAGAGCCAGAGCTGCATCCATGCACCTTGTGAATGTGCGTGGGTGAAGCTAGACCGAAGGGAAGCACTCGATATTGGTACGCCTCGCCCCCGAAAGCGAACCTCAAGAACTTCCTGTGACATGGAAGGATGAAGATATGGAAGTATGCGTCCCTCAGATCTATCGTGACGAACCAGTCCTCGAACTGGATCTAACTCACGATGATGGAGACCATGAGCATTTTGAAACCGAGCCTCCTCAGAGACCGATTCAAATACCTCAGGTCTACCGGACGCCACTCTCCTTCCCTTCCGAGAACTATAAAGTACCGGCTGTAGAACCCGGACTCCCTCTCTGGCGGAGGAACGCACCCTAAGGCTTCCTTCGCCAGCAAGGATTTTACCAGTTCCCTTGCCAGACCCTGCTCTTTGTCTACAGTACGCAGGACCCATGTAGAAATATTCGGAAGGCATTTTCATGCGCCGAGATACTCTACTCAGGGAACCAGCTCTCGAGGCTGGCTTCGGGTGTTACACGAGCGTCGTCCCCAACCCCCTGAAGCGGATGACCGGCAGGAAGTGGTTGGGAACGATTCTCTATGTGCGGACGCGTTAGCTGCCCAGCCGCAAGTCCTTCCGGAGGCAGCTGGAGCAGCATGCGTTCGCGGGAAATCGATGGGGCCCGAAGCGTCATAGACGGCGGGATTACCTCGATTTCCCTGGAGCGCCGCAGAGGAAGCAACCTCGCTTGGAAGTCCAGCCGAAGCTAGGACTTCTTCCCAGCAGCCTCCCTCCCTGGAGTACGTTCCTCAGATCGCCTCCAGGAGTGAAAGACCGCTGCTGGGACTGCTGGTGAGAACGCCGCCTCTGTTGCCAGGCTCCTGGAGGAGGGGCTCTAGAGGCGACGCTCTCCTTCTGCACCTGCCGGTGCAAGGAGCTGGTAGATGGCTGAGGCTGCCCCCTAGGGGCCGCTTTCCCAGGCTCTGAGTGGCGAGGGAGGCACTGACGGAAGGCCGCTGACTGCATCTTCGCCTCCTGGTACCCGGCGACAACGGTCTCAACCGCGTCACCAAATAGACCAGAAGGCGAAATCGGGGAGTCTAGGAGGAAGGACTTATCCTTCTCCCTCATCCCCGATAGATTCAGCCAGAGATGCCACCATCACCACGGAGGCCATGGCCCGGCCGATAGCACGGGCCATCTCCCTGGTGATGCGGAGAGACAAATCTGCAGCCCTCCGTAGCTCCAGCACCTCATCGAGCTCTTTAGGGCTTCCTCCACGACCTACACACCTCGATGTGTAGGTCCGGGAAGAAAGGTAAACCCCGGCGAGGTGTTTGGACCCGGCGAGAAAGAAACCGGTCGTCCAGCCTACTAGGTGGCTGAATTTCCGGCACTTCCTGTGGCCAATTGGTCTTCAATTTGGCCACCACACGAGTCAAAAACCTCAATAAGCTCCTCTTGGGCGAGTGGATGAAGCGATGAAACACTTCCTGCTTTACACCTGCCCTGATGCACCACTCATCTGGCTCCTCGGAACCGGAGAGAATAAGCATCAGATCCTCAACCCCGGGGGAAGAAGCCGCAGCGCGGGCTTCCACACGGGGAGGAAGATCTTTAGAACTGTCAGACAAGGATTGGGAAAGTGCCGCAGCAGTCCCAGATCCCGCTGATAAGTCCTTATGTGAAACCCATGGTCTGTGACACCGAGACGCCTCAGCGATCGCGGGTCCAGCTTTTTAAGCATCAGATCCTCAACCCCGGGGGAAGAAGCCGCAGCGCGGGCTTCCACACAGGGAGGAAGATCTTTAGAACTGTCAGACAAGGATTGGGAAAGTGCCGCAGCAGTCCCAGATCCCGCTGACCAGTCCTTCTGTGAACCCCATGGTCTGTGACACCGAGACGCCTCAGCGATCGCGATCACAAAGCTGGCCGGTCTCATCGAACACGGCCAGCCGAGAGCCAGCAGTCTGAGTGTGAGCAGCTTTTCCACTGACAGGCAGTTCGCTCGAGAACTGCCTGAGCATGCTCAACACCCAGACACTGCACACAAAGCAGGTGTGCATCTGAGCCCGAATAAAGCAGGGACACAGATGCACACACTGCTTAAACTCTCTCACATTCTTTTCCATTCTTTCTTTCCATTCACACACTTTTGCAACTGTGACAAACAACAGTAAATAGACAGACAATTTCAACAGAGAGCGCTATGCTGAAGAGCAATAACTGCCGTTTCAGTGCGTCGGCTCCCGCTTTATACTTCCGGGTACGCCGTCACGATGACGTCATCACGCACGCCAATCAGATTGGTTTAGTGGCTATACGGACTTCAGATTCGCTAGTGCTTAGGGAGTATCCCCGAAGTGTCGTTCCGACGCAGTGGGCGTTCCCTCGAAAGGGAACTGCTGTTTTCACAGCAACCTGTTGGTTCGTGAGGGTGTTTTTCCCATTGAGTACAGGCACGGGCTGCACTAAACTCCGTGCGCTGTCGCGTTTCCCCCTGAGTGCTTCAGCACAGAGAGTACACGGGTGACGCTGCGTCTTTTTCAAGATGTCATTCCACCTGTGCGTTTCTGGATACGGTCGTTCCCTGGCGCCCGCTGACGGTCACAATCGCTGTCTCATGTGTTTGGGCAAACAACACGCTGAGGCGGCGTTTGTGGATAGTTCATGTTCCCACTGCGGGAACATGACTATCTCGGAACTAAGGTTGAAACCCTTCCCTACCCTAGTCCCCTTACCCATCCCACGATCTAGCTCGATTCCTAACCAGAATAGACCTATTTCTTCGGATGCCAAGGTGACCTGAGGATCATGTTTAGGACGTACCTTCCGAGTCAACCTCCGCAAGCCCCTATTCCCTCACAAGTTCCGCAGCCGGTAGAGCTCCTGGGAGAAACCGCTGGCCCCTCCCATGGGCGGCCGGCAGTGACTTTCGGAGCTCCGGTGGACGAACAGATGTTGATCGCTGCATCGGAGGGGGAGTTCCAGTCCTCGGAGGATGAGGGTTCGGCTGTACTACCTCCCTCTGGGAGAGTAGCTACGGCCGCACCGGTCCCTGAGATGGCTACTATGCTTTCCCGGACCGCCGAAAGGGTCGGGCTTGTGTGGAACCCTCCACAATGTCCCGAACCCTCTAGGTTGGAAGATTGGTTTCTCGGGGAGGGTCGCGCTGGTTCTCAGCGTCCCGCCCCGGTGCCTTTCTTCCCGGAGGTGCATGAGGAGCTCACGAGGTCGTGGACGGCACCTTTTTCTGCCAGAAACCGTCCGAGTGACTCCTCCCCCCTCACTACCCTTGACGGCGGGCAAGCCAAGGGTTACGTGGGGATCCCACCATTAGAACACGCCGTCGCGATGCAACTGTGTCCAGCGACCGCCTCCCACTGGCGCGGTGACCCACGTCTCCCGTCCCGGGCCTGTAAGTTCTCCTCCAGTCTGACTGGGAGGGCTTACAAGGCTTGTGGACAGGCTGCGTCTGCCTTGCATGCCATGGCGTTGCTTCAGGTCCACCAGGCCCAGGCACTCATGGACATGCACAAGGGTAGACCTGACCCAGAGCTCCTCCGGGTGACGAAAGTCACCGCCCGTTCCATCGGTCAGGCAATGTCCACGCTTGTGGTCCAGGAGCATCATCTCTGGCTCAACCTGGCCATGGACATGAGGGAGACTGACAAGTATCGGTTCCTGGACTCCCCCATTACGTTGGCCGGGTTTTTCGGCGATGCGGTCGAGAGCTTTGCCCAGCAGTTCTCGGCCGCCCAGAAGCAGACGGAGGCCATCAAGCACATCCTGCCCCGGCGGCCCGCTGCTGCCTCCACCCAGCCGCAGGTGGCTCCACCTCCGCCTGCTCGTCGCCGAGGACGTCCGCCTGCCGCCGCCTCCGCCACGCCAAGGCACCGCAGCAGCCTACACCCAGCCGATGGCGTGGGGCCGGCCGTGGGAAGGACGTCCAGCCCGCTCAGGCCGCTGCCAAGCCAGGTGGCAAGCGTCGTCGGAAGAGACCCTGAGACGGGCCGCCCAGAGATGGAGGAAACTGCTCTCCCGGAGTTGGCTGCAGCACCACTCCATCACCCGGAGGAGGGCCGGGGGAGAATCTTTTATTCGAGTTTTATTTCTGTTCCGCCGCTGGCCACAGTTCCAGTGCTGTGGGAACGCACTCAAGCGGCCCCAACACTCACTGGTCTCCTATGCGGAAGCAGGTAAGTGTTGCACAGCACACTCAGATCCCACTTCGGGCCGCTCCCATGCCTTCCGAGTCGGATCCCTGCATGCCGCTTCGCTGCCCCGCTGCCGGTACGTCTGTGGTACCGTTGATCCCCCTGGCTCGGTGTCTGTGAGCCTGGCTAGCGCTTCCCAGCCCGTCCCGGTGGCTCCTCCGTACCATCAGACTCGGCTATGCGATTCAGTTCGCCCAGCGTCCCCCCAAGTTCAGCGGCGTTCACTTCACAACAGTAGCGAAGGAGAACGCCCCCGTGCTTCGGGCGGAAATTGCTGTCCTACTGGCGAAGGACGCGATAGAGCCGGTCCCTCCAGGCGATATGAGGTCAGGGTTCTACAGCCCGTACTTCATTGTACCCAAGAAAGGCGGCGGGTTACGGCCAATCTTGGATCTGCTTTTCTTGAACCGGTCCCTTCACAGGCTGCCGTTCAGAATGCTAACGCAGAAATGCATCTTCAGGTGCATCTGTCCCCAAGAGTGGTGTGCAGCAATCGACCTGAAGGACGCATACTTTCATGTCTCGATTCTCCCTCGACACAGGCCCTTTCTGCGCTTCGAGTTCGAGGGACAGGCATATCAGTACCGTGTCTTTACGAAGGTCGCGGAGGCGGCCATTGCTCCCATGAGAGAGCGTGGTGTTCGCATTCTCAACTCACTCGACGACTGGCTGATCCTTGCCCAGTTGCGGGAGCAGTTGTGTGAACACAGGGACATGGTGCTCAGTCACCTCAGCCAGTTGGGGCTTCAGGTCAACAGGGAGAAGAGCAAACTCTGTCCGACACAGAGGATCTCTTTTCTCGGTATGGAGATAGACTCGGTTGCCATGACAGCGTGCCTCACCAAGGAGTGTGTCCAATCAGTTTTGAACTGCTTGAATTCGTTCAAAGGCAGGACAGCGGCACCACTGAAACATTTCCAGAGGCTCCTGGGGCATATGGCATCCGCAGCCGCAGTAACGCCGTTGGGATTGCTTCATATGAGACTGCTTCAACGCTGGCTACACGACCGAGTCCCGAGATGGGCGTGGCACAGCGGTTAGTATGCGGATGCCTTATCCACCGGCTGGGGTGCCACGTACAACGGGCTTGCAGTTTCGGGCCTCAACTGCAATGGCATATAATTGCCTCGAGTTGTTAGCAGTTCGTCTTGCACTCAGCCGCTTCAAAGTTCCGCTCAGAGGCAAGCACGTTCTGGTCCGTACGGACAACACTGCGGCTGTTGCGTACATCAACAAACAGGGTGGTCTACACTCCCGTCGCATGTCACAACTCGCCCGTCATCTCCTCTTATGGAGTCAGAAGCATCTAAGGTCGCTTCGTGCCATTCACATTCCGGGCCTGCTCAATCGTGCAGCCGACGAGCTTTCACGACAGCCAGTGCTCCCGGGAGAGTGGAGACTCCATCCCCAGGTATATTGCCTACGCAAATATGCTTTTCCCCAGTGAGCCTTCTCGTACAGACACTGTGTATTGGCCCAACCGGACTTGGTTCCCGGAACTAGTGCTCCTCGCGACAGCACCTCCTTGGCCCATTCCTCTGAGGAAAGACCTCCTGACTCAGAGACGGGGCACCCTATGGCATCCGCGTCCAGACCTCTGGAGACCGCGGAGGTTCTAGGTGACCTACCGCAAGCGGTAGTTGACACCATCGCTTCCACTAGAGCCCCCTCAACGAGGCGCCTCTATGCGTTGAAGTGGAACCTGTTTGTCGATTGGTGTTCTTCTCACAGAGAAGACCCCCGAAGGTGTTCGATCAGTTCCGTGCTTTCCTTCCTACAAGATGGGTTGGAGCGAAGGCTGTCTCCCTCCACCCTCAAAGTCTATGTTGCCGCTATCGCCGCTGTAACGATTATGGCACAGACATTGAATGGATCTTCCAAATGATTCATTAGATGAACAATCCCCTTTCACAAAGCCTAATTCAGCTCCAGACCCCAGGAAATCATTCATTTATCACGAGGCTCCTTTCTGCCTCAAGCTATAAGTTCTACATTCCAATTACGTGATTTCCTATGGACTTTTGACCAAAACACAAAGAGGACAAAGACTCGTTGTGATCGCAAGACAAAGAAACAAACAGATCTTTGTCTTTTTCAAGGACTGCTAAATGAACTCCAAGTGACACAGTTTAAGACTCCAAAGCTACAAGCAGGAAATGTACATATAAGAATGTATAAGATTATAATTATTGGACTTTCACTCAAATAGCCTTCAACATGGTTTGTTAGCGTGTTTACAACTGATACACGTGACTAGTATGCATGTAGATCATTCCCAAATTCATGCAATTATGTAACTATTGAATGAGTGGATCAAAAGACACTGTGTTTCATACCCTTGTGCTCGTATTGACATGATAAAGCAGATGAGTTGAATGAAATCTTTATAGAATTAATTATGTCCTTATAGTAAGAAATTAGGTCTAAATGTACTCTCTGCTTGAGAGCAGGAAACTAAATGACTATAGATAATCCAATTGTATGGGAGGGGTGGAGACAGTCACCCCTGAATCCTAATTGGCCAGAACCCATCCAGGGGATGGACAAATTTGAGTTTTAACCTCAGACCACAGCTGAAGACTGTAGGTTTTTTTTTGGTTCGAGCAGAGTGTGTTGTTCGCGGGACGTTCACCGCTGGGTGTTCACGCGTGTTCACGCTCTGTTCATTGTTCAGTCAAGAGCTGTCCGCAGCTCGGTTCCGGCAAAGCGACGATCAGGCGATCGTGGCAGACCATCAGAGAAAATGGGTTAACAGATTTAATTCAGGCCATCTGCTCTTCTCTCACCTTCCTTTCTTTTACTTAAAGTTTATTTTCTTTCCGTAAGTCTCGGGTTATGTTAAGTTCGCCGCAAAGTTACTCAACGAGTTTCCAACAGCGTGCCTCAACTTCCAGCAACGCCCACAAGACTCTCCTCCAGCCGCCAAACACGCCACGTGATTGGCTTCCCAAGACGTCAATCAAAGACACGACCAGACCTTCAGCGAATCAAAGACCCGAGGGAACCCTCTCCAGCCAGGACCAAAAGGGCAGCCTTTGTCAGACGACACACGTGAGACAAACGCAAATAATACCTCTAGATTTTAAGCTGAAATGGTGCATTAGATCAAATGTAATAACCCCGCCTAAGAAACGATAGGAGGATGAATTACTGATCAATGGTTTCTTCAGGTCATGTGTCATAAATGTACATTGCTTGGGATTTCGTAATTTCTCTCTCTTATTCTTTCCTCACTTTCTTCCTTTCTGCAACGTATGAATGTGTGAGTGCGTGTGTTTATGTTAGATATTAGTTTGATGTGTTAGAGTAATCAATAAAGTTTCGTTTGTAGTCAAAGATAACTGTTCTTGTGTTATGTGCTTATGAATTTAATGTCTTGAACTGCCGATCTAAGTTACCTGGCTGTTAAATAGTGTTTCACTATTGTTCGGATATTAATATCCGCTGCAGAGTTGATATTTACGGCCCGTTCAAATGAACGTTGGAAGAGTCATTTGCCCGGCTGTACATTAGACTCTCGCAAAATTCCCTATGAATTCATTAATTCATTCATTTGAGCTACAGAGACTTGTTTCCCTTTAACAGACTCCCCTTTAAGTTCTCACATATCGGTGGACGAATAAGTTAAGGTGTAAACATTAATTCTGAATTATTTATAAATTATAGTGCAATTCGAGTCTCTTTTATTTTAATTCAAATTCCCCGTTGAGTTATTATTTTATCTGACTCATTGTCGCTACACCGCTAATCATGATCTAGTAGATGGAAAGTCCTTAGGTAAGCACGATCTGATCGTCAGGTTCCTGAGGGGGGCGAGGAGACTAAATCCGCCTCGCCCTCCCTCTATACCCTCTTGGGACTTGTCTCTGGTGCTAATCGCACTGCAGAGAGCGCCCTTTGAGCCTTTGCAGTCAGCAGAGTTAAAAGTTCTGTCCTCCATCAAGAGGGTAGGGGACCTGCAGGCATTTTCGGTCGACGAATCGTGCCTGGAATTCGGGCCTGGTAACTCTCATGTGATCATGAGACCCCGGCCTGGATATGTGCCTAAGGTTCCCACTACTCCCTTCCGGGACCAAGTGGTGAGCCTGTAAGCGTTGCCTTCGGAGGAGGCAGACCCAGCCCTAGCTTTTCTCTGTCCCCTCCGTGCTCTCCGGACTTACGTGGACAGAACGCAAAGCTTCAGGACATCAGAGCAGCTCTTCGTCTGTTACGGAGGACAGCAGAAGGGAAAGGCTGTCTCCAAGCAGAGGATGGCCCACTGGATAGTGGATGCCATCGTCTTGGCGGATGAATCCCAAGACGTGCCCTGCCCGCTCGGGTTAAGAGCTCACTCCACCAGGGGTGTTGCTTCTTCCTGGGCGCTGGCTCGGCACCTCGACACCTAACACGTTCACTAGATTATATAGCCTCCGTGTAGAGCCGGTATCTTCCTGTGTGCTCACTTCCCATAGTCAGTAACACCGAAGTGCCCGTTCTTGTGTCGGCTTGCTGTGCCATTCCCCTTCCCCAGAACGGCGAACCCTGTTGAGTCCTCCGTTACCCACGGCAGTCGGATGTGGCGGAGCGTCCGACGCCAGGTTTAACACTCGTATGCATTGGTGGAACGGGTGTTAGGCTGGGTTCCATATGTTGTGACCCCCACGGCGGTCCCATGTGTGTATTCTTCCATGGTACGGCTCCCTACTGCGAGCCTGTGTCTTTCCCTCTCAGTAGGGTGTTGTTCCCCCGCCGCTAATGGCAGGTGCTGCCCCTGGGACACCTGTCTGTTGTGCTGCCCACGGCCAGCCCATACGTGTATATATATATATATATATATATATATATATATATATATATATAATTAAAAATAAACTATTTATTTTTTTGCACTTTTTCCAGCTACTGCTCTTTTGTATGAGTCTCTGTGACGGCAGTAGATAGTCCCTCTAAACAGTCGCTGCTATCCTAAGCTGCCCACACTTCCTGCAAATATTTGCCTCAACCTTCCTGTGGTAGGGACGAGGGACAGGGAGTTGAGACTGACTGACTGTGGCAGGAGGTGGGAGGACGAAACTGGGAGTGGCTGGGGCTATTGGAAGTGGACTTTGAGGGACAACAAACAGTGTAAAGGTAGGGGTAGTGTGGGAGACAAGGGGGGCAGTCGGGCTGGGGCTGGGAAGGACAGGAACCGGTTGCAGGTTACCAACAGGCCTAGGAATTATTGGCCTCTGGGTTGGTAGCTTGGGTATGACCGCTTCAGTTGTATTGCTAGAGATGTGCCTTTTTAGTCTAGCTTGCCCAGCTGTGCTTTGTGGCAGGTTGTAGATATGTTGTTCTCCCTGGACCTGTGGTGGAGCAACAGCACGGACAGTTGCAGGTTTAAGAGCCTCAGCAGCAACACCAAGAGGGTCAGATCAATCTCCTGAAGCAGAAGAGTCTCATCTTGCTTCTTAATCCTGCCATTGTGCCACTGAACCAGAGTGGTCTGATTTACCTCCACCAGCTGGAGGTACGTGTCCTGAATGATGGCACCAGTAGACAGAATCAGCTGCCGGATCTTGTGGTAATCATTTAAAATGAGAGACCAGTGACTCAGCGAAACTTTCCCAGTCCTCCTCAAATCAATCAATCAATCAAATCACTTTATTGTCACACAGCTATATACACAAGTGCAACAGCAGGTGAAATTCTTGGTGCAGTTCCGAGCAACATAGCAGTCACGACATGACATGTACAACATTTAAGCAACAACAGATTACACATCTGATGCGCCCACAATTACTCACAGCACAGTATACACTACAATAAACAATAAATAATTTACACAATGTGAGTGTAGTTCTCACAGCTTTAACCAATATACACATACTTACAATATACATATACTTTAAACAATATACACTAAACATACATTAAACAGTATAAGCTATAATAATAATATACAATGTACAGTATACATTATTATTCACAGTAGAGATCCAATTATGTACAATAGGTGCTATATGATAAATGATAAATAATAAATGATACATAAATGTGTATATAATGTGTGTGTATCTACAGTGGGTTGTGCGGAGTGATATTCTGTCCAGTGTGTGTTATGATCCTGATGGATCAGGAGTTAAGTAGTCTAATTGCTTGTGGGAAGAAGCTGTTCTGGAGTCGGCTGGTGCGTGTTCTGATGCTGCGGTACCGTCTGCCTGAGCAGTGAGAGCAGCCCATGGTTCGGGTGGCTAGAGTCTCTGATGATCCTCTGAGCTCTCTTCACACACCGCCTGGCGTAAATGTCCTGGAGGGAGGGAAGCTCACCTCCGATGATGCAGCTGGCCGTGCGCACTACCCTTTGCAGGGCCTTGCGGCTGCGGGCGGTACTGTTGCCGTACCAGGTGGTGATGCAGCCAGTCAGCAGGCTCTCGATGGTGCTGCTGTAGAAGCGTGTGAGGATGTGGCGGTTCATTCCAAACCTCCTCAGCCGTCGCAGGAAGAAAAGGCGCTGATGAGCCTTCTTCACAACGGCCTCGGTGTGGACGGACCATGAGAGTTCCTCTGTGATGTGGACACCGAGGAACTTGAAGCTGCTGACTCTCTCCACCGGTGCTCCATCGATGGTGATGGGGCGGTGTTCACTCTCATTCCTCCTGAAGTCGACCACCAGCTCCTTGGTCTTGCTGACGTTGAGGGAGAGGTTGTGCTCCTGACACCACCGTGTCAGAGTGTGCACCTCCTCTCTGTAGGCCGTTTCATCATTGTCGGTGATAAGACCTACCACCGTCGTATCGTCAGCAAACTTGATGATGGTGTTGGAGCTGTGGGTAGCCACACAGTCATGTGTGTACAGGGAGTACAGGAGTGGGCTGAGAACACAACCCTGAGGGGCTCCAGTGTTGAGAGTCAGTGATGAGGAGATGTTACTGCCCATTCTGACCACCTGGCGTCTGTTTGACAGGAAGTCCAGGATCCAGCTGCATAACAGGCTGTTTAAGCCTAGAGCCCGGAGTTTCCCATCAAGTATGGAGGGCACAATGGTGTTGAATGCTGAGCTGTAGTCCACAAACAGCATTCTCACATACGTGTTCCTCTTTTCCAGGTGGGAGAGAGCAGTGTGTATAGTGGATGAAATGGCATCGTCAGTGGAGCGGTTTGTGCGGTATGCAAACTGCAGTGGGTCCAGTGAGGGGGGGAGAACAGAGCAGATGTGGTTTCTGACTATTCTTTCAAAGCATTTGCTGATGATGGGGGTCAGAGCAACAGGACGCCAGTCGTTTAAGCAGGTGGTTTTTGACTGCTTAGGTACAGGCACAATGGTGGACGTTTTGAAGCATGTGGGGACCACAGACAGGGAGAGGGACAGGTTAAAAATGTCCGTGAAAACTCCAGCCAGTTGGTGCGCGCACGCTCTGATCACACGGCCGGGAATGCCGTCTGGACCCGCAGCTTTACGGACGTTCACCCGCCGGAAGGATCGGGTTACATCCGCTAAAGATACGGAGAGTGCACTAACCTCTGTATCTTCAGCCGCGAGCTCTCTCTCCGCGAGGGCGGTGTTGGTTCCCTCAAAGCGAGCATAGAAGGTGTTGAGCTCGTCCGGGAGAGAGGCAGCGGTGTTCACGGTGGAGTTTGTGTTCCCTTTATAGTCCGTGATGGTGTTAATTCCCCTCCACATGCTTCTGGAGTCGGTGGTGTTGAACTGTCCTTCAATCTTGTCCCTGTACTGCCGTTTTGCTGCTCTGATGGTTTTCCGGAGGGCATAACTTGCTTGTTTATGCTCCTCCGCATTACCGGAGTTAAAAGTGAAGGTCCGCGCATTGAGTGCCGCGCGAACATCCCCGTTTAGCCACGGCTTCTGGTTTGGGTACAGCCGAATTGTTTTGGTCGGAACAACGTCATCTACGCACTTCCTGATGAAACACGTTACGCTATCAGCGTAGACCTCGATGTCGTCATCAGAGGCCGACCGGAACATCTCCCAGTCCGCGTGATCAAAACAGTCCTGTAGCATAGAATCTGATTGATCCGACCAGCACTGGATGGTTCTGAGGGCGGGTGCTTCCTGTTTGAGTCTTTGCCTGTAAGCGGGCAAAAGGAGGATTGACGCGTGATCTGATTTGCCGAATGGTGGGCGTGGGAGTGATTTGTATCCATCCTTGAAGGGGGAGTAACAGTGATCTAAAACACGGTTCCCTCGCGTGTTGAAGCTAACATGTTGGTGGTATTTGGGTGCGATGCGCTTGAAGTTGGCTTTGTTAAAGTCTCCGGTCACAATAAACGCAGCGTCAGGATGCGCGGTTTCCTGCTCACTCACTGTCCTATACAGTTCCTTTAGTGCCCGGTCTGTGTCGGCTTGTGGGGGAATATACACAGCTGTGATGATGACCGCGGTGAATTCCCTCGGTAGCCAGAATGGTCGGCACAGAAGCATGAGAAATTCCAGATCAGGAGAACAGAAAGACTTGATAGAATGTACGTTCCTCTGATCACACCAGGATCGGTTGATCATAAAACACACACCCCCGCCTTTGCTTTTCCCTGAGAGATCTTTTTCTCTGTCCATTCGGTGCACGGAGAACCCCGTGGTTTCGATGGCCGAATCTGGAATCTCAGCGGACATCCAGGTTTCTGTAAGGCAGATAATGCAGCAGTCCCTCGTGTCTCGCTGGAAAGAGATCCGCGCTCTCAGCTCGCAGAGTTTATTGTCCAGAGACTGAACATTAGCCAGTAAAATACTGGGAAGCGGGGGTCGGTTTGCGCGGCGTCTAACTCTGATAAGTACGCCGGCTCTCTTCCCTCTTCTCCGGCCGCGTTTGCGTGGTCGGGCCGTCCAGACAAAGGGTTCCGCTGCTGTGTTTGTAAGCAGCGTGTCGTCACTGAAGAATTTAAAGTCCGGTTTTCGGTGTGCGATTGCCGAACCAATGTCCAAAAGTGTCTGTCTGTCGTACTTAGTAAGGCAGACAACATCCAAGACGAAAAACATAAGAACTATAAACAGAACAAACAAAAAACTACAATGTTCCAGCGGAGCTCGCGACGTAGCAGCCATCCTCGGCGCCATCGTGAGACATTCACGTCCTCCTCGGACTTTGATGAATGTGACAGAGCCTGATGAAAATCGTCTCCACAAGATGACAGCAGTCTGGCCATTGGGCTGGTGAAACTGTAGACGCCAACACACTTCATTTCAGGCTGTCCACTCCAGGGGTGAAAACGGCCTTCTTTTTTGGAGACCTCCCTGTTGTCAGCTTATCCTCGTGTCTGGCAGCAAACTTCACTCGCTGCTTGTCATGTTCAAGCAGGCTCTACCACAGGCACACAATGTCATCAACCTGAAGAAGAATAGAAGTATAGAGGCATAGGTGAGAAAAAAGGAAACTGGTAATTTCACATACATAATTAAGTTATTAAGTACAGTGATTTGTGTGTGTATGTTTGCTTACCTGATGTCTGCTCAGGGTTACCCTGTGCTTGTCCTCAGCTCTACCAAATACTTAGCTAGTCTGTCCACCCGGTCCATTCCTGGAATGTTTTGCTCATCTACAACCTAAAACAGTAGAATTGTAAATGGCAAAAAAAAAACTGATTAGTGAAATGACATAATGGTAGTATTAATCAGTTTGTCGTATTACAAATTAATTTCTGCTCATTGCAAGTTCCTTACATACATAAAAGCTCCTCAGGCAAATTTACATACCAAAAGCTCCTCAGGCACCTGAGTGGGGGAATATTGGACTGTGGATGTAGTTGGCTGAGCAGAAGAGGTGGCAACAGCAGGCTGGGGGAAGGCAGACTGGCATGAGTGAGCAGCTGACTGAGATGAGGGAGCAGCAAGCTGGGATGAGGGAGCAACAGACTGGGATGAGGCAGCAGCAAACTGGAAGAAGGGAGCAGCAGACTGGGATGAGGGAGCAACAGACTGGGATGAGGGAGCAACAGACTGGGATGAGGGAGCAGAAGACTGGGAGAAGGCAGACTGGGAAGAGGGAGTAAGTAGGTAGGTGGGTTACAATTAGCTTCATCTTCAAGGAGGAAACTCAGTGTAGGGTCCTCATTGATGGACCCCTAATCCTTCTCATCTACATTTACTTCTTCCAGCAGCTGGTCTGTCTGCTTGACTGAAGTGGCTGCCCCATCTGACTAAGTAGATAGTCCACTCCAATTAGCTCCCCTAAAAAACATAATGCAGCATTTTAAACATATAGCCCTTTCATCAGCAGAGAACACTGTGCTGTAAAATGGACTGTGAGAGTCTTACCAGTGAACTGTGCAGGAGGTTGGAAGGTGGGCACAAGCTTCTCTCCAAAAACATTTAGGCTGTTGGTGTTGATGCTTTCCACCACCTGCCCTGCATAGCTGAGAAGAGGGGAGGATTTTGTGGAAATTGATGCCGCTGCCCGGTCTTGGTTCCACCTGTTCAAACCTTCCAGGAGATACAATGGAAAATTCAGTGTGTTAGCACTGGTTCCTGTAAAGAAGTGAAGAAAAAGAAAAACATGAAACTGAGATAATGTGTTTCTTCAGAAAATATTAAGTGATATTACATGTTCTATTGTGTTGTATATGTACTATAATGCAAACACAATGAGCCACAAACCTGGAATGAACCTGTTCAGGTGGAGGTGGAAAGATTCAAGGGAGGTCGAGCCCCTGGCACACCTGTACTTTGTGAGAACTAATCCTCCCTTGGTAGTGGTGGTGCCCATCTCAGTGTAGAGATACACACCTGGTGGATCCTGGATGCACTTAACATGCCTCATCTGAACACGCCAGATGTGCTCTATCCTCACTGTGTTTAGCAGAGGAACCCCCATCAGATCTCTCCCCTTCTCACCCTTCAGTTCTTGCAAAAGCCTGTCAAGGTGACGGGTTGTGGACTCCACTCCACGAGTCCTCCGATGGCAATAGAGCACCAGCTCTTTTTTGGTGATGCGTCGTTCCACAAGGTTATCAGTGATGACAGGCACACCTTCCTCCTGCAGTTATTCTCTTTTTGCCCGACGCAACAAAGCCAAATCATCTGGGTCCCATTCAAAAATGCACACAGAGAGACGTGACATGAAGACTGGGTAGAGAGGATGAGCATCAGGCATACACCCCACTGCCAGCCGACACATGAAGTGCCAGATGTCCAGCCTGATATTGAGGTCCGGCCATCCTCCAAATCTGACCTGTAGTTTGCTCTGCCCCTTTTCTATGCAGCAGCCACAGTCCACATACAGCAAATCAAATCAAATCAAATCACTTTATTGTCACACAACCATATACACAAGTGCAACAGTAGATGATATTCTTAGGTGCAGTTCCGAGCAACATAGCAGTCATGACATGACATGTACAACATTTAAAGCAACATTAGATTACACATCTGATGCGCCCACAATTACTCACAGCACAGTAAACTCTACAATAAACAATAAATAATTTACACAATGTGAGTGTAATTCTCACAGCTTTAAACAATATACACATACTTACAATATACATATACTTTAAACAATGTACACTAAACATACATTAAACAATATACATTAAGCTATAATAATAATAATATACAATGTACAGTATACAATATTAATCACAATAGAGATCCAATGTACAATAGATGCTATATGATAAATAAATGTGTATATAATGTGTGTGTATCTACAGTGGGTTGTGCTGAGTGATATTATGTCCAGTGTGTGTTATGAACTGATGGATCAAGAGTTAAGGAGTCTAATTGCTTGTGGGAAGAAGCTGTTCTGGAGTCGGCTGGTGCGTGTTCTGATGCTGCAGTACCGCCTGCCTGATGGCAGCAGTGAGAGCAGCCCATGGCTCGGGTGGCTAGAGTCTCTGATGATCCTCTGAGCTCTCTTCACACACCGCCTGGCATAAATGTCCTGGAGGGAGGGAAGCTCACCTCCGATGATGCAGCTGGCAGTGCGCACTACCCTTTGCAGGGCTTTGCGGTTGCGGGCGGTACTGTTGCCGTACCAGGTGGTGATGCAGCCAGTCAGCAGGCTCTCTATGGTGCTGGTGTAGAAGCGTGTGAGGATGTGGCGGTTCATTCCAAACTTCCTCAGCCGTCGCAGGAAGAAAAGTCGCTGATGAGCCTTCTTCACAACGGAACTTGAAGCTGCTGACTCTCTCCACCGGTGCTCCATCGATGGTGATGGGGCGGTGTTCTCTCTCATTCCTCCTGAAGTCGACCACCAGCTCCTTGGTCTTGCTGACGTTGAGGGAGAGGTTGTGCTCCTGACACCACCGTGTCAGAATGTGCACCTCCTCTCTGTAGGCCGTTTCATCATTGTCAGTGATGAGACCTACCACCGTCGTATCGTCAGCAAACTTGATGATGGTATTGGAGCTGTGGGTTGCCACACAGTCATGTGTGTACAAGGAGTACAGGAGTGGGCTGAGAACACAGCCCTGAGGGGCTCCAGTGTTGAGAGTCAGTGATGAGGAGATGTTACTGCCCATTCTGACCACCTGGCGTCTGTTTGACAGGAAGTCCAGGATCCAGCTGCATAACAAGCTGTTTAAGCCTAGAGCCCAGAGTTTCATGTCAAGAATGGAGGGCACAATGGTGTTGAATGCTGAGCTGTAGTCTACAAACAGCATTCTCACATATGTGTTCCTCTTTTCCAGGTGGGAGAGAGCAGTGTGTATAGTGGATGAAATGGCATCATCAGTGGAGCGGTTTGTGCGGTATGCAAACTGCAGTGGGTCCAGTGAGGGAGGGAGAACAGAGCAGATGTGGTTTCTGATTAGTCTCTCAAAGCATTTGCTGATGATGGGGGTCAGAGCAACAGGACGCCAGTCGTTTAAGCAGGTGGTTTTTGATTGCTTAGGTACAGGCACAATGGTGGACGTTTTGAAGCATGTGGGGACCACGGACAGGGAGATGGACAGGTTAAAGATGTCCGTGAAAACTCCAGCCAGTTGGTGCGCGCACGCTCTGATGACGCGGCCCGGAATGCCGTCTGGACCCGCGGCTTTACGGATGTTCACCCGCCGGAAGGATCGGGTTACATCCGCTACAGATACAGAGAGTGAACTAACCTCTGCATCTACAGCCACGAGCTCTCTCTCCGTGAGGGCGGTGTTAGTTCCCTCAAAGCGAGCATAAAAGGTGTTTAGCTCGTCCGGGAGAGAGGCAGCGGTGTTCACGGTGGAGTTTGTGTTCCCTTTATAGTCCGTGATGGTGTTAATTCCCCGCCACATGCTTCTGGAGTCGGTGGTGTTGAACTGTCCTTCAATCTTGTCCCTGTACTGGTGTTTTGCTGCTCTGATGGTTTTCCGGAGGGCATAACTTGCTTGTTTATGCTCCTCCGCATTACCGGAGTTAAAAGTGGAGGTCCGCGCATTGAGTGCCGCGCGAACATCCCCATTTAGCCACGGCTTCTGGTTTGGGTACAGCCGAATTGTTTTGGTCGGAACAACGTCTTCTACGCACTTCCTGATGAAACACGTTACGCTATCAGCGTAGACCTCGATGTCGTCATCAGAGGCCGACCGGAACATCTCCCAGTCCGCGTGATCAAAACAGTCTTGGAGCATAGAGTCTGATTGGTCCGACCAGCACTGGATGGTTCTGAGGGCGGGTGCTTCCTGTTTCAGTCTCTGCCTGTAAGCGGGCAGAAGGAGAATGGAAGAGTGATCCGATTTGCCAAATGGTGGGCGTGGGAGGGACTTGTAACCATCCCGGAAGGGAGAGTAGCAGTGATCTAAGACACGGTTCCCTCGCGTGTTGAAGTTAACATGTTGGTGGTATTTAGGTGCAATGCGCTTGAAGTTGGCTTTGTTAAAGTCCCCAGTCACAATAAACGCAGCCTCAGGATGCGCGGTTTCCTGCTCTCTCACTGTCCTATACAGTTCCTTTAGTGCCCGGTCTGTGTCGGCTTGTGGGGGAATATACACAGCTGTGATGATGACCACTGTGAATTCCCTCGGTAGCCAGAATGGTCGGCACAGAACCATGAGAAGTTCCAGATCAGGAGAACAGAAAGACTTGATAGAATGTACGTTCCTCTGATCAAACCAGGATCTGTTGATCATAAAACATACACCCCCGCCTTTGCTTTTCCCTGAGAGATCTTTTTCTCTGTCCATTCGGTGCACGGAGAACCCCGTGGTTTCGATGGCCGAATCTGGAATCTCAGCAGACATCCAAGTTTCTGTAAGGCAGATAAAGCAGCAGTCCCTCGTCTCTCGTTGGAAAGAGATCCGTGCTCTCAGCTCGCAGAGTTTGTTGTCCAGAGACTGAACATTAGCCAGTAAAATACTGGGAAGCGGGGGTCAGTTTGCGCGCCGTCTTACTCTGATGAGCACGCCGGCTCTGCTTCCTCTTCTCCGGCGGCGTTTGCGCAGTCGGGCCGCACACACAAAGGGCTCCGCTGCCGTGTTTGTAAACAGTGGGTCGTCACTGATGAATTTAAAGTCCGGTTTTCGGTATGCAATTGCCGAACCAATGTCCAAAAGTGTCTGTCTGTCGTACGCAGTAAGGCAGACAACATCCAAGACAAAAAAGACAAAAACTATAAACAGAACAAACAAAAAGCTACAATGTTGTAACGGAGCTCGCAACGCAGCAGCCATCCTCGGCGCCATCTTGAGTCCATGAAGGTCGATTAAAGAAAGAAAAACCCTTTCAGAAGTTATCTCTGCTTTTAGAAATTATCTCTGCCTATTTAATCACTAGATAAGCTATGGGAATAGATAAAGCCAACATTGTTATCTTACAGTCAAGGATGTAGACAGTAGTATCACTTTATCAAGCTTTATAAATAGAAAGAACATTTTCAATTACTAATTCTGTATCCCACAGCAGACCCCTTTGAAGGTATTTGAGTCAAAAATATGATTGTGAAGTGACATGAAAAAGATGATTACCTGAAAATCTGAAATGCATACCTTAGAAGGAAGGAATCCACAAAGGCATTTCTGTGGTCCACCAAAAAGTGTTGCCTGGCCACTGACCTGCATTGGACATTGGACATCTATCTGTACAAATAAAGACTTCTAGGTTATGTTAAATGGGTTTAAACATGTTGTTTTCTCATTAACTTTATCAGTACATACTCTGAAAGAGGTCAAACCATTTCTTCTGGCGTGGAGCAGGTCTGTTTCCAGCTTCAGAGGGCCATATTAGACCATTGCCTGGATTATGCTCATGGGCAAGGGCCTCTCGTACCACTCTTTCTAGTTCCCACTGAAGAGGTGCGACAATCCTAGAACTCAAAATAATCGATGCCAAGGGCCTTGTGTCTTGTGTTTCAGGAGAATAGGCTCGAGACAGGGTATCCGGCTTAACATTCTTGGTGCCAGGTTTGTAAGACAGGAGAAACTGGAATCGATTAAAAAACAGGGACCATCGCGCTTGCCGTGGGTTTAACCACTTAGCCTGCTGGAGGTATTCCAGGTTCTTGTGGTCTGTGAGAACCTGGAAAGGATGCTGAGCCCCTTTAAGCCAATGGCGCCACTCCTCCAAGGCAAGTTTTACCACAAGCAACTCTTGATCCCCCACGTGGTAGTTACGCTTGGCATCAGACAGGCGGCGAGACATGAAGGTACAAGGGTGTAATTTTTCATCATCTCCCCTCTGTGACAGAACAGCCCCCACCCCCACCTCTGAGACATCCACCTCCACCACAAAAGGTCTTTCTAGGTCAGGGATCAAAAGAATAAGAGCAGAAGTGAAGCACTGCTTGAGATCATCGAAGACCCCTGCTGCCTCTGGACCCCAGTGAATCTTGGTTCCTCCTCCCTTGGTAAGTGCCGTCAAGGAAGCCACCACAGAGCTGGAATTCTTAATGAACCTCATATAGAAGTTCACAAAGCCAATGTAACGTTGAACTTCCTTGACTGTGGCAGGTGTGGGCCAGTTGTGGACTGCCTTGACCTTCTTAGGGTCCATCTTCAGGTGGCCAGGAGTGACGATGAACCCAATAAACTGAGTCTGGGAAACATGAAATTCACACTTCTCTGGTTTTATGTAGAGATGATTATCAAGGAGTCTCTGGAGAACTCTGCTAACATACCCCTCTTGCTCCTTCAGTGACCTCGTGAAGATGAGGATATCATCCAGGTTTACCAAGACGAATAGATTGAGCATGTCCCAGAGAACGTCACTAATAAAGGTTTGGAATACTGCGGTGGCGTTGGTGAGCCCGAACAGCATCACCAGATATTCGTAGTGGCCCGTGGGGGTGTTGAAGGCTGTCTTCCATTCGTCCCCTTGCCGGAGCCGCACGAGATGGTAAGCATTGTGGAGATCCAGTTTAGTAAAAATGGAAGCCCCATGAAACAGCTCAAAAGCAGCGGCCATGAGAGGAATGGGGTATCGATTCCGAACTATGATCTTGTTGAGGGCCCGGTAATCAATTCAAGGCTTAAGACCCCCGTCTTTCTTCTCTACAAAATAGAAGCCTGTCCCAGCCGGGGAAGTAGAGGCACAGATGATGCCGGCTGCCAAGGACTCCTTAATGTATGTATCCATGGCGGATCGGTCTTGGGAAGATAAGGAGAATATCCGACCCCTGGGAGGGCAGGACCCAGGGAGTAGATCAATGGCACAGTCGTAAGTGCGGTAAGGTGGTAAGGAGGTAGCCCGGGACTTGCTGAATACTGGCTTGAATTGATGGAAAACACTGGGGACTCGGAACAGGTCGACAGACTCATGAAACTAGGGGCTGAGGGACTCTGTAGCAGGCAGGTAAGTTGGCAAGTGGAACCCCAGTTCAGAATGGTGCTAGTGGACCAGTCGATCTGGTGATTATATCTGCACAGCCAAGGGTGACCCAGGATAATAGGATACTCGGGGGAGTCAATGAGATAGAAGGTCCCCCTGCTGGTGTTGAAAGATGGTAAGTCGCAGGAACTGAGTCACCTCTGTGACTTTGCCTGGTTCCAGAGGTCTGCTATCCAAGGCTGTTACTGCCTGGGGTTGAGGGAATAGTTGGGTAGGGAGCTTAAGTTCCTCAGCCAAGGTTAGATCAAGGAAGTCACCTGTAGTGCCAGAATCGATCATAGCCTGGACCCGGTGTTGGTGGCCCTCTCAGGACAGAGTGGCTGGAACAACTAGGACAGCGTTAGTAGGAGGAGGACTAATTTTCCCCATCACAGCCCTCCTGTAGCTGGGATAGGGATAGGTGACAAGCTCGGAGCAAGTGGCCGGAAGCACCGCAGTAGGGGCACAGACGCTCTCTCATGCGCCGTTCCCTCTCGTTAGGAGAAAGCCTGGAACGGCCCAACTGCATGTCCTCAGAGGAATCCTGGAGCTGTTCAGGTCTGTGGGAAAACTAGAGGGTTGGAGCTCAAATGTGAGGGAAAACTGGGTGAGGAAACCCTGCCAGGAACTAGGATCTCCAGCAAAAGGCTTGGGAAGTGGTAGTTGGGGCTCCACCACTGGAGAAGGCCTGTCGCCACTCAGATAAAGAGGGAGGTACAGGACCAAGAAGGTGATCAAAGAGCTGGCGGATGGAACTCATCATATCAGCCAGGAGTTGAAAATGGAGGATTGACGCGTGATCTGATTTGCCGAATGGTGGGCGTGGGAGTGATTTGTATCCATCCTTGAAGGGGGAGTAACAGTGATCTAAAACACGGTTCCCTCGCGTGTTGAAGCTAACATGTTGGTGGTATTTGGGTGCGATGCGCTTGAAGTTGGCTTTGTTAAAGTCTCCGGTCACAATAAACGCAGCGTCAGGATGCGCGGTTTCCTGCTCACTCACTGTCCTATACAGTTCCTTTAGTGCCCGGTCTGTGTCGGCTTGTGGGGGAATATACACAGCTGTGATGATGACCGCGGTGAATTCCCTCGGTAGCCAGAATGGTCGGCACAGAAGCATGAGAAATTCCAGATCAGGAGAACAGAAAGACTTGATAGAATGTACGTTCCTCTGATCACACCAGGATCGGTTGATCATAAAACACACACCCCCGCCTTTGCTTTTCCCTGAGAGATCTTTTTCTCTGTCCATTCGGTGCACGGAGAACCCCGTGGTTTCGATGGCCGAATCTGGAATCTCAGCGGACATCCAGGTTTCTGTAAGGCAGATAATGCAGCAGTCCCTCGTGTCTCGCTGGAAAGAGATCCGCGCTCTCAGCTCGCAGAGTTTATTGTCCAGAGACTGAACATTAGCCAGTAAAATACTGGGAAGCGGGGGTCGGTTTGCGCGGCGTCTAACTCTGATAAGTACGCCGGCTCTCTTCCCTCTTCTCCGGCCGCGTTTGCGTGGTCGGGCCGTCCAGACAAAGGGTTCCGCTGCTGTGTTTGTAAGCAGCGTGTCGTCACTGAAGAATTTAAAGTCCGGTTTTCGGTGTGCGATTGCCGAACCAATGTCCAAAAGTGTCTGTCTGTCGTACTTAGTAAGGCAGACAACATCCAAGACGAAAAACATAAGAACTATAAACAGAACAAACAAAAAACTACAATGTTCCAGCGGAGCTCGCGACGTAGCAGCCATCCTCGGCGCCATCGTGAGACATTCACGTCCTCCTCGGACTTTGATGAATGTGACAGAGCCTGATGAAAATCGTCTCCACAAGATGACAGCAGTCTGGCCATTGGGCTGGTGAAACTGTAGACGCCAACACACTTCATTTCAGGCTGTCCACTCCAGGGGTGAAAACGGCCTTCTTTTTTGGAGACCTCCCTGTTGTCAGCTTATCCTCGTGTCTGGCAGCAAACTTCACTCGCTGCTTGTCATATTCAAGCAGGCTCTACCACAGGCACACAATGTCATCAACCTGAAGAAGAATAGAAGTATAGAGGCATAGGTGAGAAAAAAGGAAACTGGTAATTTCACATACATAATTAAGTTATTAAGTACAGTGATTTGTGTGTGTATGTTTGCTTACCTGATGTCTGCTCAGGGTTACCCTGTGCTTGTCCTCAGCTCTACCAAATACTTAGCTAGTCTGTCCACCCGGTCCATTCCTGGAATGTTTTGCTCATCTACAACCTAAAACAGTAGAATTGTAAATGGCAAAAAAAAAACTGATTAGTGAAATGACATAATGGTAGTATTAATCAGTTTGTCGTATTACAAATTAATTTCTGCTCATTGCAAGTTCCTTACATACATAAAAGCTCCTCAGGCAAATTTACATACCAAAAGCTCCTCAGGCACCTGAGTGGGGGAATATTGGACTGTGGATGTAGTTGGCTGAGCAGAAGAGGTGGCAACAGCAGGCTGGGGGAAGGCAGACTGGCATGAGTGAGCAGCTGACTGAGATGAGGGAGCAGCAAGCTGGGATGAGGGAGCAACAGACTGGGATGAGGCAGCAGCAAACTGGAAGAAGGGAGCAGCAGACTGGGATGAGGGAGCAACAGACTGGGATGAGGGAGCAACAGACTGGGATGAGGGAGCAGAAGACTGGGAGAAGGCAGACTGGGAAGAGGGAGTAAGTAGGTAGGTGGGTTACAATTAGCTTCATCTTCAAGGAGGAAACTCAGTGTAGGGTCCTCATTGATGGACCCCTAATCCTTCTCATCTACATTTACTTCTTCCAGCAGCTGGTCTGTCTGCTTGACTGAAGTGGCTGCCCCATCTGACTAAGTAGATAGTCCACTCCAATTAGCTCCCCTAAAAAACATAATGCAGCATTTTAAACATATAGCCCTTTCATCAGCAGAGAACACTGTGCTGTAAAATGGACTGTGAGAGTCTTACCAGTGAACTGTGCAGGAGGTTGGAAGGTGGGCACAAGCTTCTCTCCAAAAACATTTAGGCTGTTGGTGTTGATGCTTTCCACCACCTGCCCTGCATAGCTGAGAAGAGGGGAGGATTTTGTGGAAATTGATGCCGCTGCCCGGTCTTGGTTCCACCTGTTCAAACCTTCCAGGAGATACAATGGAAAATTCAGTGTGTTAGCACTGGTTCCTGTAAAGAAGTGAAGAAAAAGAAAAACATGAAACTGAGATAATGTGTTTCTTCAGAAAATATTAAGTGATATTACATGTTCTATTGTGTTGTATATGTACTATAATGCAAACACAATGAGCCACAAACCTGGAATGAACCTGTTCAGGTGGAGGTGGAAAGATTCAAGGGAGGTCGAGCCCCTGGCACACCTGTACTTTGTGAGAACTAATCCTCCCTTGGTAGTGGTGGTGCCCATCTCAGTGTAGAGATACACACCTGGTGGATCCTGGATGCACTTAACATGCCTCATCTGAACACGCCAGATGTGCTCTATCCTCACTGTGTTTAGCAGAGGAACCCCCATCAGATCTCTCCCCTTCTCACCCTTCAGTTCTTGCAAAAGCCTGTCAAGGTGACGGGTTGTGGACTCCACTCCACGAGTCCTCCGATGGCAATAGAGCACCAGCTCTTTTTTGGTGATGCGTCGTTCCACAAGGTTATCAGTGATGACAGGCACACCTTCCTCCTGCAGTTATTCTCTTTTTGCCCGACGCAACAAAGCCAAATCATCTGGGTCCCATTCAAAAATGCACACAGAGAGACGTGACATGAAGACTGGGTAGAGAGGATGAGCATCAGGCATACACCCCACTGCCAGCCGACACATGAAGTGCCAGATGTCCAGCCTGATATTGAGGTCCGGCCATCCTCCAAATCTGACCTGTAGTTTGCTCTGCCCCTTTTCTATGCAGCAGCCACAGTCCACATACAGCAAATCAAATCAAATCAAATCACTTTATTGTCACACAACCATATACACAAGTGCAACAGTAGATGATATTCTTAGGTGCAGTTCCGAGCAACATAGCAGTCATGACATGACATGTACAACATTTAAAGCAACATTAGATTACACATCTGATGCGCCCACAATTACTCACAGCACAGTAAACTCTACAATAAACAATAAATAATTTACACAATGTGAGTGTAATTCTCACAGCTTTAAACAATATACACATACTTACAATATACATATACTTTAAACAATGTACACTAAACATACATTAAACAATATACATTAAGCTATAATAATAATAATATACAATGTACAGTATACAATATTAATCACAATAGAGATCCAATGTACAATAGATGCTATATGATAAATAAATGTGTATATAATGTGTGTGTATCTACAGTGGGTTGTGCTGAGTGATATTATGTCCAGTGTGTGTTATGAACTGATGGATCAAGAGTTAAGGAGTCTAATTGCTTGTGGGAAGAAGCTGTTCTGGAGTCGGCTGGTGCGTGTTCTGATGCTGCAGTACCGCCTGCCTGATGGCAGCAGTGAGAGCAGCCCATGGCTCGGGTGGCTAGAGTCTCTGATGATCCTCTGAGCTCTCTTCACACACCGCCTGGCATAAATGTCCTGGAGGGAGGGAAGCTCACCTCCGATGATGCAGCTGGCAGTGCGCACTACCCTTTGCAGGGCTTTGCGGTTGCGGGCGGTACTGTTGCCGTACCAGGTGGTGATGCAGCCAGTCAGCAGGCTCTCTATGGTGCTGGTGTAGAAGCGTGTGAGGATGTGGCGGTTCATTCCAAACTTCCTCAGCCGTCGCAGGAAGAAAAGTCGCTGATGAGCCTTCTTCACAACGGAACTTGAAGCTGCTGACTCTCTCCACCGGTGCTCCATCGATGGTGATGGGGCGGTGTTCTCTCTCATTCCTCCTGAAGTCGACCACCAGCTCCTTGGTCTTGCTGACGTTGAGGGAGAGGTTGTGCTCCTGACACCACCGTGTCAGAATGTGCACCTCCTCTCTGTAGGCCGTTTCATCATTGTCAGTGATGAGACCTACCACCGTCGTATCGTCAGCAAACTTGATGATGGTATTGGAGCTGTGGGTTGCCACACAGTCATGTGTGTACAAGGAGTACAGGAGTGGGCTGAGAACACAGCCCTGAGGGGCTCCAGTGTTGAGAGTCAGTGATGAGGAGATGTTACTGCCCATTCTGACCACCTGGCGTCTGTTTGACAGGAAGTCCAGGATCCAGCTGCATAACAAGCTGTTTAAGCCTAGAGCCCAGAGTTTCATGTCAAGAATGGAGGGCACAATGGTGTTGAATGCTGAGCTGTAGTCTACAAACAGCATTCTCACATATGTGTTCCTCTTTTCCAGGTGGGAGAGAGCAGTGTGTATAGTGGATGAAATGGCATCATCAGTGGAGCGGTTTGTGCGGTATGCAAACTGCAGTGGGTCCAGTGAGGGAGGGAGAACAGAGCAGATGTGGTTTCTGATTAGTCTCTCAAAGCATTTGCTGATGATGGGGGTCAGAGCAACAGGACGCCAGTCGTTTAAGCAGGTGGTTTTTGATTGCTTAGGTACAGGCACAATGGTGGACGTTTTGAAGCATGTGGGGACCACGGACAGGGAGATGGACAGGTTAAAGATGTCCGTGAAAACTCCAGCCAGTTGGTGCGCGCACGCTCTGATGACGCGGCCCGGAATGCCGTCTGGACCCGCGGCTTTACGGATGTTCACCCGCCGGAAGGATCGGGTTACATCCGCTACAGATACAGAGAGTGAACTAACCTCTGCATCTACAGCCACGAGCTCTCTCTCCGTGAGGGCGGTGTTAGTTCCCTCAAAGCGAGCATAAAAGGTGTTTAGCTCGTCCGGGAGAGAGGCAGCGGTGTTCACGGTGGAGTTTGTGTTCCCTTTATAGTCCGTGATGGTGTTAATTCCCCGCCACATGCTTCTGGAGTCGGTGGTGTTGAACTGTCCTTCAATCTTGTCCCTGTACTGGTGTTTTGCTGCTCTGATGGTTTTCCGGAGGGCATAACTTGCTTGTTTATGCTCCTCCGCATTACCGGAGTTAAAAGTGGAGGTCCGCGCATTGAGTGCCGCGCGAACATCCCCATTTAGCCACGGCTTCTGGTTTGGGTACAGCCGAATTGTTTTGGTCGGAACAACGTCTTCTACGCACTTCCTGATGAAACACGTTACGCTATCAGCGTAGACCTCGATGTCGTCATCAGAGGCCGACCGGAACATCTCCCAGTCCGCGTGATCAAAACAGTCTTGGAGCATAGAGTCTGATTGGTCCGACCAGCACTGGATGGTTCTGAGGGCGGGTGCTTCCTGTTTCAGTCTCTGCCTGTAAGCGGGCAGAAGGAGAATGGAAGAGTGATCCGATTTGCCAAATGGTGGGCGTGGGAGGGACTTGTAACCATCCCGGAAGGGAGAGTAGCAGTGATCTAAGACACGGTTCCCTCGCGTGTTGAAGTTAACATGTTGGTGGTATTTAGGTGCAATGCGCTTGAAGTTGGCTTTGTTAAAGTCCCCAGTCACAATAAACGCAGCCTCAGGATGCGCGGTTTCCTGCTCTCTCACTGTCCTATACAGTTCCTTTAGTGCCCGGTCTGTGTCGGCTTGTGGGGGAATATACACAGCTGTGATGATGACCACTGTGAATTCCCTCGGTAGCCAGAATGGTCGGCACAGAACCATGAGAAGTTCCAGATCAGGAGAACAGAAAGACTTGATAGAATGTACGTTCCTCTGATCAAACCAGGATCTGTTGATCATAAAACATACACCCCCGCCTTTGCTTTTCCCTGAGAGATCTTTTTCTCTGTCCATTCGGTGCACGGAGAACCCCGTGGTTTCGATGGCCGAATCTGGAATCTCAGCAGACATCCAAGTTTCTGTAAGGCAGATAAAGCAGCAGTCCCTCGTCTCTCGTTGGAAAGAGATCCGTGCTCTCAGCTCGCAGAGTTTGTTGTCCAGAGACTGAACATTAGCCAGTAAAATACTGGGAAGCGGGGGTCAGTTTGCGCGGCGTCTTACTCTGATGAGCACGCCGGCTCTGCTTCCTCTTCTCCGGCGGCGTTTGCGCAGTCGG
Organism: Romanogobio albipinnatus; assembly: GCA_023566225.1. NCBI lineage: Eukaryota > Metazoa > Chordata > Actinopteri > Cypriniformes > Gobionidae > Romanogobio > Romanogobio albipinnatus. Next base: position 30,851,784 of record CM042245.1, on the reverse strand, counting down.
GCCGCACACACAAAGGGCTCCGCTGCCGTGTTTGTAAACAGCGGGTCGTCACTGATGAATTTAAAGTCCGGTTTTCGGTATGCAATTGCCGAACCAATGTCCAAAAGTGTCTGTCTGTCGTACGCAGTAAGGCAGACAACATCCAAGACAAAAAAGACAAAAACTATAAACAGAACAAACAAAAAGCTACAATGTTGTAACGGAGCTCGCAACGCAGCAGCCATCCTCGGCGCCATCTTGAGTCCATGAAGGTCGATTAAAGAAAGAAAAACCCTTTCAGAAGTTATCTCTGCTTTTAGAAATTATCTCTGCCTATTTAATCACTAGATAAGCTATGGGAATAGATAAAGCCAACATTGTTATCTTACAGTCAAGGATGTAGACAGTAGTATCACTTTATCAAGCTTTATAAATAGAAAGAACATTTTCAATTACTAATTCTGTATCCCACAGCAGACCCCTTTGAAGGTATTTGAGTCAAAAATATGATTGTGAAGTGACATGAAAAAGATGATTACCTGAAAATCTGAAATGCATACCTTAGAAGGAAGGAATCCACAAAGGCATTTCTGTGGTCCACCAAAAAGTGTTGCCTGGCCACTGACCTGCATTGGACATTGGACATCTATCTGTACAAATAAAGACTTCTAGGTTATGTTAAATGGGTTTAAACATGTTGTTTTCTCATTAACTTTATCAGTACATACTCTGAAAGAGGTCAAACCATTTCTTCTGGCGTGGAGCAGGTCTGTTTCCAGCTTCAGAGGGCCATATTAGACCATTGCCTGGATTATGCTCATGGGCAAGGGCCTCTCGTACCACTCTTTCTAGTTCCCACTGAAGAGGTGCGACAATCCTAGAACTCAAAATAATCGATGCCAAGGGCCTTGTGTCTTGTGTTTCAGGAGAATAGGCTCGAGACAGGGTATCCGGCTTAACATTCTTGGTGCCAGGTTTGTAAGACAGGAGAAACTGGAATCGATTAAAAAACAGGGACCATCGCGCTTGCCGTGGGTTTAACCACTTAGCCTGCTGGAGGTATTCCAGGTTCTTGTGGTCTGTGAGAACCTGGAAAGGATGCTGAGCCCCTTTAAGCCAATGGCGCCACTCCTCCAAGGCAAGTTTTACCACAAGCAACTCTTGATCCCCCACGTGGTAGTTACGCTTGGCATCAGACAGGCGGCGAGACATGAAGGTACAAGGGTGTAATTTTTCATCATCTCCCCTCTGTGACAGAACAGCCCCCACCCCCACCTCTGAGACATCCACCTCCACCACAAAAGGTCTTTCTAGGTCAGGGATCAAAAGAATAAGAGCAGAAGTGAAGCACTGCTTGAGATCATCGAAGACCCCTGCTGCCTCTGGACCCCAGTGAATCTTGGTTCCTCCTCCCTTGGTAAGTGCCGTCAAGGAAGCCACCACAGAGCTGGAATTCTTAATGAACCTCATATAGAAGTTCACAAAGCCAATGTAACGTTGAACTTCCTTGACTGTGGCAGGTGTGGGCCAGTTGTGGACTGCCTTGACCTTCTTAGGGTCCATCTTCAGGTGGCCAGGAGTGACGATGAACCCAATAAACTGAGTCTGGGAAACATGAAATTCACACTTCTCTGGTTTTATGTAGAGATGATTATCAAGGAGTCTCTGGAGAACTCTGCTAACATACCCCTCTTGCTCCTTCAGTGACCTCGTGAAGATGAGGATATCATCCAGGTTTACCAAGACGAATAGATTGAGCATGTCCCAGAGAACGTCACTAATAAAGGTTTGGAATACTGCGGTGGCGTTGGTGAGCCCGAACAGCATCACCAGATATTCGTAGTGGCCCGTGGGGGTGTTGAAGGCTGTCTTCCATTCGTCCCCTTGCCGGAGCCGCACGAGATGGTAAGCATTGTGGAGATCCAGTTTAGTAAAAATGGAAGCCCCATGAAACAGCTCAAAAGCAGCGGCCATGAGAGGAATGGGGTATCGATTCCGAACTATGATCTTGTTGAGGGCCCGGTAATCAATTCAAGGCTTAAGACCCCCGTCTTTCTTCTCTACAAAATAGAAGCCTGTCCCAGCCGGGGAAGTAGAGGCACAGATGATGCCGGCTGCCAAGGACTCCTTAATGTATGTATCCATGGCGGATCGGTCTTGGGAAGATAAGGAGAATATCCGACCCCTGGGAGGGCAGGACCCAGGGAGTAGATCAATGGCACAGTCGTAAGTGCGGTAAGGTGGTAAGGAGGTAGCCCGGGACTTGCTGAATACTGGCTTGAATTGATGGAAAACACTGGGGACTCGGAACAGGTCGACAGACTCATGAAACTAGGGGCTGAGGGACTCTGTAGCAGGCAGGTAAGTTGGCAAGTGGAACCCCAGTTCAGAATGGTGCTAGTGGACCAGTCGATCTGGTGATTATATCTGCACAGCCAAGGGTGACCCAGGATAATAGGATACTCGGGGGAGTCAATGAGATAGAAGGTCCCCCTGCTGGTGTTGAAAGATGGTAAGTCGCAGGAACTGAGTCACCTCTGTGACTTTGCCTGGTTCCAGAGGTCTGCTATCCAAGGCTGTTACTGCCTGGGGTTGAGGGAATAGTTGGGTAGGGAGCTTAAGTTCCTCAGCCAACGTTAGATCAAGGAAGTCACCTGTAGTGCCAGAATCGATCATAGCCTGGACCCGGTGTTGGTGGCCCTCTCAGGACAGAGTGGCTGGAACAACTAGGACAGCGTTAGTAGGAGGAGGACTAATTTTCCCCATCACAGCCCTCCTGTAGCTGGGATAGGGATAGGTGACAAGCTCGGAGCAAGTGGCCGGAAGCACCGCAGTAGGGGCACAGACGCTCTCTCATGCGCCGTTCCCTCTCGTTAGGAGAAAGCCTGGAACGGCCCAACTGCATGTCCTCAGAGGAATCCTGGAGCTGTTCAGGTCTGTGGGAAAACTAGAGGGTTGGAGCTCAAATGTGAGGGAAAACTGGGTGAGGAAACCCTGCCAGGAACTAGGATCTCCAGCAAAAGGCTTGGGAAGTGGTAGTTGGGGCTCCACCACTGGAGAAGGCCTGTCGCCACTCAGATAAAGAGGGAGGTACAGGACCAAGAAGGTGATCAAAGAGCTGGCGGATGGAACTCATCATATCAGCCAGGAGTTGAAAATGTTTGGCCATCAGCTCTTCTTGTTGGCTGAGAACAGCTTCATGACGCTGGAAGGATGACTCATGTTGAGTGATAACCATCAAAGACCGTCCTGAATGATACTTCCCATCCCATCCTTCCAGACCCATGAAGCTGTTCTCAGCCGACAAGAAGAGCTGATGGCCAAACATTCTCAACTCCTGGCTGATATGATGAGTACTTGGTACTCTTGGTACTGAGTGTCTCTGGGTCCATGACAATGACTCACAAGCCAGGCTCGAACTCGGGTCTCTGGTGTGGTGAGTGAGTGAGGTATCTACCACTTAGCCACAGAGGCAGGAATGGTGACCTGGATAGAACTAAGGCAGAGGGGAATGCAGGGGACCTCTAGAGGCCTGGAGACAAACAACAGGAGGCAGGATGCTGACAATGACAACATGCCCCATATGTGGGGTACATTGTAACATGTGAGGGGCACATTGTAACATTAAGCTTAACCTCTTAACCTGCTCCCCTATTTTTGAGAATTTTTTCCCAAGAGTCATAATAACTGGGAACATATATTACTTAATATACATGTAGATATACATGTAAGTTTGTTTGTTTTTTCACTTAGGGAAAAAATGTGATAATTTAATGTTAAGAGCCTGAAAATAACTTAAATATAAAACTGAATGTCTAGTCATGTCATGATTCAAAAATGAGGATGATTCTCTCAGTAATGTAGCTTCTGTAAGCTTTTATGTCAGGAAAAGACTAGGCGTCCTTTCAAAAAGGCCAATTATTTCAGAACATTTTCAATTGTAAAGAGTAGTTTTTCATTCAAATAAATCTGCAATAAACTGCTAATTATAATGGATAAACAGTTACTGAAAAACTAAAGCAACTATTTACAGAAATTACAAAGTGTAAAAAACGAATTTAGTTGATAAGAAGTGTCAGTCAGAGTCTGCGCGCTCCACTGCAGTTTCTGCCCTAAACACTGGCAGGCACGTGCCGGTGTTATGAAAGCCTAAGCACTAGTAGTATTCACTAGTAGTATTCACCAAATCCTACTTACATAAACTGATGTAGATAATGAGATAATGCCTTTTGATTGGTTACTAAGTCCATCAATCAAACCTTTGTTGGAAAGGCATTGGCTAGGCACCGAGTGCCTTTATCCAACGAAAACCATGGGCGCAATGATTGACAGCTCACCAAGCCTGTAAGGAGCTTCCTCTATATGATGCATCACAGGAGAGACTCTGATTGAAGGAAAGCGACGAAGGAGGGTTTATGTCACGGAGAAGAGACTATTTTTTGCAGGGGGAGAAAATGGAAATGATTGATTACGCTAACTCAAAACTCTCTTGCAAACAACAGAGGATTTTTAGTTTTTTCCCTATTTTTTCGTTGTTTTGGATTAAAAAGTGGGATGCATTTTGAAGAGTGGACCCTTACACGGAGATGTATGCTGATATACCTGATATAATCAAAAAAATATCCAAGAAAAACCTAAATATTTTGTCAATAAAATACAATTATTAACTTAAAATGAAATAATGGCATTATTTAATCATTCCTCTCCTTGAACTGTCACCTTATCGTGATGGAAGGGTTTGAGTACCCGAATGATCCTGGGAGCTATGTTGTCTGGGGCTATATGCCCCTGGTAGGGTCTCCCAAGGCAAACAGGTCCTTGGTGACGGGCCAGATTAAGACCAGTTCACAAACCCTCTATGAGCACAGTTATAACAAGGGCCGTGACGTCGTCCGGCATGGCGCAGCCGGGGCCCCACCCTGGAGCCAGGCCCGGGGTTGGGGCTCGTATGCGAGCACTTGGTGGCTGGGCCTCCACCCATGGAGCTCAGCCTGAAGGAGCGACATGGGGCTGCCCTCCTGTGGGTTCACCACCTGAAGGAGGGATCAGAAAGGGTCGGTGCATAGTGGATAGGGCGACAGTCGAAGGCGAGGCCCCCGATGACCCGATCTCTGGACACGGAATCTGGCTTTAGGGACGTGGAATGTCACCTCATTGGTGGTGAAGGAGCATGAGCTTGTGCTGGAGTTCGAGACGTACCGACTAGAGATAGGTGGGCTCACCTCTACGCACAGCTTGGGCTCTGGAACCACACTTCTTGAGAGAGGATGGACTCTCTACCACTCTGGAGTTGCCCATGGTGAGAGGCGGAGGGCTGCCATGTGTTGGAGTTCACCCCGGTGAACGAGAGGGTCGCTTCCCACCGCCTTCGAGTCGGAGATTGGTCTTTCACTGTCGTTTGTGCCTACAGGCCGAACGGCAGTGCGGAGTACCCGGCGCTCTTGGAGTCTCTGGGAGGGGTGCTGGAAAGACTCCATTGTTCTACTGGGGGACTTCAACATCCACGTGGGCAGTGACAGTGACACCTGGAGGGGCGTGATTGGGAGGAACGCCCCCCCCCTGATCTGAACCTGAGCGGTGTTCTGTTATTGGACTTCTGTGCTAGCCATGGCTTGTCCATAACGAACAACATGTTCAAGCATAAGGGTGTTCATCAAGGGAAGTCTGGGTGTCTCTGCTTAGACTGTTGCCCGTTTGACCCGGCCCCGGATATGCAGAAGATAATGGATGGATGGATATTTAATCATTATCTCTAAGGGAGCCCCCAGCCACCCTACGGAGAAAACTCATTTCGGCCACCTGTATCCGGGATACGGTCCTAGTGCATGCTGAAGGTCCTGGTCTGAGGAAGCCAACACGACAACATCATCCGCAAAAAGCAGTGACGAAATCACATGGTCCCCAAACCGGACGCTCTCCGGCCCTTGGCTGTGCCTAGAAATTCTGTCCATAAAAATTATGAACAGAACCGATGATGTGAACATTATTATGAACATTATTAAATTATGAACAGATGACCTGCCGTAGTCCAACATGCACCGGAAACAGGTCTGACTTACTGCCGGCAATGCGAACCAAGCTCCTGCTCCGGTCGTACTGGGACCGAACAGCCCTAAGCAGGGGGCCCGGGACCCCATACTCCCAGAGCACCCTCCACAGGATGCCACGAGGAACACGGTCAAATGCCTTCTCCAAATCCACAAAACACATGTGGACTGGTTTGGTAATCTCCTATGAACCCTCCAGCACCCTGGAGAGGATATAGAGCTAGTCCAGTGTTCCATGACCGGGACGAAAACCACACTGTTCCTCCTGAATCTGAGGTTCCACTATCGGCCGAATTCTCCTCTCCAGTACCCTGGCATGGACTTTCCCGGGGAGGCTGAGAAGTGTGATCCCCCTGTAGTTGGAACACACTCTCCGGTCCCCCTTCTTGACAAGAGGGACTACCACCCCGGTCTGCCAGTCCAGAGGCACTGTCCCCGACCGCCATGCAATGTTGCAGAGGCGTGTCAGCCAAGACAGCCCCAGAACATCCAGAGACTTGAGGTACTCAGGGCAGATCTCATCCAACCCGGTGCCTTGTCACCGTAGAGCTTTTTAATTACCTCGATGACTTCAGCCTGGGTCTGGGCGTCTCTGCTTAGACTGTTGCCCCCGTGACCCGGCCCCGTATAAGCGGAAGATAATGGATGGATGGATATTTAATCATTAAAATTTTTTGAGTATGACAACAAACACATTGCTAAATACAGCTATAAAGCATAGTTAAAAACATAATAATAATTAATCATTTCTGAACATTGACTCTCAGTCATTATTCACCTTTTTCTCGTGGTTTCTCAAAAGATTTCATAAAAGTATAGACTAGAATAGCATAGTTATAATAGGGGCTCATTGTAACGCAGTGTTACAACATGTCCCACCTGCACAATAATATCATATGTCTTATTTTAAATAAACAGAAAAAACAGAAATAAAAAAATAATCTTAAGTAAGAAATGTACTTTTGCTATGGTTAAATAAATGTTTAGTGATATATTTTTGCACAATTTTTTTCTCTATATAGTGTTGATATGGTAACTAGTAAATACACCAAGTTTCGTCATCCTGGCAACTACACTTACAACTAATGCCGTGTAAGGTTGTTCCCCGCTCTCCCCTACATATTGATATTATAACCATCTTTTGAAAACCCAGATATAAAAATAATTTTCCCATGGAAAACATGCTATTGTTTAAAACATTAAACAAAAAATTATATATATATATATATATATATATATATATATATATATATATATATATATATATATATATATATATATATATATATATATATATATATATATATATATATATATATATATATATATATATATATATATATATATGATTAATTTCTTAATAAACTGACAGTTTTTAATTTTAGAAGTTAGCAGTGTTGTAGTACTCAAGATCAGACTCTTGTCACAAACTCAAGATTTGTACAATTATTACAATTAAATACAGAGTCCAGTCATGAGTACTTAAACACTGATATGTTTTGTGGTCTTTGTAGATTTACATTTATGATCGTTTTGTGCTATCGTTTCTCTGGACTGGAAAACGTCTCAGGTTACAAATGTAACCTTTGTTCCCTGAGAACAGGGAAAGAGACGCTGCGTCAGCTTCGACGCTACGGGGAACGCCTCCAGCGTGACTGGTGCCTGAAATCACATTGAATCACGTCAATCCTATTGACCAGCGACAGCCTATGATGTCATCAAGGTGCGACCAGGAAGTATATAAGGGAGCCTTGCCAACATGACAGTATCTACTCGTCTGAAGGGACTGTTTTTCGGCAGGCAGGCCCTGCAGCATGGCAAAGTGACGCAGCGTCTCGTTCCCTTTCTCAGGGAACAAAGGTTACATTTGTAAACTGAGACGTTCCCTTTCGAAAGGGAACTCGCGCTGCGTCAGCTTCGACGCTACGGGGAACGATATACCCACGCCGCCATGCCGACGGGAGTGCATGCCCACTGGCAGTGACAACTGTCAAGACAAGCAATTCTGCTGAAATGCCTGAACCACTCCCCTTCTGGTCACGTTAGGCTGTCAGTGACAGCGCCCCCTACGGTCAAAGCCCAAGCTTATCGCCTGAGATGGAAATCTTCACATACATGAGTTCCCTCCCAGGACTTGCTCGAAGGCCTGGAACCAACCCATTCGACTTAGAAGGGGTTCCTTTAAGGGGGCGTGGCAAGGGAACTACGAGGGAACCCGTGCCAGCCACTATTCGGGAAATTCTCACCGAATGCCACCTGTTATTGGACACGTAATACGGTCAACCCTGTCTGTACAGTACAGAGCCTCTGGTACTCGCCTCCGAAGAGACATCCCGCTAGGGTGCTGCAAGAAAGGCAGTGTCACCGACTAGCCGAACCTCAGAGACGGGTAATCCCGGAGAGCAGCGCTCAGCGAAGCGCTTTCAAACCCTTGCTAGCGAGGGGAGTCAAGCCGCTCGATCCTCGGATCTACCAAGCACTTACTCTAAAACGTGCTTAGGAGGCCAAAGGCCTTTCAGGCTGATCGTATCGGGAAGGCCCCGCGGGACCTACCACCAAAGAATCAGCGCCAGGCGGCTGTAAGCTCATAGCAGACCCTCGGTTTGAGAGGAGCTCATAAACCTGCCCGGTAGGTAACCATGTCGTAGGCAGACTATGAAGGTCCCCTCCTGTGAGGACCGCATAGCAGCAGCGACGTCTCGTCATGCTAGAGTAAGGACACCGCCTTCAGGTCTCGCGAACGGCCAGAGACCGGTGCCTGATAGCGGGTGGCCACTAGCTGTCAGCATAAAACCAGTTGTGTGTTCCCCCTGGGGAACTCGTCCCCCAGGGAGGCCGAGAGGGGCCTCCACCTGGGAAACCTGTATAGACTGCTTGCGCATCAGACATCGTGCACTCACAGCCTAGCTGAACGTGCTAATCGTAGCACTTCATGCTCACCACAGCGGCTGGGGACCGGGAGCTTGCTTTCATGGAGGTACTATGCCTACCATCTGACAGCAGAATGTGCCGCTCACGGCACTTCACGCTCACTCCAAGCGAATCCCCTCAGGGAAACCCCTGCAACTTTGTCTGATAGCAGCCCATGCTATGCTCCGTTACCGAAACTGGGGACCAGGGAGCGATTCCAGGGAGGCGCAATGCCTCCACCTGGTAGCAGAACATGCCGTCCGTGACGCTTCGCTAGTCGTCTCAGCGCCTGAGAATCGGGAGCTCGCTTTCAGGGAGGCAACGTGCCTACCAACTGATAGCAGAACATGCTACTCGTAGCACTTCACGCTCATCATCACAGCGACTGGGAACCGGGAGCTTGCCTTCAGGGAGGTCACAATGCCTAACAACCTGATAGCCGAACGTGCTACTCGTAGCACTTCACGCTCACCTACTAGCACTCATGCTAGCCATCCAGTGACTGGGGCCCAGGAACGCCATCCGCAGAGGAGGTCGAGTGGGCCTGCTTACCCCACAGCAGGCCCATAGGGAGGCCCGGTAGGGCCTACCACTTATTTAGCAGCTCGTACCAGCCGTCGAGGAACTTAATGCCTATGGTGCCCCCTCGGGGGAGACCAGGCAGCGCCTGCCGACCACAGCAGGCTCTCAGGGAGGCCAAACGGGGCCTAACCCCTGAACGAAGGTAACCCAGACCGGGAGCCTACCCCTCAGGGAGGCCTGGCGGGACCTACCCCCCCGAATAGGGGGTCTGTAGATTCCAAGGATCCTGCCGTGACTTTTCTAAGAAGGCTGGCTGCTGCTACCTGGGCTGACAGCAGCTGTCTGCTGCTGATGAAGGCCTGGAAATCCAGTTAACACCTGGGGACTCATCCCCAGGGCTAATGACGGGTCACTGCTGACGTCGACACCAGTGGAGAAGAGCCTCCGAGGCCCACTCGTGGGCCACGGTGTCGGGACTTTCTTGCAAGGAGGCCGGTTAACGTCCTACTACCTGTCTTGAAGTCCTACTGCCCAGACCGTCCCAGCTGGCCGCTCACAGCCAGCTGGCTCCCATGCCCGCACCTGGGGCTGGCTCCATCCCAGAGGCAGCTAGGGACAACCTGTTTCGCCGTGTCCTGGGGCCCCCAGGACGGCGCAGTCTCTCGGGCAGTGCCTACAAACATGGACCTAATCACATTGCCAACAGCAGTGTACTCAGCGGAAGTGCTTAAACAAAGACCCTCTAAAGCGAGGGGAGTACAACTTACGTCACCTGCATCGGGCGGCTGTCATACTTTCATGCAGCGGCCCACCGTAAATGCGAGGGCGTCAGCCATCGGCAATGCTCGGGCCTCAGGGGAGCATCCAGCCAGAACCGCATTAACAGAAGGTTCACCCGATGTTCAGCTCGACCCGGGCCCTAAAAGGAGGTGAAGCAGAGACATAAAGCAAGGGAACAATATCACAGAAATGCCACCAAGCTCTGAAATGCAGAAACAGCGGATAAAGTCTAATCGCCACTGGCGAAAAGACACTCAGTTCCACCCCACGACCCTGGCGAAGTCGCTGTCTCCTGTACCACCTCGTCTGCATTACTTGTGACCCCAGAACGCAGAGAAGGGGGCGGGCCTTGGCCGGACGACTCTGTAACAGAGGAGGCTGAAACAAGGATGCATAAACAACGCCATGTTCTTATATAAAAAGACAGGCCAGGGGCAAACAACTTCAATAAAAGGGAACGCCCCCATCCTTGACAAAGCCTAGGCCAAGTGGTGCGACATAAGTCCGCACTAGATCTACTCAGGGCCCGGGAAAGAAATATTATCACCTCTAATATTACACAATGAGGCCCCAAAAACCCTTTTCCCAAAGCCCCGCAGAGCTGGGCGCAGATCTCACTACAGCTTCGTTAGTGCATACCCGGTCTTCAGCTACTTCCCACTTTTACGCTAGGAAAACCACAGCTCGCCTCTGACACTACAAGCCCTCGGGCAAGAGCGCGATTCAGTTACCCACATAGTGGGGAAAAAACATAGCACGGAGAGGCAGCAGACTCTACTAGCAGAAAGTGAGGTATTCACACACAACCACATAATGTTGCAAAGAAGATCGTTCTTAGCTTACTCACGGGGAGCTGCAGCCCTGCGAAGATCCAGCGGCGATCCAAATTTCCCCAGAAAACCTCTCAGGCGAGCGAAGGAATAGGAGTTCTGAAAAACATAGTTTTGAAAATGTTTCACCCTCAGAGAGGGGGACTCACCAATCGCGCCCAGCGGTGCTTCCAGCCAGCCATAAGGCTAGTATCCGCCCGCCATCCTGAGGGGGGCGCTTTCACCAAACAAACCAGGCGAGCCGGCAGAATCTTACATTTTCTGCTCATCATAGGCCACCGGCCTGATGTAAAGTGCCTGGGGGGAAAACCAGAGGAAGGGAAAAAAGGCAGCGTTCATCTCTGCGCTCATCGGGGGGTGGAGTCTGCTGCCTGCGCTGGTTCCGGTTACCAGCCCCGGCTTCCTTCCTCTTCCTGTCGCGGGTGTCCCGCCTCCCCTGTGTCCCGCCTCCCCTGCGCCCCAGTCCTTCGCGGCGGGGCGCTCGAGAGGCGACGCTGGCTCGCTATTCCCGTCTCCAGCCCTCAGACTGGGACGGGCCGGGGACACCCGACTGCCTGGGCGCGGTCCCGGACCTCAGCGGAATGCATGTCCTGAATGCCGCCGAGCGCCCCTTCGCCTCTCCGAACTTTCCCACCCCCAGCTCTACGGAGGTGCCGAAAAGTTCAGATGGCGAAACCGGGGCATCAGGGAGAAAGGATTTTTTCTTTCTCCCCGATGTCCAAACAGTTTAACCACAGATGTCTCTCCGTGGCCACCCTCGCCGCCATCGGCGCTATCTGTACGGTGGCCCGGAGAGCGAAAACCGCGGTCTGGCGCGACTCGACTACCGCCTCAGGGGGTCCCTCCCCCTGATCGAGGTCCCTCAGCAGGTCCGCCTGATAAGCCTGCAACACAGCTGTGGTGTGCAAAGCCGCCGCAGCGTGACCCACTGACATGTACGCCCTGCCATTCAGGCGTTTAGACCAGCAGGGTGGGAGCCACAGTGTCGCCGGCCGCCCAGAGGCGGGATAAACATAACATCTCGTCCACGGGCGGCATCGACACATACCCAGCCAGGCAGTCCCTCGACATCAGCGACATTTAGCTTGCCGATGTCGACAGATGCGGGGCTGAGTATGGTTTCTTCCATCCCCTCGAGATCTGCTGATGGAGATCTGGAAGGAATGGAAGACTCCCAGGAGTTGGGAGGTCATGGGCGGAGAGAAACCGATCGTCCGAACTGTTTGGACGCTCAGCCTTTCTCCTCACGCACCGCAAAGGCAGCTGCAGTCTACCCGCAGCGCGTTCCATGACTTCCAGCAACTCCCCGTACATGGGACAGGATGGTTGAAAAGCTCCAGCATTTTTAACTGACTTACCCATCCTCTGCTCGAGTGGAAGAGCAGCAGACAAGGAGGAGGAACATAAATCCAGCTCCTTCCTCCAAGGTCCGCCTCTCGCGATCTGGATCGTCCTCAAGAACCATAACTGTCTCCAAGCGACGAGCAAGATCCATCTGGGAAGCGCTTTTGGTATTTAGACGCAGCTCAGCCTCAGCTCGAGCGTGGCCGTTCCCAGATGCTGAAACCTCTCCCCTCGAGAAGAGGTCCCGCCGAGAGCGGAGCGTTTCCAGAGGACAACGCTCACAAATACTTTCACAAGAGGTTCGCAAACCTCTCGTGCATGCTCTTCTCCCAGACAGTAAACGCAAAGTGTGTGTGTATCCAAAGCGCAAGATACACGTTCAAAACACACCTGCAGAAGTGGCGTTCTCAGCACACTTCATTGTTATCCTTCTTATAGACGTTTCACGTGAAGATAGGCAAAACAGTCCCTGAAGACGAAAAAGATACTGTCATGTTGGCAAGGCTCCCTTATATACTTCCTGGTCGCACCTTGATGACATCATAGGCTGTCGCCGGTCAATAGGATTGACGTGATTCAATGTGATTTCAGGCACCAGTCACGCTGGAGGCGTTCCCCGTAGCGTCGAAGCTGACGCAGCGCGAGTTCCCTTTCGAAAGGGAACATTGTGTGTACTCCGGAGGTTCATGTGACTCTGATGTGAATCCAACTTTCATTAACCCTGTCTGAACTTCTCAATCTCTGACTCAACCTAGTCATTTCTCAGTCTAGCCTCGAATGAGCTGGTTTACTACAACACTGAAATTAGTGTATAGCATTAAAATATGTCCATCTGGTTTATAAAATAGATTTCTGTCATGACAGCTCTCGCGTTTGTTTAGCATGGTTATGTCAAATGGTAAATTTTATATATTTGGTCTTCCATTATATGAAAAAGAAGTATATGTCACCGGTGCAGGCCGGGGCGGACTCGGATGACCAGCCGCCCCTGACTCCAGACACCACTGCGAGGAGCCGACACCACAGGCACGCAACAGACGGACAAATGAGGAGGCTAGTAATTGAGTTCAAAAATAACAATCTTTATTGAATAATGATCGGCTTGAGGAAAGAATGAGCAACTCCTGTCTTCTCGGGCTATTGGACCGGAGTAGCCGCTGGAACGATTCTCCACAACGTTGCGGCACATTTGCAGGACTCAAACAGTAAGTAACAGGGTATGTTCACTTCCTCAACAGCAGATTCTCGTATCAGGACGTGAGAGGGGGAATTATAACTTTAAAACTCACTTCACAGCTTTGCTGCACGTCTGCAGGACTCAGACGGTAGGTGACAGGTAAGGTTTCTTCTCTTAACAGCAGATTCTCTTGTCAGGACGTGAGCGGGGAATTATAACTTCAAACTCACTTTGCAGCGTTGCTACACATCTGCAGGACTCAAACAGTAAGTAACAGGTAATGTTCACTTTCTCAACAGCAGATTCTCTTATCAAGACATGAGAGGAGAATTATAACTTTAAACTCACTTCGCAGCGTTGCTACACATTTCACAGCGTTAATGCACATCTGCAGGTATCTGCAGGTAACAGGTAAGGTTTCTTCTCTCAACAGCAGATTCTTTCATCAGAACATAAAAGGGAAATCGTGACTTTAAAACTCACTCCACAGCGTTGCTGCACATCTGCAGGACTCAGACGGTAGGTAACAGGTAAGGTTTCTTCTCTCAACGGCAGATTCTTTCATCAGAGCATAAAAGGGAAATCGTGACTTTAAAACTCACTTCACAGCATTGCTGCACATCTGCAGGACTCAGACGGTAGGTGACAGGTAAGGTTTCTTCTCTTAACAGCCGATTCTCTTAACAGAACGTGAGAGGGAAATTGTGACTTTAAAACTCACTTCACAGCGTTGCTGCAGTCTTCAGGATTCTTTCCTCGACATCAAACACTTTCATCAGACATTAGCGAGAGACTCAATAGGCAGCTTTACCAGCAATGTTGTACATCTTCAGAGCTCCATCAGCACGTATCACGGTTCAGACTTTTCCACAGCTATACAGTTCTTCCCGAGACTTGTAATTTCAGAGGAAAAGAGAGAGAGTTAAAAGGAGCCTTCAATGAGGGTATACTTCACGACAACACTCAGTGGAAGAGAGGATAATACAAAGCATTACTTCACCAGTTCAGTTGTATCGTTCTGGAATTTAGATGGAGACAAGTAGATCATTTCACAAGAATGAAAGCAGGCGTTGGGAGACTCTTCTCAGCATAGCACACAGCACTCGTGTTCACTTCAAATCCACAGCATTAATTCGGCGTGCATCAGGTAAGGCAAACAACTGCAAATCACGCACACAGTAAGGCTGATCAGAAGCCTCGCTTCATTCATGCAATTCAATGGGAATATTCAACTCTAAATTCCTCCCCAGCGTATCTGAAACAGATGTCCTCCTCAATAGTAAATTTCACATGCACAGTCTTTTCTTCAAGCTTTATATTTGATTCAACGATGTAATTAATTCACTTATCTTTGCCACTTATCTTATCTTTCGCAGATCCAAGCAGCCGTTCAGTCCAGTAATATTCCACAAGCAGCTTTAAACGACAGACTCCAATGGCAGTTCTTCACTCACACGAATTTCCAGGATTACAGCGTCCAATGTGAGCGCTCAAACAGGAGATCTTCTACCCCAAGACACAACGACAGAGACCCAGCCAAACGACTGATTACCTGGACACTGACTGGCTTTCACCAGCTCGACCTCAACTCTCAACCCTCCACTTTCCAACCTCCGAACCTGCTTCCCCCATTTTCTCTTCTGAATGGCTCTTTTATCCTCCTCTTGTGAAGCGGAAAGCCTGTGCAACCACCGCTCCTCTCTCTCTCACACCTGCCGTGCATCAGCAGTAATTCGGGTGGGACAATATCCCCGCTACACCCGGAACCGGAGTAAGGTGTTACACCAACACAGTTCCCCTCGTGGAACCTGGATAGAACGAAAGGTTCCGCTTTGCCCAGCATTTTGTCACCCGTGACATATACTTCAATTAAATTGTATGAAGTATACTTAAGTAATGTTCAAGTATATTTTAAACTATACTTTATGTAGTAAGTAGCTATGCTTTATCAAGTGTACTAGAAGTAAACTTGTAAGTGTACTATTTCAATACTGCTTGGGACTAAATTGGCCCACTTTTAGTATATAAAAAGTATACGTTTAGGTGTACTATAAGTGTAACAGTAAACTTTAAGTGCACAACTAGGTTTCTAATTTGTACTACATCTGTACTACAAGTGAACTTATAAGTATACTAGTAGTTTACTATGTTAATACAAGAAGTACATTTTTTAGCTTATGTAAGTTCACTTTAAAGTAGTTTGAAAAATAATAAAACTTTATCAGTTGCCTCAAAATAGCAATGCACCAACAATGCAGCTGAACACACCTCGTTTTCAGACCAGCACACACATGGGCGCACAAATGCAGCTGAACACACCTCGTTTTCAGACCAGCACACACGGGCGCACAAATGCATTTAAACAATGTGGAGCAGGACGTGAAAATGATAACTGCGCCAAGATGAGACTAGCAAAAATCACTTGCGTCGTGCATTGCATGATAGGGCCCCTACTCTGAGCCATAGAGTTTCATGGCAGAACTTGAGTTTTAAAATGCAGCACAATGGCTTGTAGGTATAGGCAGTTCAATAGGTTTTGTAACAGATACTTTTTTCCCAGAGGAAATACATATACTGCACTCTGACCAGTTTGAATGTTTGGTTATCCAAGTTTCCAGATGTGGGCTATCCTAGTTGTTGAATGAGAGAATCGTTGTAAAACCTTCCCCTTTGTTCTTATGCATTTTACCCTGAACCTAAATGGCCATTTTCTACATGCTTGCATACACACACAAATGGCTAATGCAAGCATGTCTGGATGCTTCTATCAGAGCTATCTCAATCACTAAGCTGGATAAACTAAGCAAGACGGCTGGAGCATCAATCATCCATGACTCCCAGAGGCGGCTGGAACATGGGCAAAGTTAACGGTTGTAGAGAAGGAGGCCATAAAACGCGTAACCAATCCATTTGACATTGTACTTGACCAAAGTAAACAGGAGATGGGCTATAACAAACAACATCACAAAAAACAGAGGTTAGTCTCTCCAGCTAGGGGAAATCTCCAACTTCAAGGTTAATTAAGCACCAAAATGAGATGAAGAAGCTTTCTCTTACAATTCATTAACCAATTACAACGCTTTCCCAAAATAGATCAACATTCATGTTTAGTCAAATTTAATTGGCTGTCAGTGCAAATCAAATATGTGGACAATCTCCAAACCGTGAGCTATGTGGACAGGAGGTCATCGTTACGCTTAGATGCATGAGGATGTTGATTTAGCAATGACTAATTTAATCTGTATGGCTGTTATCATTTTCATCTAGTCATAGCCAGATCCCAGATAAACCCAGAAGAAAAGTGTATTAACCAGAGAGTGCTCATTCGTAGCTCAGGAGACTTTTATTTTGCTTGCAGACTTTGGTGCATTGTTGAATCAGAGCATAGTTTTAGAGCATCTAATGCTCTGGACATACATCCTGTCTGTTGGACCACAGGACACAATTGTGTGTAAAATCACTCTATTAAATAGTCTGCGGGAGCCTTTAATAACAACTTGTGTTGGCTCAACATGAGTGTTTGTAGACATCCGGTAGGGGCTGTGTTAAGCGTGTGATTTGTGTGTGTGACAAAGGGATCTGACCTGGATCAGGGGATTCTGCACTGCTGCATGCCTTCTTACTCACACATTCACCTCTACAGTTGTTTTAACCTGTTCATTGATGTTTAAGAATAGATAACTGGCTTTCAGTCCTCAAAACAGCCTTGCAGTCTGTCATGCTTTTGATTCTTAATTGATACATCTTTCATGCCACTGCTTGTAATGGCTAATCAATTTCCATTTACAATCACCAGAGCAAATTGACACAATCTCATTCAGTCCATTTTGTAATCATTATTATTACTTTGTGTTTATGTAACTGTTTTTTTAATAAATTTTTAGTAATTCATAGCTTCTTATTTAAACTTTTCCTTATCTATATTATTTTGTTATTATTATAGTTATTATTATCATTATTAATGGTTCGAAATTATTAGTGCTGTTTGCTAAGACAAGCGTCAGTATTACTTTTACTATTATTTGTAAAAAAAATAATAATTTATACAAATTCCAAGCCATGGTAGAAAATACAATAGTTTTGCAACTTGTTTATGTAACAAATTATCTCAAAGGGGAAATATTAATAATGAATCATAACTCATTAATTATGAAGATTTGGATAATTTACATGAATTATCTTAATGTAACTGAATTAATATTACAATCAAATAATCTGTTCGTCCAGCGAACATTCAGTAGTGATTGTATATCAACTCATCAGAAACAATATTTTCTGTGGCCACAGAAAAATAACTCTTTACATAGCTCGTGGCTATGATCGATTTGTTAAAGTATCAACCAAAATCAACTCGTACGAATGTGCACAAGAGTTTATTTAACTAAAACACGAACTCATAACAAACATAATGTAAGACTTTACCCAGCAATACTTCCTCCAACCACTAGGGGTCACACTCCTGCCATGATTAGCGGTATGGCTCCCAGTCACAAGGGGGTGCAGGAGGTCTTTTGCCTGCAATCCTCCTCCCAGTTGCCAGGGGGAAACCATTGGCAAGGACTCTCAGTTGTACTTAATCATTGTTGATGATACTCACTTGTATTGGGTCCTATTTACGTTTGCCTTCAGTCATTGTTTTTTGTTCAGTCTTGAGCCTACCTACCTGTGTATCCCAGTGCATTCCATGAGTCTTTTGTGAGCCATTGTGCTTAGTTGTGTTTTCCTTTTTGTGACCATTGAAAGCTTTGATGCTAGTTTATTTGTTTGTACTTTGTTTCTTTATCAGTCTACAAAGTAAAAGCTACTTGGAATTTATACCGCTCGTCTCCTTGATATATTTGTTATTCCTCTGCACTTGGGTCTCAAAATCCTCAACCTTGAGTTGGCTCACTCAAGAAGAACATCAGCTCTGTGTCCAGGAGACCGGGGTTCTAATCCTGCTAAAGACAACATTCTATAGTTCCTGCTTCTGTATCATTACAGCAAGACTGAACCAAACAATGGACCCAGCAGAGAGTCAAGGCCCTTCATCAAATGTGGAGAGAATATTATCTGAGCTCACCAATCAAGCAACCGCTATTCAGCATCATGAACGGATGCTCGCAGAGATTCTTCAGCGGTTGAACCTTCTAGCTTTGCCTCAAAATCCTCCATCCCAGGAGGTCTCTGAGTTACCCACGCCACCTCTGGTACCTCCAATTTTTCCCCAACTTCAACCAATTCCGGCAGTTTCTCTTCATCGGCCCAGGCTTCCACCTGCTAAGAGATACGATGGAAATACCAGGGGCTGTCAGGGCTTTATCACTCAGTGCTCTCTAGCCTTCCAACTTCAACCCAGTAGTTTTCCTACTGACAGCAGTCGAGTGGCTTATATCATCACCTTACTGACTGGAAGAGCGTTGGAATGGGCTATAGCTCTCTTGGAACATTGTTCCCCATTTACTTCCAACTCTGAGCAATTCCTAGCAGAGATGAGGAGGGTATTCCATCATCCAGGAGGAGGAGTTGGAAATGACCAACGATTAATTCAACTCACTCAAGGAATGCGCAGTGTAGCAGAAATGACTATTGAGTTCCGTACCCTGGCAGCGGAGAGTGGCTGGAATGAGCAGGCTCTTCAAGCAGCATTTCAACAGGCCATTGCATCTGAGTTAAAATATGAATTGGCCTTCCGAGATCCTGCGTCTAACTTAGATTCTCTCATTGATGTCGCCATCTGCGTTCCAAACTCTTTGCACAGAGGAACCCATGCAGCTTGGCAAAAATCGCTTATCACAATCTGAACGGGACAAACGTATGCGGGAGCGGCGCTGCCTGTATTGTGGAGAACTGGGGCATTTTCGAACAAATTGCCCTGAGCTTGTGGGAAAAGAGATTTCTCGTCCAGAGAGAGGGGGGCTGAGACGAGAGAAATAACTGACCCCCGATCTTCAGCTGGCTTTTCGACGGTGATGCACTTCTCCTGGGGTAATGGTTGGCACAAGAGTTCTGCATTTGTCGACTCGGGTGCTGCTGGCAATATCATGGACAGTACTCTGGCCAAGAGCTGGAAGATACCACTCATAACTCTCCAGGATAACCTCCTTAGACAACAGACCTCTGGGGTCCGGCCAGGTAACACACCGTACCATTCCCATTTCAGTTGAAGTAGACTCTCATCAAGAATCACTGTTTTTTTTTATTTTTATCATTGACACACCCGAGTTCCCAGTTATTCTTGGTTACCCTTGGCTAATTTCTCACTATCCTCAGATTGACTGGCCAACAAGCCGTTTCACCATATGGAGGTGTGCATGTCCAACGGCTGGAATTCTTTCATCTCCTGATTCTATTTTGGGGCCTAAACAACAACTCGGGATCCAGCATGAGTCTAATACGCCAAGAACTAAGGTACTAGCCATTCCTCAGGTCAAACTTACACCCCCTGCTCTGGTTGTTCCTTCTCCTGACCTATCTCGAGTTCCTCAGGAATATGTTGATCTCCAGGATATGTTTAGTAAGTCGCGGGCCGATACTCTTCCTCCTCACTGACCCTATGATTGCGCCATTGAGTTGCTGCCAGGAACTTGCCCTCCAAGAGGTAGACTTTTCTCGTTGTCAGCTCCAGAGAGGTCAGCAATGGATGAGTACATTCAGAAGGCACTAGAGAATGGATTTATTCTGCCTTCCACGTCACCTGCAGGGGCTGGCTTCTTTTTCGTGGGTAAAAAGGATGGAGGTTTTCGGCCATGCATTGACTATCGTGGCCTAAACAACATCACAGTAAAGAATCGATATCCACTGACACTGATGGCCACAGCTTTCGAACTCCTCCAGGGCGCTACCATCTTCACTAAGTTGGACCTCCAGAACGCGTACCACCTGGTGAGAATCCGGGAGGGGGATGAATGGAAGACGGCTTTCAACACCCCTACTGGGCATTACGAGTATCAGGTAATGCCCTTCGGGCTAGCTAATGCCCCGGCCGTCTTCCAAGCCCTTATCAATGATGTCCTGAGAGAGATGTTGAACCAATGTGTGTTTGTTTATCTCGATGATATCTTAATATTTTCCCAGAGTTACGAAGACCACATTCAACACGTTTGGCAAGTTCTATCTAGTCTGCTCATGAACAACCTCTTCGTCAAGCTGGAGAAAAGTGAGTTTCATGTCACTACTGTCTCTTTCTTGGGTTTCATCCTTTCATGTGGCAGTGTACAGATGGATCCCAGCAAGGTTCGTGCAGTCCTGGAATGGCCCCGCCCTGATTCATTGAAACAAGTCCAATGCTTCCTGGGTTTCGCCAACTTTTATAGGAGATTTATTCAATGCTTCAGGTCCATTGCAAAACATCTCACAGCTCTCACCAGGAAGTCTGGCACACCCTTCCAGTGGACCGAGAAGGCTAACCAGTCGTTTGAACAACTCAAACGGCTATTTACTTCAACTCCCATATTGACTCTACCTGATCCTGAGTTACCGTTTATTGTTGAGGTGGACGCATCAGACGTTGGTGTGGGAGCCTGTTACGGCCATAACCAGCAAATAAGGCTCATTAACCAAATTAAATTAAACAGCTGATTTGACCGAACATGAGTCAATCACAGACACAGAATAACACTTCAAGACAGCATGTACGCCTTCTTTTACTATGGAAATTAACAAGAGAAACAATTTACACAACCAAAAGAGAATACAAACCAGAATACAAACTATTAACAAACATACACCAAGCAATAAATAAACAACAGTAAACTGGTAGGGCAACTAAGAAAGCAACAGAGAACACCTGCCTACGTCTGTACTCAGCAGTTCTTACTTGGCTTCCGACAAAACAAAGACAAGTGAATCTTCCGGGCCTCTGCTTACCTCCATACTCTAACTAAATAACCATAAAGTGAACTAGTGAAATAATTCCTACCAGTTACTGAACTTAGGAAGAAGTGAGTAAATAGCGCTAAGTCTAAACAAATAGTTACACTGAACAAAACCACAAAGAAACACCAATTAACCTCCTAAGATGAGAGCGGCAGCCGTGATGTCAACAGGCCACGAGACGAGAGAGAGAGCGCCATGTTGCCGCCAACGCCCTTTTATCCAGTATCCCTGGTGACATCATGTCTTTGTCACAAGTTGGGGGATTCCAACTATATGGACTCAAAACTATATAAGCACAGGTACACGTAACACCCTCACCCTTAAGTGAATAAATTGTAAAAAATAAAAGGACCTTACCTTAAAAAAAAATTTTTTATTCCCATTAAACATGGGATAAAGCATCAGCGATAACATTATCTCGACCCCGAATGTAACGGATGTCCAATTCAAAAGTCTGTTAAAACAGACTCCAACGCATCAAACGTTGATTGTTGTTTTTTATTTGGTTCAAGAACACTAAAGGGTTGTGATCTGTGTATACGATCAACGGACACGAAACAGAACCAATATACACGTCAAAGTGGTGAATGGCAAGGACAAGGGCAAGTGCCTCCTTCTCAATAGTGGAGTAACCACGCTGATGTTTATTAAATTTGCGTGAAAAATAGCAAACGGGATGCTCAACACCAGCCTGATCTCGTTGAAGTAGTACGGCTCCCGCACCTGTGTCACTTGCATCAACAGCAAGAAAGAATAGAGTAGAGAAATCAGGAGCAGACAGAATAGGGGAATTAATCAGAAGCGCCTTAATCTGCTCAAAACTCATTTGACACTACTCGGACCATTTAAATGGTACCTTTGGGCTCAGGAGGTCAGTTAAAGAAGTGGCAACAACAGAAAAATACCTAGAAAAATTCCTGTAGTACCCAACCATACCCAAGAACCGTCGAAGGTCGCATCTTATTTTCGGCACAGGAAATTTAGTAATAGCCTCTACCTTAGACTCAACATGTCTCAACTTGCCACCCACCAACAATCTTTCCCAGATACGTTACCGTAGCTCGACCAAATTCGCACTTGGACAAATTAACCGTAAGGTTAGCACTAGACAGGCGACTGAACAGTTCCTCCAGATGTTTCACGTGTTCTGACCAAGACGCCCTGTAAATAACCAGGTCATCCAAATACGCCTCAATATTACGCATGAATGTTGCCGGAGCGTTTCGTAAAACCGAAAGCCATTACGGTGTAATGTAGGAAATGGTCAGGTGTAACGAATGCCGAAATCTCTTTGGCACGATCTGACAAAGGTACCTGCCAGTAACCTTTAAGCAGATCGATTTTGGTAACGAAGGCAGCATTTCCAACATGATCCACGCAATCTTTCATCCGAGGCAATGGATAACTATCTGGTTTCGTCACAGCATTAACGCGTATTATTTTGTAAAATCAGTACAAAAATGAAACATATTATCAGACTTTTTAACCTGCAAACAAGGTGAGCTCCAAGGACTAAAACTCTGTTCTGCGATGTTATTTTCAAGCATGAAAGTCACCTCTTGCTGCAACTGAGTTTGTTTCGCAGGACTTACCCGATACACATGCTGTTTAATCGGCAATGAGTCGCCAACGTCAATATCATGTTTATAATATCAATATCATAAATCAGCGAAGTACGAGAGGGAACATCAGATAACAGATTACTGTACGTACGAATAATGTCAGTCATGTCAGCGCGTTCGGTAACAGTTAAATGGGAAAGGTACAAGTCAAGGTTTTGGGTTATCTCAGTTCTGGAGGAGGAAATGCAACGTCACCGTCATCCTCAGAAATGGACAGAACATCAGCACGTTCATAACCAGAACACAATGGGCGGGTCCGAAGTTCAGCACCGGTCAGCGCCCCAGCATCAGGTAACTCAGCACTGGACAGCGCCTGCTCTTTGGTCACCGGAGAATCTGTGGGTGAAACAAGTAACACAGCCGACTTCTTTCCAGACGAATCTGGCGATCTCTCAAAATACGGCTTAAGCATGTTAATGTGACATAGACAAGTTTTTTTTGTTTGTCAGAAGTTTCTATCACATAACCAAGCTCACTCACCTTCTCATTCACCTGATAAGGACCATAGTAACGAGCCTGCAAGGTAGACCCTGGTACAGGCATCATCACCAACACCTTATCACCAGTAGCAAAACTACGAAGTTTAGCACTACAATCAAAACGGTTTTTCATCCTTCATTCTCTTTGGCTAATTCACATGCACGATGCAATTTAAACCGGAAGTCTGAAACATAGTCAAGAATGTTCTTAGGACTCATGTCATTAGTCCAATGATCTTTAATCAGCTTCAGTGGGCGACGGACCGTATGCCCGAACACCATCTCGGCCAGACTAAAGCCCAACCACTCCTGCACTACCTCCCTAACTGCAAACATAACCATAGGCACTCCTTCATCCCAGTCTTTCTGGAACTCCAGACAAAATGCACATAGCATCGATTTTGACGTCTGGTGGAACCTTTCGAGTGCTCCCTGGCTTTCTGGGTGGTAACAACTTGACGTGCAGTGTTGGATATGCAACTGATCCAGAGCCTGTTTAAACAAACGGGACATGAAATTTGTACCTTGGTCCGATTGAATGGTATGAGGAAGGCCAAACAATGAGAAGAATTTAACAAGCGATTTCACAATCACTGGTGCAGTGATTTTCCGCAGAGGGATTGCCTCTGGAAGCCGTGTTGACGCACACATAATAGTGAGTACCCACCTTTGTGCGAGGCAAAGGACCGACACAGTCGATCATCACACGCTCGAATGGTTCACCAACAGCTGGAATCGGATGTAATGGTGTTGGTGAAATATTCTGGTTCGGATTGCCAATCTTTTGACACACATGACCTCTTTGGCAATAGCGTGCTACATCATTTTTCAAGTCAGGCCAAAAAAAAATGCCTGAGAACACGATCAAATGTCTTATTCACGCCTAAATGACCAGCAAACTGACTATCATGCGCTAGACTTGATATGAGGAGGGTGAATCTTCCGGGCCTCTAACTAAATAACCATAAAGTGAACTAGTGAAATAATTCCTACCAGTTACTGAACTTAGGAAGAAGTGAGTAAATAACGCTAAGTCTAAACAAATAGTTACACTCAACAAAACCACAAAGAAACACCAATTAACCAAATAAAGAAAGGAGAACGAAAATGCTCTTAAGAGGCGCAAGTTGGGGGATTCCCCCTATGGACTCAAAACTATATAAACACAGGTACTCGTAACAGAGCCGTTCTACCCCAGAGAGTGACTAGGGATAATAAACTCCATCCTTGTGCCTTCTTTTCGCGTCGGCTGACAGCAACAGAGAACAATTATGATATTGGGAATCGGGAGCTGCTGGCGGTTAAGATGGCATTGGAGGAATGGAGGCACTGGTTGGAGGGGGCAAAACACTCATTTCTGATATGGACAGACCACAAGAACCTCATCTACA
This sequence comes from Romanogobio albipinnatus, assembly GCA_023566225.1. Taxonomy (NCBI): domain Eukaryota; kingdom Metazoa; phylum Chordata; class Actinopteri; order Cypriniformes; family Gobionidae; genus Romanogobio; species Romanogobio albipinnatus. The sequence goes on along the minus strand of CM042245.1, from coordinate 30,826,846 downwards.
TCCAGGGAGCCAAAAGATTGAATCCTCGCCAAGCTCGGTGGGCCCTTCTCTTTCACCGTTTTGACTTTGTCCTCTCTTACAGACCCGGTTCCAAGAATATAAAGCCCGATGCTCTGTCAAGGCAGTTCGAGTCACAGGAAGAGGACAGGTCGGAACCCATCATACCAAGGTCCAGAGTGCTGGCAGGCATCCAGTGGGACTTGGAGACGGCAGTACGAAAGGTTCAACATCGCCAACCTGACCCAGGTAATGGCCCATTGGGTCTCCTCTTTGTGCCAAACACCGTCAGGTCCAAAGTACTACAGTGGGGTCATGCCGCACCTTCATCTGGACATCCCGGAGTCCTTAGAACCCTGAGGCGGATCCAATCTAAGTTCTGGTGGCCCAACATGGGGACTGATATCCGGAGATTTGTTGCTGCATGTTCCACTTGCGCCCAGAATAAGAAACCTAGAGCCCTCCCTCAAGGTAAACTACATCCCCTCCCTATCCCGAGACGACCTTGGTCCCACAAATCCAGAGAGGCTGCTCGCTGCAGAGCAAATGGGTGGAGCTTACGCCTAGCTCCTCCCCGTTTGAGCGCTCCAGCGAGGAGGAGCTAACGGCACGCTCCAGCGAGGAGGAGCCAAGAGGGCACGTACGTACAGACTAGAGCTCAGTCAGTCAGGAGATCGATCGAGTGGAGGGTAACATTGGTCAAAGACATTAACATTGGTCAAATACATTTTCGACGAAATGACAGTACAGAAACACTGTACTTTAAATTTGTGGTTTAGGGAAGCATTTGAAGTTGTCTCAGCTAATGTTAACACTATCTATTAGCATATAACAGATCGATTCACCTGGTAGTGTGTGTGTATTATGGGTTCTATGCAACCTTAAACAACAGGTAACATAAACTTAGGTGTGTTTTAAGCGCGGAACATAACGTTACTTCACTCCGAGTTCCCACACAATCTAAGTATTCAGTCAATTTTATTACGATTAATGCCGTTTTAATGTTCTTTAATGTGGCGTGACTGATCACTGTTTAGGTGCTTCAGTTCAAGCGGTGGCGCGCGAGTGAAAGCGATCATCTCTTCCTAAAGAATAAACATGAATTAAAATCTTGGTTTGATGAGTATACGTTACAACTTACTAAAACGTATCATATGTCGTGTAATCACTCAATCAGTGTTTCAACGGTGGAAAGACATCAATAAAACAGACTGTAAACAATGGCATGTAAGTTAGCCTACATTAACTTACCTCATTCTCAGTCAATAGCTGGTTAGTTCACTAGAGAAATTAACTAACTAACACTAAATATATGCACTATATTAGCCTATATATTCAATATATTCTACTAACCCTATTAATGATGTCTTTATTATTAAATTTTTGTTTAAATAAATCTGTCATAAATCTGAAAACGATTTCAGCCACTGCATAAATTATTATATTTAAAAAAATGAAATAGATAATAATTTTATAATTAGATTTAGAAGTTAATGCAAAAACTACCTTATGTGAAGTTTACATATTTGCATACCATGTTATTTGAGTGTTGATTATTATATCTAAAAATTAATAGCAACTGAATTTAGGCTAATTTGGGCTTTGTTGTTATATTATTATGTGCAAGTACACTGGTTTACTGAACAAATTGTGTCTGTCTGTACACACACATATATATATATGTGTGTGTGTGTGTGTGTGTGTGTGTGTGTGTGTGTGTGTGTGTGTGTGTGTGTGTGTGTGTGTGTGTGTGTGTGTGTGTGTGTGTGTGTGTGTGTGTGTGTGTGTGTGTGTGTGTGTGTGTGTGTGTGTGTGTGTGTGTGTCTGAATAAGTATTTATTTATTTTTGCTGAAAGATGTAAGTGGTGTGTTTGTTTAACCTGCACAGATGCATCTGACAATACTGAAGAAAGGAGATGATCCCCTTATCTCTATTGAGAGATGTACAGTGTGCTGCAGAAAATATCACTGTGCCTATTGTAAAATGGCATATAACCATTTTAATGAGGTACACAACCATGTAGTTAATCATGTTCGAGGTGCAGTTCACCACGAAGGTATGTATGTGAATTATTGTAAGTTTCTTATACAGTTCAATTATTGTGTGTGTGTGTGTGTGTGTGTGTGTGTGTGTGTGTGTGTGTGTGTGTGTGTGTGTGTGTGTGTGTGTGTGTGTGTGTGTGTGTGTGTGTGTGTGTGTGTGTGTGTGTGTGTGTGTGTGTGTGTGTGATGTTTGAAAGTTATGAACCCTTTTGTTTTACACATTTTGGCCTGTCATTTATCCCTATAATTTGAAAGTAAAACATAATTTAATTTAACATTTCCGTGCATTGTGAAACATTTGGGAAGTCTGAATCCCAAAGGTTCATATACTTCTGTACATAAGGATACTTGATATACGTATTAAGTAAATAATAATACAAATAAATACATACATATAACTATTTATATTTATGTTCTGTTATTGTAATATTTTAGCAGAAAATGTAGCATGATGCAGAAAAAATGTATGTTTAAAATATGTGAAAATAGGCTTCCAAATGGGTAAACTAAGTTTACTTCAATCACTAGCCTAGATGTAATTTGCCAATATGTAAATGCCCAACAAATGATTAATATTCCCTACCTCCAGAGTTATAGGTTGATTAATCTGATAAACATTCTCTCTCTTATCCTATTGTATAAGACCATCCACAAACTGGCAAATTACATATAGTATACATATATTATATATAGTAATTGAATTTTTTTTGTCAGTAAGATTTGATTGTTGTTCAATTCATAAACAAGTAAAACTATAGCAATGCTCTTTAGACCAGGGCATGTAGGGTGCAGGCATCTGTTTCAGCTAAGTAACGTAAAGTAAAACGTAATTTGACTGATCAACTAGTGCTTGAATTAGTAGAAATGTATTCTTTTACATTTTTATTCTTTTTCTTTTATACATTTCAGATTTTGTCATCATAAAGTGCAGTCTAGACTGCAGACAAGCAGCACATTTTCACTGCTGTTATTGCACCACAATGTTAATCAGAAGGGATACTCTGATTAAACATTTAGCAAGTTGCAAAAATACACCATCCAGAAAGCCTCCATCCACAGAGCCAGCAGCAGCGCCACCTCCACTTCTAGCAGTGCCACCTCCAGCAGTGCCACCTCCAGCAGCGCCAGTTCTATCAGCGCCACCTCCAGCAGCGCCACTTCTAGCAGTGCCACCTCCAGCAGCGCCACCTCCAGCAGCGCCACTTCTAGCAGCGCCACCTCCAGCAGCGCCACTTCTAGCAGTGCCACCTCCAGCAGCGCCACTTCTAGCAGTGCCACCTCCAGCAGCGCCAGTTCTATCAGCGCCACCTCCAGCAGTGCCACCTCCAGCAGCGCCACTTCTAGCAGCGCCACCTCCAGCAGCGCCACTTCTAGCAGCGCCACCTCCAGCAGCGCCACTTCTAGCAGCGCCACCTCCAGCAGCGCCACTTCTAGCAGCGCCACCTCCAGCAGCGCCACTTCTAGCAGTGCCACCTCCAGCAGCGCCACCTCCAGCAGCTCCACTTCTTCTGTCTTCTGCAGCTCCACCTCCACATTCAGAAGCTACACCACCAGCAGCTCCAACTCCATCAGCTCCATCTTCAGCAGCTCCAATTCCTTCTTCAGAAGCTCCACCTCCAGAAGCTCCACCTCAATCCCCAGCAGTTTTACCTCAATCTTCTGCAGCACCAACTCAACCGTCAGTAGTAAAATTATGTGTTCGGCAGCAAGTCAGGGTGACTTGCAAACACTGTGGTATTAAAATAAATAAAAGGAACTTGCTGGTTCACAAAGTGTGTGTGTGTGTATATATATATATATACAAATAATATATATAAAATATTTATATATGTAGTTACAATATATAAAATATGTGTATACACATATAAATATATTATATATATAATAATTATATACAAATAATATATATAAAAAAGATTATATATATATATATATATATATATATATATATATATATATATATATATATATATATATATATATATATATATATAATTAGTATAAGTATAATATATAAAATGATGTGTGTATGTATATATATAATTAGTATAAGTATAATATATAAAATGATGTGTGTATGTATATATAATATATAAAATTATATATGTGTGTGATAATTTGTATGTGTAAATTTTGTAACTATTAGAAGAGATACCTGCTTCGTTTTAATAAAAGTTATCACTGTTATCAGTTTGATTTTTTTCTTGCATGCATAATATGGGATACAGAGACTGAAAATGTACTGTTTTGTATGTAGTCAGTTGAGTTTATGATAAACTTGATATTGTCATTTTATTTTATTTGCATAAATGTTTTACATGCAGTATTGCCAAAGCAACAGAAACTGTCCACAAATATAATGCAAAAAATAAACACTGTTTATGAGCGCTATTTATTCATATTAAACATCAAACATTTAAAAACGTTAAACATTTTAAATACTTACAGTCTACACAACAGTCTATGCTCACAGTGTCACAGATTTTAATATTTTAACGATTTATAAAAGATTTATCACTGGCCATCTGGAATTTTGGTATGGAGATAAAGGTTATGATTATACTTTCTTTGTAGTATTACACCACATGTGTGCGTATATTAGCACCGTTTTTTTTTGTTTTTCTTGTGGTATGAGATAGAGCGCTTGGACCCGGAAGCGCTGCCGAGTGACGTCAAGCTTAACAACCGGATATGCGTGTGCTCCTGGCTCCTCCTTGCTGGAGCGTAACGTTAGCTCCTCCTTGCTGGAGCGCTCAAACGGGGAGGAGCTAGGCGTAAGCTCCACCCATTTGCTCTGCAGCGAGTACCAAATGCAAATCCATGGATTTTGCTAATGGCCTACCCAACTCTCAAGGTAACACAGTGATTCTTGTAGTAGTCGACAGATTTTCTAAGGCATGTCATCTAATTCCCACCTCTAAAATTCCTACAGCAGGCCAGACGGCAGAACTTCTCATGCAACATGTCTTTAGAATTCATGGTTTTCATGGTCTCTAAGTCTCCTTGATATTTTTGTTATTCCTCTGCTCTTGGGTCTCAAAATCCTCAACCTTGAGTTAGCTCACTCAGAAAGAACATCAGCTCTGTGTCCAGGAGACCGGGGTTCTAATCCTGCTAAAGACAACATTCTATAGTTCCTGCTTCTGTATCATTACACATAATTGCACAACACAAAATCATACAAAGGGTAGAATGGAGGAGGTGACGGAAAAAACGGATCAGAACAGAGGACTGAAGCTATGAAAAGAGTCTAAACCCTGGGAGAACCATCAGTTAAAGGAACTGTATGTAAGAAATGTATTTCAATTAATCATAAAATGGCCCTAATATGTCAATAGACATTAAGAAATCATGTTAATTTCAAATACTTATATCACTGACAACAGTTGTCCGGCCAAGATATTGTCATTTTAAAATTGAAGTTGCAGCCCTCAACTGATGTTGATGTTGACATGTCGTGTCATGCCTGAAGCGCCGCCCTCCACCTATCTACCAATCACGAAGTCAGTAGTGTTTCTGCATTCAGGTTGCCAGCTCTGCTAGTTACCACAGCTGCAGCTACAAACTTTTTGGATAAACAATGTCTAACTTTACAAAACCTAAACGACCTCGATATGAATCAGAAAAACGTCGTGACAGTGTCCGAAATAAAACAAGGATTTGTATAGGAGATGCCTTTGAAAGATGGAGACGGCTGAAAACGGAGAAGAATTTGAAGACTGACGCCAACGTTGCTAATTTTCTCCTGGACAGGTAAGGTTCATCTATGTTTGGCTAACTTGTACTTAATGTAAATGGACATTTCAAATATTCACGACAGTCGAACAAAGTTGTGCATGTTCATGCAAAGTAACGTTAGGTTAGCGCAGATGGAGGAGGTGGGTCATTGAATTGAAAAGGTAACGTTAAGGAATTGTTTGGTAAATAAAAATGGCGAGTCGTCATTGCTAACATTAGTAATGCATTATCAGAGCCCGTTTCTCTGTCATTATGCTGAGACGCTGATGAAAACAACATTAGCACGCCTATTATGGCAATGTGAAAACGTATTTGAGACAGTAGCCTAACGTTACCTCGGTAAAAATTATTCCTCATTCTTTCTTCGTATATATAGTGGATAAAACATGCTGCAAGTTGACCTGTATGACCATTGCAAATGTTATTTAGTTAACGTACTCTCAATCGTTTCTGATGGGACTGAAATCAACCATGTGATAGCCATTGTTGATATTGAACGCTGACATGGCGTAATTTGTCCCGCGTTATACTTGCTGTGGCAATGTTTGTTATTTGTTAGCCTACTTATGACAAAAACGCTTGTCTCTTCAGCTATTATGGCCCCAGCACCTCAACCCCCAGTAAGATTAACGTTATCACTTATAGCTTCAGCTAAATGAATAGCTGCATCTTTGAAATCTGTTACACATAGTGACTTAGGCTTGTGCTTCTACCGTTACAAGTTAGACTAACAGCTAACTTACTGTTCTAACAACCCACATGAAAAAAATACTATAGTATATTATAGTAAAATTACTCTAGTAAATACTATAGTGTTTTTGAACCGTCCTATAGTAAATATACTACAGTAAATTAACAAAGTGTAGTATATACTATAATATATCGTTACTACAATATACTGTAGCATCTTTACTACAGTATGGTTCAAAAACACTATAGTATTTACTAGATTAATTTTGCTGTAATTTTAATATAATATACTATAGTATTTTTCATGTGGGAATGTACTGTCACATACGAGCGTTCATATTTACGATTATATTTGGCTAATCGCCATTAGTAAATTTTTGCGATTCATAATTACTTCACAAAACATCGCTCTTGAAGCATAAACATAATAAAAGGAAAGAAAAAAAACTTACTGTGTACGACTCGTCACTTGCCATTGAAAGCTCCGTGTAGCAGCCTACGTTCTTCCCGCTGGATCCTGCAGCCTATCTGGCAACCTCGAGTCAGGGGGGAGGGGTAGAGGGATACACCGCACTACAGTAATTTGAAAGTGATTGCAGTTCCAGTTTTGGCCACAGTCCTACATACAGCTCCTTTAAGACAACAAGCGCCATTGTTTGAACAAAAGGGGTTTACACTTTTAAATAACTACACAGTGAGTTTGTATATTGTACCTTACTTGCATTTGCCTTGAAAGGCGTCCAGATATACAGTCTCGGGAGAAAGTCTTGATAGTTTGGTCCGATGGTGTTGCAATTGCAATCGATTCCTTCCGTGTTGAGCGAAGGAATGACGGTGAGCATGCAGAGACTCTGTGATGGTCGAAGAAGGTCCACATGGTCTGATGTGTGTGGGGCCGGCCGGACTGCTTCAGCGATGCTGGATTAGGTCTCACGTGAACAGCATTCAGGAATGGAATGCCAGCAAGTACCACATCACTCAAAAAATATATACTTTAAATAGGGGTGGGAAAAAAAATCGATATTGCAATATATTGTTGTGCTCTCTGTCGCAATAAATAATCGATACACTAACGCCCAATATCGATATTTTATTACAACACAAAATTATTAATTTACCCGTTGTCTTGTCAGTGTCACTGTCACTACCCAATATCTACCATTCTGTTTGCGGGGGGCGCTGGTCGAGTAAATAGGGGTAAAGTGGCGCAAACAGCGGCCGGTGAAGAACACAAGTTAACTAACAACAACAGAGAATTGCAGAAAAAAAGAGAAGCGAGAAGAATGGCGGAAAACAATAAAAAACTAATCAAAGACCCACCCGCTAGTTTCCACTCTAAAGTGTGGAGACACTTCGGGTTTTACGAGACAGTCGACGGAAAGGCACTGGATAAAGACTATGCAATCTGCAAGAACTGCTTTGCAAAGATAAAATATAACAGCAACACTACGAATCTGCAAATGCACCTCGTTCGCTATCACGGCGAACTACTCTCAGGTGATAATGAGGGCAAACCAAGTCAGCCGACAATCACTACTGCGTTCAAAGCAAAGCTCCCCTTTGGGTCGCCGAGGGCACAGAGTATCACTAAGTCCATCGCCGAATTTATTTGCAAGGACCTTCGCCCTTACAGCGTGGTCGAGAATGATGGATTTTGCAGAATGTTGACAACACTGGAACCGAGATACGAGATACCGAGTCGTCGGCACTTTACAGACAAAGTCATCCCTGCATTGTATGCAGATACCAGAGCCAAAGTGGAGGGTGCGCTCCGGTCTGCTAAACGAGTTGCACTAACCTGTGATGGTTGGACGTCAAGGGCCACCGAGTCCTTCGTAACTATTACTGCCCACTTCATAGACGACAACTGGAATGCCCAAAGCTACGTCCTTCAGACTCGGGCTATGAATGACAGTCATACTGGTGCTCACATGGCAGAGGTGCTTAAGAAGGCTGTAGACGAGTGGAAGCTCACCGAGAAAGAGCCAGCAGTGGTGACTGACAACGCAGCGAATATGTCCGTAGCTGTTGAGATTGCTGGATATCCGCACGTTCGCTGTTTCGCTCATGTTTTGAATCTCGCAGTGCAGCGTGCCCTCAAACTGCCAAATGTCACTCGACTGCTCGGGAGAATTAGGAGAATTTGCACATTCTTCCACAGGAGCACCTCAGCAGCTGAGGCACTGAAGAGGAACCAGAAGATGTTAGGCCTTCCGCACCACAAGCTGATAACTGATGTTGTTGTCCGCTGGAACAGTGCCTATGAGATGATCAGCCGGTTTCTTGAGCAACAGCCAGCTGTTACTGCTGCCCTCTTATCTCCAGAGGTAAGGCGTTTATTGTTTTGTTACTCAATTGCATATGATAACTGTAATGTGTTATGTAAGGGATAATGTATAGCGAGGCGGTTGTTATAGCGAATACAACACCGACAGGCTATTTAGGAGCCCGACGCGAAGCGGAGGGATCTTAAATCAGCCTGAAGGTGTTGTATTTGCTATAACAACCGCCTCGCTATACATTATCCCGCTTATTACATGGCTACCTACCAAATAAATCAATAATTTGACACAACATATTGATTTAAAAGGGTGTTTATTGATTTAAAAACGATTTGTATTGCTTACGCTAAAGAAAATAGTTCGCTCCGTCTCTGCGGTTAGAATCCTGCTGCGTCCATAGCAACGCGCTCTTTTTCATGGCAACGGTCTGTTATACTAAGCAGCGGTCTGTTATTAAGAAATAACACACCGCATTCTACATTCGAATTCAACCAAGCCATGTAATAAAAAATATTATTGTTAACATGATATATATTTTGTTCCTTAGTGTAAAGTGCTTTTTCCTGACTTCTTGGTCTGGATTAATAAGGAATATGTGCATTATAAAGTTTAAACTTTTGACTTCATTCTGTTCTTTTCCTACCTTCTTTAACCCCTTACCAGTCACCCCCACTTTTGGCAAAGGAGTGCAAAATGACATACCCAAAATAAAATTGTTGCTGCTAATGAGTCCTTCTGACTACACACAAATCAAAGGTATCATTTGAAAGCTGACACTTGACAGTTTACCATGAAAGACTCAAAATTACTCTAGAAATTACTAGTAGAGAGATAAATAAGCTCAAACACAATGGACAATTAAAAAAAAAATTATAACGGTTTATGAACAAGAAAAATACATAAGGCAGAAATATATATGGATCTGGAAACACAAGTAAACTAAAGCCACATGTCTTTTAAATGTACGTTTCAAATTTGAAGTTGATACAAGCCAAAATGACTTTTTTACAAGCATTTAGTTCGGAGTATGTCTAGGCACCTTTCCAAAAAGGCCACTTGGAGACTCCAAAGGGACACTTGGTAACCACCTTTTACCATGAGGTATAACCGGTTTGTTTGATCATTTCAATCTATTTTCTCATTACAACATGACAAAGCTCAATTTATATACTTTCTCTGGTATATTTTTCACCCCTAAATGTTTATAAAAATGCATGTATGTGCATATGTACTGATTTTCTATTCAAATTCAAAGAATCATTCACATACAGTGATCTACCTATATACCCACTCTATTGTTGCCCTGATGGCACATTTACACAAGCTTACAAATTTTCTATTCAAATTCAAAGGATCTTTCACATACAGTGATCTACCTCCATACCCACTCTGTTGTTTCCCTTATTGAAACATTTACACTACCAGCTAATGACTCAGACTGTAATCAGACAATAATCATACCCCAAAACAGTTTCTTCTCTCAAGAAACATTACTTGCTTCACATTATTTGCTTACCACAAAGTACTACGCACAGGACAATGGTGACAACAGAGTAAAAACTATTCTGGTGATAATAGCCGAAAAGACTGAATTATTTTAGACAAATATGCTTACACTCTCACCCACTCACTGACTAGATATATTTAAAATATTGCTGGTCACTTTTTAGTGGCAACATAAGACATTTGTCATTATCAGGTCCCACAAATATTCCCCCATTGCATTACTATACATTATATTCAACATTTTATAGTAATTGAATGTAGTACTGACACTAAAACACTGTGAAATTTAACTTTTTCCTCACACTGTCATTTTTATTTTGGGTGAAATATACTCAATACAGATTTTCACTATCCACGATACATTGTTACAACTTACATCACTAGCTTCTAACTCAGCACTTGAATAAAAAAGGAATTTTGCGGTACTTGAATGTACTAATAAGCCGTAATAGTGTAGAAACACAAAACTACAAAACAAAGCAACAAAAACGTACTAAATGTAGACACTTACCGATCTCGGCGTGGATCCATTGCAGGCGAATGCTGACAGAGCGAGCGCTAGTGAGCTAGTGTACAGGGTTGCCAGGTTTTCACAACAAAACCCGCCCAATTGCTACTCAAAACTAGCCCAAAACAAGCCCAATCTCGTTTCAGGGGGAGATTTAACCACAATTGGGAGGTTAAATATGTGTTTTTTTGGCATGGTTGCCTACTAAAATTCGCATTCCCGGGGCTAAATATCATATAATTGGGGACGCTTCAACCCGCGGACATGAAAAACAGCCCGCGGCAACAGTGTTGAAGTAGCCCAATTCCGCGGGAAAACCGCGGACTTGGCAACACTGCTCGAGGGGCGCGCGTGAGTAATTTTCCAGGATGCAAATGGTTACGCAAACAAAAATACAATGTGATACTCACGAGATTTATGCTAATCAACACATCGGCGTATTCGTTATTGCATAGACTACATGTTAGATGACAACACAAGACTTTCCCATTGCTGTTTTTATTTTATTTTACCAAACACATTTGCATGTGGATAATCATGCGTCACCAAAAGTGACTGTCATCTTTCAATCTTTTCTAAAATTGCGTGGCTAGTTTTCATCAGATATCTTCTGGGCGGTTCTCATTCAGTTCCAGACACTCTACTAAATACATTGATACGTTATATTTCATTGAATAATGCGCTTCATGCGTACAGTTCATCAAATAAACAGGACCGCGTCCTCGTGATTAGTAAACTTCAGGAAGTAAACAACAGAAGTTCTATAGCTTTTTTTACCAGTTTGCTTGATTTTGGACAAATATTTACTATGGACATCGTACACTGGACTCTTCCCATGGAAAAAAGGTCGAAGTCACCATTATTCTGCCAAACATTACATTTCCAAAGCACAAAAAGGTAAGGGACATCCTCTCTCTTTGTTGTCATATCACATTGTTTAGATTCATACAGAATGACAAAAAAACGTTGCAAAGTTATCTTGATTGTATAATGCTTATACAGATACGAATCTGCAGTCTCTTATCTTTCAAACAATGTACTGGTTGACCTTATTACTTGACAAAATGATATTGTAAACTAGCAATCAATGTAAACACTATCAAACGCGGGGCCGTCGGCGATCTCTGAACACAAAGGGGTTAAAGGTTAGAAAGAACACCACTGACATCTCTACCCTGACTGATGGAGACATCAAGAATACAGAAGAGGTTGCGAAAGCCCTCCATCCAATGCTGGTAGCAACAAAGAGCATGTGTGAGGAGAAAAATCCAACTGTTTCCATCATTGCTCCTCTTCACGCCCAACTTCTGAGCGACACACTCAGCACAATTGAGGATGCCCCTTTCGTCAAGGACATAAAGTGTGCCATCCATGGAGACCTATCAAAGCGCTACTATTAGAAAGTGTTAAAAAAGTGTTAAATTTTCAAATGATTAGGGGTTGATGATTTCTTGTTGTGATGAACATGTTATTTCATTAATAACAAAAATAACAAGGAAGATGTGCCAAATGCTTTTTTGTCTTTCAGGGGAATGCAGATGTGGGAATGCAGCCTGATGGTAATGTAGAGGAGGGAGGAAGCACTGAAGAGAGTGGTCCTGCTGATGACACCAGTGATGAGGTGCGACCACCACACACACCAAAAAAAAGGAGATCCGCACTTGCAAACCTCCTTGGACAAACATTCCAGCATGCCAGATCTTCCCTGATCCCATCATCACCTAACTCCAAGGCTGAAAAGGAGGTTCAGCAATATCAAGAATCCTCACCTCTACCACTGTCAGATGAGCCGTTGGGTTGGTGGAAATCTGAGGCATACAAGTACCCACACCTTGCAAAGCTGGCCCAGAGCTACCTGTGTGTGCCAGGGACTAGCGTGCCATCAGAGAGAATCTTTTCTACCACCGGTGACATAATCTCTGCTCAGAGGTGTGCTCTTACATCTGAGCATGCTGATCAGTTAGTGTTCCTCAAGAAGAATATGCCTTGATGTGTCCACTGTTTACAGCAACTTACTACTGACGTTTCAGTATTATGGTTTACACATGTTAATGTTCATGTTGTTTTGTAATGTTCATGCACTTTTATCTGTCTAGATGTACAGTGTTTACATTTAAGACCAGGAGGCAGTGAGTTATTATGCAAATGCATATTTCTTTGCACAATGTTGGAAATGTTGGCATTAATAAATGCATAAAATTTCCTTATTTCCTTATTCCTTCTTTTTCTTTTCAGTCACATATATCGTGATATATCGTTGATGAAATTTCTTCCAATATATTGAATATCGTAGATATCGCGAATCGTGATATTATCATATCGTGGACCACATATCGCCACAGAATTGAATCGTGAGGTACCTGTATCGTCCCACCCCTAACTTTAAAGTAACCCAATTCAATTATGGACAGTGGTTCCACACAACCAACTTTTTTTTTTATTATTAACATTAAAGGTTTATTTTTAATCTATGCAAAAACCTTCATCATTAAACTGACCGAGGAAGAATCTATGTAAAATAGTTACATCCAACCAACTCAATTCAATCACTTCTGTAACTTAAACTAGTTGTTTTCTGAGGATATTTTTGTCAAGTAAAAAAATCACCAAATATTTTTCACTGAAATAAACCTTTAATGTTACTAAAAATAAGGTGGTTGTGTGGAATTATTATTACTTATTTTATTATTGTGCGTGCAGAGTGATCAGATGCATTTTAAATAATTGCAAAAACCTTCATTGGTTTTTATCACGAACAGTGATGGGAATAACGGCGTTATAGATAAACAGCGTTACCAACGGAATTATTTTTTTTTAGTAACAAGTAATCAAACCAATTACTGTTTCTCCCTTTACAACGGCATTAGCGTTACTGAGAGAAAAAAAAACGTGCCGTTACTATAATTGAGCTCACTGAAGCGGTTTTCATCCGAACAGGCTCTCTGTCCGTCGGACCTGCAATGTTTTTTTTTCTCTGGTTGGTGTGTGTGTGTGTGTGTGTGTGTGTGTGTGTGTGTGTGTGTGTGTGTGTGTGTGTGTGTGTGTGTGTGTGTGTGTGTGTGTGTGTGTGTGTGTGTGTGTGTGTGTGTGTGTGTGTGTGTGCGGGCATGCATGCCATGAGTGTTGGGGAGTGGGTGGGGTGGTACACATAATTGATGATGATTGGTGGGTGGGTGGGAGACAAGGTTGATAGGTTGAGTTCACACACACACACACACACACACACACACACACACACACACACACACACACACACACACACACACACACACACACACACACACACACACACACACACACACTCATATGCATATGTCACACACACCAAGTCCAACGACTTCAAAGGTAGCTTTTCCCAACTGGAAGTAGAAGCGCTACTTTTCCCTCATTGAGGTGAAAGGTAAGAATGTTTATGTAACGTGCAACTTATGCCCAAGAAGAAAGAGTCTCTCCACGTCGGTGGCCAGTAATTCTAACCTAATGAAGCGCCTCACATCATCACATGCCGCCACAAAATCAGTGGCTAAAAACCCAGGTGATAACGTGAGCTCCACTTCTAAAGGAGGAGTATACTGATAATATTTACACTATAGTAGGCCTACTGATAATATTTACAATAATGTATTGAATTTGATAGGTGTCTCTCACATTGTCCCACAGCAATATTACAATAGTGTAGATTAATGTAAAAAATATATAATAATAATTTATTCTATATAGTGTCCAATTCATTCATTTAACATATTTAATATTGGGGGCATCCAAGTTTTGAGAAGAAGAAAAAAAGTAACACAGTAGTTACTTTCCCTGGTAATTAGTTACTTTTATAATGATGTAACTCAGTTACTAACTCAGTTACTATTTGTAAGAAGTAACTAGTAACTATAACTAATTACTTTTAAAAAGTAACGTGCCCAACACTGATCACAAAAACCTAAATTTCACAGTTTTTTGGCCCTGACACAAAATGACCAGCTAACATCTTTTCACCAATCATATCATCAGCACATGCCCAAAAAATGGGTAAAATCACTTTAACATTCTGAATGGTTTATAAGGCCAAACTAATCACTATAAAAGAAAAGAATAAGTGCTTCCAGTCATTGTGTTCTTGTGTTAGCAATTAGGACATGCAGCCATCATCGCTTTGCATTAAAATGGCCTCACATGCAAGGAAGAACCTGGATCATTAAGAATATCAAGGAGAGAGGCCACCTCAAATCTAAAAAGACTAGTTTTGTGATTTTTGGTCAAGTCATAAGCTAAATTAGCCATTTTTAAATATCTCCTATATATCACTAGGTGACACTGTGCCGAAACTGTACAGGTACCCTGAGGTCATGGTTGTCATAACACGCAGCAAGTTTTCTCTGAATATGTTAAAGCGTATGCATGAGGATACACTCATGTCCACTTTTAATCCGTTTGTGATTTATTCAAGAATAGTATTCTAATCAATTAATTATATTAATTAATTTATCTAGTTATATTAGAATCAACTTGAATTTCATAACTTTTTGTCAACATGGCCTGAAGATGATGTGATTTGATTTGATGATGAAAATCGGAAAATCTGAACGTTTTAGGAGCAGTTCGAAAAAAGTTTTTTTTTTTTTTTTTTTTTTGAAAAATACAAAATGGCAACAACAAAAAAATGATGACGAAAAATTGCATCATAGGGATGAATGCAAATGAGTTGTCTGGAGCCAAGGAATCTGAGAGAAAAAATTATTTTGTTTTTAGCACTTAGTTCAACACTTATTAGCATAAACATGAGTGCAATTTTGGACAGTTGGTGGTCCTAGAGGATTTGAGTTAGAGACTCCAACAGGTCAGACCGTTCTCTATCTGTGTGCCAAATTTAATTAAGAAGAACACTAACGGATATAATAGGTGCCTACGCACCTAAAATAATAATCTGCTCTTTTCTTTTTTTACTTTTCCCAATAAAAACATCAAATTTTTGAGTCTATCATGTTGCCATTAGTAGTGACCAATGCTTCACTGGTCAGGCAGGAGAAGTGAAGTTTACTAAAACTAAAACCAATTAGTAATTTAAACTGGTCCAAACAGGCAGTTTTTCAGCAAGGTTTATCCTTTGATTTTTTTCTTCTAATATTTTCTTGAAACATTTTGTGTGTGTGTATTCTGATGACTTTGAGCTAATATGGGGTTTGCTTTGGGAGGGTTTAGGGAGGCTGTGAAAGTCTCCCATGTGGCAGACATTGCAGAACTGTGATTGTAGGTGTGAAAGGTGTGAAGTGGGTGGCCGATAGTGACCAGATGGATATGACATAACCACAGCTCATAGAAACCCATCTCCAAGTGTCCAACACCCACCAAAAGCTCCACACTTCTGTTTACTTCCATAAACTTATTTTGCACATGAATGCATAATTACATTGCAATGTGAATTGTACACAGGATAACCATTAAAATCAGATTTATTTATTTAATGCAAAAATAAATTGTATTATTTTCTATGTGCTTTTAAACAGACAGAAATGTTTTGTATCAGTAAATTATGGAGATGAAAGCTTTGCATCATTTTATAGAAAATCAAAGTTCAACAGGTATGAAATATCATTAATAAATAAAACATGCCTTTAATGAAAATTAATGAGAAGACCATGCAGCAATGGACTGCTTCAGGTTGTAAAATATATTTTATTTATTATTCAAGAAATGAAGCCTCATTTGACAAGAACATCTATACAAATCTATACAATTCAAATGTAAAATAGTCATGTTAACGCTGAAAACGAATTGGCTAAACTGACTATAATTTATTCAATATCTAGGTGCACTAAACGTTATTCCATGAAAATAGCATAAAGGAAAGCTTGAAAGAAAGCTTTTTTTCATGTTGCATCAACTGAATAATTATTGATGTACATTTGCAGTATTATGTACTGTAATTATCTTCTGTAAAGCACAAGAATGTCCATTTCTTTTACCCACAACATGCCCACAGGGCAAATAAACCTTAATAAAATGTTGAAAAACGTATTCATCTTTTGTAGGAGACCTTTATGTACTCTCTTCCCACGTATGCAACTCTATTTCATTGCTGAAAAGAACTACTGTTTAACGCTTTATGGTAAATGGACGTTAAGTGCCTCAGGGTAGCAAACAAACATGCTGCTTCAATTAAGACATTCAGAAGGTTTTTTTGGTATCTATGCCTGCTAGCAATAATCAAAGTTACTTACTCATTAAGCCTAAAGCTGTAAACATGAAAGCAATCAGCTTGTTGGATATGTTACATTCACGGCTCACAATGTGATGCAGTTATGATATGTGCTCCTTCTTGTTTTGTTGTTGTTGTTGTTGTTGTTATTAAAGTTCCACACTCCATTTTGACGTTTATGCTGTTTCCCAGACATATGGAACACCATTTACCTTACACTAGACAAGCAACCAGAAGATTTTTTGTTTGTTTATATTAACATACTATCACTATTAATATACTATTATTATCACTTTAGCCTCAAAGTTTATAAAAATGTTTTAAAAATTCATATTGCTATAATACAGTACAAAAACATTTTGTGCAGCTTTGTTACTAATTGTTATTAATAACAATAATTTATTTTCACCGGAAGCTAGATATTTTATTTTATTTTTCTTTATAAATTTTAAATATGGATATTTTTTTTACACAAACCCATTGATTCACTTCAGAAGGCCTTTATTAACCCCCTGAAGCCGTGTGAAGCACTTATAATGGATGGATGCACTTTTTGGGGCTTCAAATTTTGGGCTGCCATTCACTGCCATTATAATGCTTGAATTGGCCAGGACATTTTTTTACATAACTGATTGAATTCCTCTGAAATAAGAATATCGGACCCACTTTATATTAGGTGGCCTTAACTATTATGTACTAACATTTTAATTAATCGTTTGATACAATCTACTTATTGTGTACAGACATTGTACTTACATTTTTAAAAATACCTGCATGTAATTACGTCTGTAATTAATTTCTGTAGTTACATTTGTAATTACACAGTTGACACTTCCCTTTCACCTAACCCTACCCTTAAACTTACCCATACCCCCACACCTGTCCCTAACCCTACCCTTAAACTTACACATACCCCCACACCTGTCCCTAACCCTACCCTTAAACTTACCCATACCACCACACCTGTCCCTAGCCCTACCCGTATCCCACCTCAATATCAGCAAAGGTGTTTTGCAATACAATTTGAACACAGTAAGTACATTGTACTTATTTTTTGATGTAAGTACATAGTACTTAAGGCCACCTAATATAAAGTGGGGCCAGAATATCATATATACCTAGGAGGGCTTGAGGGTGAGTAAATTATGGGATAGTTTTCATTTTTGGGTGAACAATTCTTTTAAACATGGCAGAGGCATATAATCAGAAAGGCATGTGCTCAAACTCATAGAATCCAATGGAGTGAAAGCAGACTTTTTCTTGTATTGGAAGACTTTTCCAATCGCGAATGTCGACTTACAAGGTCTAGGAGTACCACTAAGCTTTTTTCAGACTATTTAGGAGCTCTTTGATTCAGTTGAGAGTGACAGAACAAAGTCTACTATGCTAGTCCACATTGAATCTCCCAGCACAGCCTTTTAATGTAAGGCAATCAGGGCTGAAGCTCTCCCTAACAACCCTATTGTTGAGCATCCCTGAAGCAAAGGTTGAAACGCAGTATTAAGGCCTGGTGGGATACGATGATACCTCTCTTGACATGGTGGCGCCGAACCAGTAGGTGCCTGATTATGCACAGAAGTGGTGTGTCCAATGTCATCTTCCTTATATGCAGCAAAGACCTTTCACTTTCAGCAACTCAGTGAGGTGCCGTTGTTGTTCTGTATTAAGTCCTTCACCCTGCAATTAAAACATGTGATGTAAATTGTCAACCCCTTTTCTTTATACCTCAGTAATAATAATATTTATAGAGCCAGAGCAGCATATTTCAAGCTGTCTGTACTCCTAGTGAAGTCCAAGAATGCATTGGAGATTGGGATAATTGGTCAGCCAGGGCAAGTTTTTCACCTTTGCAGCATTGCATTGTTTCTGAAACAAAGCTTGACAAAATAGCTTAACTAATAATACATATTATATTTTTCTTGATGTGACACATAAGATAAGCAATTGAAAGCAATGGTGTTCCTGTTTCATATAGACACGCCTACCTTTAGCGTCTTAAAGGGATAGTTCACCCAAAAATGAAAATTAGCCCATGATTTACTCACCTTCAAGTCATCCTAGGTGTATATGACTTTCTTCGTTCAGACGAATACAATCTGACTTATATTAAAAAATGTCCTGGCTCTTCCAAGCTTTATAATGGCAGTGAATGGCTGTTTTTGTTTTGAAGTCCATAAAAGTGCATGTATATATCATAAAAGTGGTCCACACGGCTCCAGGAGGTTAATAAAGTCCTTCTGAAGTGAAGCGAATCGATGCGTTTGTGTATGGAAAATATTCTTTAATAGAGGTTTTAATGTTTTAATGCGCATGCTTCAGCTTTTATTCCTTGTTGAAAACAAATTAAAGCACATTGTCCAAGGAATAGTTGCAATATCAAACATTAGTCCACATCCAACATGACTACCACACCTGCTTAGCCGATTTGAGGAAGGAATCACATCCGAGGAACTGCGTAGATGTAGGAAAGAATCACATCCGGGGATAATGGTTTGTTTCGCTCAGAACATTTAACGGCGTAGACATACACGCGGAATCACATTCGAGGATAATGGTTAGTTTCAGTGTAGACATACAAGCGGAATCACATTCGGGGATAATGGTTTGTTTCAGCGTAGACATACACACGGTATCACATTCGGGCAGAATCACATCCGGGGATAATGGCTTGTTTCGGCGTAGACAAACACGCGGAATCACATCCGGGGATAATGGTTCGTTTCAGCATAGACATGCACGCGGATACCTCAAAATGCGTACAGATAACACGCCACTTGGCTTTAGAAAGTGGCGTGTATGTTTACGCAAAGTCATGATGTTATGTTGCACCCCAGCAAACATGCTCCTTTGGGGCCCATATGGGGCCCTTGCAGGCAGCCCACTGTGGGCCCAGATACCGGCGTTAAATGCGGGGCACGTGTGGGCCCCACACTATGGGACCCAGGTGGGACCCTAGTGGGACAGCCCACAGTGTGGGCTGACTGTGCACTAAGCAGAGTGGGCCCCAGTTGATGCCATTTGTGGGCCCACAGCAAGCCCACACTTTGGGCAAAGTGTAGGTATTCTGTGGGTACACTGGAAAAAGTGTGGGCATACTGTGGGCAATGCACAGATGTGTCAGAATAGACCTGAATCCATAACAAACAACAAGATTAGTTTGGTTCGACTTTGCATTTGCCACAATGCACACACAATAAATATACTTGTTGGAAGTAGAACAAATAAATTATAAATCATGTTTCAAATAATTTAATTTATTCACAGTCATGTAAACATTTACAATATACAATATACTGTATTAACATTCAAAAGTTTGGGGTCAGTAAGATTTTTAAAATGCTTTTGAAAGAAGTCCTTTCTGCTCATCAAGGCTGCATTTATTTGATAAATACATTAAAGAGTGTAATATTATTGCAACTTAAAATAACTGTTTTCTGTTATATATTTTGCAAAGTAACTATTTTTCAAGTAACTATGTAAAAGTCTTTACTGTCACTTTTGATCAATTTCATGCTTCCTTACAAAAAAATTCTCTCTCTCAAAACAATAATAAAAAAAACGTTTTTATAAAACAGAAAAATGACCAATTATGACCACATCACAACACATTAAGTGGATTATGAATCCTCTAATAAAATATATCAATCCCCTCGGATACCAGTGGATCTTTGACCTTTCTCCAGTCTTCTGGTTATTCCGCTCCTTCCACCATCTCTTGCGTTATGGAGCCATGATTTAACAGGAATTTCCACTTCAGATGCTCTGACCTGGCCGGTTTTTGTGCCAGTGTCTAAAGTGAAGGAAAAAAACAAAATTAAATGTTTAATTTTTTTTAATTTTTTTTTTCTTAAAATAGTTCCTGGTGTCGTTTTTTTTTAAATATTAAATTAGATTAAAATTTAGGCTGTGTTGTTGAGAGAGAAAGATAAAGAGAGCAAACAAATTGAGGGCATGATGAACTGAGAGCATGAGACAATATACTACAATTGTCAACACAATGTAAAGAAATGGTCAGCTTAGGCTTGGTACATACTCCGCAAGAACAAAGAAATGTGTTAGTTTTCTCAAGGTGGCAAGAACAAGAACAAAGTTAGTCCAGTACATTCCATACTTCCCGAGAAACACCCACAAGAAAAAAAGTTCTGCTCAGACAATGTGTTGAGAACAAGCTGTGAGAACTCCCAAACTAGGGCTGCGAGAACAAAATGATGTAATTTTGTTCTCGCAGCCCTGGGATAAAGAACTTTTTTCTTTGTTCTCACGGAGTATGTATCAAGCTTCCCCCTCATGTTATTCCAAACCTACAAGATTTCTTCTGTGGAATAAATTGTCAATACAATAAAAAGTCAATGGGATCCAATTTTGTTTTTATTGTATGGAGAAGACAGATGAAACATTATTCAAAAAATATATCTTGCATTCCACAGAAAAAAAGTAAGTAATACGGGTTTGGAACAACATGAAGAACTATATCTTTAATGTCTTTATTAAGAAATCATTGATAACTTTAACTTGCAGCATGAATATGCAAGTTTAATTCAAATAAATGCAAACACTTGTGTCTGACAGTCAAAAATGTACTTAAACAGCAAAAGATGCAGTGACCAGTGCCTGAGTGGCCTTTGGGTTTATTTAGCTGTGGTTGACACACAATCACAAAGGAGAAAAAGAGAGAAGACAACTAAATATTAGTCAAATATTGCATAAATCTATACAAATTAAAACTGTATTAATTAAAGAGTTCTCAAGTCTGGCCGAAGTGCACCATCTTGCAGAGTTTATGTCCAGACCTGATCAATCTCACCTGCTTGTGACTTTTGTTGGGGTAACAGCTTAGGACCCAGGACCAGTAGTGAAAAATGAAGACCAAGAGTCAGGAGTTAGATTAATTAAAGAAAAATTTACTGAAGAATAGTTTGCAGTTTCATCATCAGAAGCCAGCTTCAAGTCTCACAGGGAGTTTGTAGGCTGCACTCCCTCTAACAGTCTCCCCGCCTCCGCCTAACGTACATACAATTTCTGAACAGTTATACTGTTTTCAAGGTCCAACCACGTCATTATTGTCATGTGGAATGATTTTGATTGGCTCTAACAACATGCACGTAAGCAACTTTCCACACGTAAACAGATAGGAGCACATATCACTAAAAGTGCATAGACTAGTTGTCGCCCAGTCCTAGATTTAGATCACAATGACCTCGGAGGTCACAGAAAGACGTCTCCAGGTCTGACATCGTCTGCAGAAAAGTCCATCTCCAACACTGGATCTGCAAAGATCATACAACGCACATACACACAAAGCTCCACAGAATACAACTTCCTCAAGGTTGAGAACATCTTAACTAACTATCAACAAGCACTTCCAAAACATGCTGATACTACATTTTAATACAGAAGTGAATTTATTCTTTTAATAAGAAAAGAACATAAAAAGAGGTACATTTCTCTGAGTCCCCAAAAAGTCACGTAGACCTGCAACCTATGTGGACTTAAGGTCACTTTAGGATGACATATAGCTCAACACATGTAGAGAGGCCTCTTTGCTCTCAGAGTGTTTTACACCCCAAGGACAGTTGCCTGTCAGCACGCTTTGACACAGACATCAGAGAAGTAACTGTAGAATGTGGATACAAAAGCACACAGCAAATATAATACTAAAATCACTCATTAAATATAGAGAGGTTAATATTGATCATAAAACCATTCTTGAAGGATATGTGTATAAAAGAAGAGACACAGGTATCTGACCTGCCCCAATACTTTCTAGTCACTGAACCAAAAGAGCTTGATTAGCTTGTCCAGGTGTGCTAGACCAGAGTTGGTGCTAAAATCTGCAGGACGGTGGTCCTTGAGGGCCAGAGCTGAGATATTATGTTCTGAGCATGACAATTCAGAGATCCAGACTGAGTATGTTTACATGGACAACAATACTCAGATAGTATCCTGATTAAGGCAATTCTCTGATTAAGAAGCTACCATGTAAACAGTGATTTCTAATTACCTTTATCCGGTTAAAGTCATGTCTATTTTAGTCGCATTATCGGAGAGCATTACAGACATGTACGCACCTTAATCTAACTATTAACGTCATGTAGGAGTTTTCGCCACATTTTGTGACAGGACACACACACACCAGACAAGAGCAGAGGGGAGGGCTTTGGGGGTTCGAGCCCCTGCCCTTTTTAAAAAGTAGCCAAAAGTGCCCCTCTCAACAATCATCAATAATATTGGGGCCAATAAAGCAGAATTTGTAAGATAATTATTATAACAACATGTTACAAAGCGCTCAAATGTGGTAAAATTCTTGTTCCCTTTCAGTCGGTCACGTTCGACGTACATCGGAACTGACCGATGAATTGGGATCTGATTTCAGAGACCAATCTACTTCGAGTGTTTTAAAACGAGCCAATGAAGATTGGCATGCGATTCACGCATTCCACGCACCGCGGGTATAAATAAGGAAGTGGAATGCATGATCATTGCTTTCTACTTCGGAGCCGAACAGTGAATGTTTCCTGTTTCCTACTGTAGTAAAGCTCGTTCATACGGGAAAAAGGAGGCGGGAACCGGAGAACATTCAAAATGTTTAATAAAAAATAAACACAAAATAAAATGCCGGCGGCAGCCCCTCGCGGCCGACTGCCGCCTACACACAAACAAATAAACACAAAATGAAAATAAAAATCTGCAGCCCCTCACGGACGACTGTAGCAACACATAACAAAACGTAAATAAAACACAACACAAAATCCAGGCCTGGTCCTCTCTCGTCCCTCACTGTCGTCGCTCCTCCTTTATACTCCCTCACTCCTCCGCGAGGGCCGAGATCGCTGCGGCTCGCAGCTGGCGCTCATCCTCTCTGATGAGCGCCGCCTCGTCCCGCCCTCACGGTCCCTCGACCTCGCTGCTCGCCACATACCCCCAACGCCCTTCGCAGGCCGGGGGGCACTCCCGAGACTGCGCTCTACTGCCCCCCCCTCCCCCCTCCCGCCGATCACGGCGGCCGCGGGACCTGGGGGTTAGAACTGCGAGGTGAGAGAATGCAGCGGGGAGCATGAGGAGCGACAGAGACGAGAGAGTGGAGAGAAGAGAGAGGAGAAAAAAATAAATAAATAATAAATTCTGGTCCAGTTCCCAGACACACTGCCGCTCGGTCCTCAGCCAGCCGAGAGGCTCTTCTTCGCGGTGCCATGCGGTGGTACTGGACGCTCGGTGGACGGCTCGAGCCTCCTCCGCCCCCTGGCGGCCGGCGGTGGCTCCTCCTTCTGAGAGCGGCTGGAAGCGAGTCCCCGTCCCGCGCTCCCTGCTCCTCCCCAACATGGTGGACGGCAGCAGGCTTCGGCTCCTCTCCAACATGGCGGACGGCAGCAGGCTTCGGCTCCGGGCAAGCGCTGGGGACTCCTTCGCCCCCTCGCGGACGGCAGCCACCCCACCTCGACCCAGGGGCACGGCAGCGAGCTCTCCGTCCCACCGACCTTCATCCACTCCAGCACCGCAGCCGCTCGCGGACTTCTCTCCTCCGCGCTGCCCGAACGCCGCGGCACCGCGATCCCCCTCAGCTGCGAGGGCTCTTCAACAGCGTGTCCCTCCTTCCTCCCGGGTTTCGGCACCACTGTAGTAAAGCTCGTTCATACGGGAAGAAGGAGGCGGGAACCGGAGAACATTCAAAATGTTTAATAAAAAATAAACACAAAATAAAATGGCGGCGGCAGCCCCTCGCGGCCGACTGCCGCCTACACACAAACAAATAAACACAAAATGAAAATAAAAAGCTGCAGCCCCTCACGGACGACTGCAGCAACACATAACAAAACGTAAATAAAACACAACACAAAATCCAGGTCTGGTCCTCTCTCGTCGTCGCTTCTCCTTTATACTCCCTCACTCCTCCGCGAGGGCCGAGATCGCTGCGGCTCGCAGCTGGCGCTCATCCTCTCTGATGAGCGCCGCCTCGTCCCGCCCTCACGGTCCCTCGACCTCGCTGCTCGCCACACCTACCAAGAGTGTTCGAGTCTCGTGAGAGGACTGCTTCTGCCAGTGCAGGTGTGACGGCGCGTCTCGGCGAGTGGCTGCTTCAACGGACATCAAAGTGTTGGTTCGCTGGGCGTTTCCGTTTTGAGTGCACACACAGGCTTGCACTATTGTACTGTGTGGTGCCGCGGTCATCTCCCTGAGTGCTTCAGCACATAAAAGAGCAGTTTCCTTTCTAAAAGAGCAACACGGTTTGACTCTGCGTCTTTTTCAAGATGCCATTCAAACCGTTCAAACCGTGTGTTTCTGGATGCAGTTGTTTCCTGTCCTCATTTGAAGGCCACGATCTCTCTCACATATAAACATGTGAGATTGCGTTCGTGGGTGATCCATGCTCTCTCAGGAGAGCATGGTCACGTCGATGCGTTGTTCGTCTCAAGCCTTTCTCGTAAGGGCTTGAGCGTTCAGCGCGCTGTGTGCCGTCGGGCGCCGGCTGACAGCGGGGGTTGCCACGGCAACCCAGCGTGTCACTCGGCGCTAGAGATGCGCGGTCGAGACTATGAAACCTCAAACGGGGTTGAGTCCCTTTGCCTATTCCTCGATCTAGTTTCTTTTCTTGCAAAAACCAGAGAAGGACTACTTCGGCTAATAAGCCTTGGTGGCCTGAGGATTACAGTGGTACTTCCCCACCGGGTACGTCTCCGTGGGCCCCCACTCCTCTATCGCATCACAGTCATGCTGAGACTGTGTTTGTGGGTGGTTCATGTTCTCTCATGAGGACATGACCACGTCAGTGCGGTGTTCGTCTTGCCTTTTCATAGGGCTTGAGCGTTCAGCGCACCGTGTGCCGTCGAGTTTGACGGCCACGTTCACTGTCTCACATGCCTGCTGGCAGCCTACAGATGGGATTGCTGGTCCTTTAAAAAAAAACAAAAAAAACAAGGGGACCTAGTGTTTCATTTGGGGCTCTGGCAGAGGACAGATGTCAATTGCTGCATCGGAGAGAGGGCAGTTATGCGCTGGTAATGATGATGCTGAGTTCCCACTATAATAGTGTGTGCTCTTGCTGAATCAGATTCAGAGTTGACAGCCATGCTTTCCCGGGTGGCTGAGGTGTAGTGCAATGCGTAAAATCGCCTTGCTCACCCCCGTGCCTTTTTTCCCGGATGGGCATTGGAAAAATTAGCAGTTTGGAACTATTTGGTGTCAAAATATGGAACACCAAAAGGGCCAAAATCTGTATACATTTTTCCCTCTCTCACTACCCTCTGTCCTGCATGCATGAGGGTAGTCCCGAACCAGGGGTTATGCAGGAACTGGGTCAGGCGATGTCCACACTAGTGGTCCAGGAACCTCGGGCTAAACCTGGAAGATATGCGTGAGTCCGACTAAGTTCGGTTCCTCAACGCCCCTGTCTGTCAGACTGGCCTCTTCGGTGACACCGTCGAGAACTCTGCCCAGCAGTTCTCGATGTCCCAGAAGCAGACAGAGGTGGTTTAAAAAACAAAAACAAAAAACATCCTAATTCGAAAGGGTGCCTCTACCTGCTTGTCGCCGAGGGCAAAGGGAGGCGCCAGACGTAAGGGAGGCGGCCAACCCGCTCAGGGCTTTGCTAGTCTACAAGCAAGCGTAAGGGCAAGCGGCCCTGAGACGGGCAGCCCAGGGAGAACAGGAGCTGCTCTGAGGGAGTGGGTGTCCGCATCCCTCCCCCACCCCCGGAGGAGGACCGGGGGGCCCCGACTGGTGTCATACTCTGCTGCTGGCTCTCCGGAGTCCAGCGGTACCCATATTTTCAGAGCAGTTTTCTCTCTCCCTGGACCCCAAGAGGGCCAGGTTGGCAGTGTGCGACGCCTCCGGGCCTTCTCACTCCTTTCCTTTCCTCCCCTCCCCCCGCCACGGGGCAGCAGTGTGGGCACCGAGAACGCCCCCGGGCCTTCTCACCCACACTCTGTCCCACCCTGGAATACTCAGACAACACTCCGGGCCGCCTCCGGGCCGCCTCCGGGCCTCCCGAGTCGGGTCTGTCTATTCCACCTCGCCGCCCCATCCTGGGTACGTCTGTGGTGCCGTTGATCCCACTTGTATGGTCCCTGAGGGCTTGGCTTCAGCTCCCCAGGCCGTCTCGCTGACTCATCCGTACCATCAGACTCGGCTACGCGATTCAGTTCGCTCACCGGCCTCCCAAGTACAGGGTCATCCTCTTTGCCTCAGTGCAAAGCTGCGATGCTCAGGTCTTGTGGTCAGAGATCGAGGTCCTGCTGGCGAAGGACGCGATCGAGCCGGTTCCTCCAGCCGATATGAAGGCGGGGTTCTACAGCCCCTACTTCATTGTACCCAAGAAAGCGGGTGGGTTACGGCCAATCTTGGACCTGCGTATCCTGAATCGGGCCCTGCACAAGCTCCCATTCCGGATGTCAAGGCAGAAACGCATTTTCGCATTGCATCCGTCCTCAAGATTGGTTCGCAGCGATCGACCTGAAGGACGCGTACTTTCATGTCTCTATCCTTCTTCGACACAGACCGTTCCGACGCTTTGCGTTCGAGGGGAAGGCATATTAGTACAAAGTATTGCCCTTCGGGCTGTCCCTGTCGCCTCGCGTCTTCACGAAAGTCGCTGAGGCAGCCATTGTTCCGCTCAGAGAACGCGGCGTTCGCATCCTCAACTATCTCGACGACTGGCTCATACTCGCCCAGTCTCGGGAGCAGTTGTGCGAACACAGGGACATGGTACTCAGTCACCTCAGCCTGTTGGGCCTTCGGGTCAACCGAGTGAAGAGCAAACTCTGTCCCACACAGAGGATCTCTTATCTCGGTATGAAGCTGGATTCGGTCAGCCAGACTGCGCGCCTCACGGAAGAGCGGGTCCGGTCGGTGTTGAACTGCTGGAATTCATTCAAGGGCAGGACAGTGGTCCCACTGAATTTTTTCAGAGGCTCCTGGGGCATATGGCATCTGCAGCCGCAGTAACGCCGCTTGGATTGCTTCATATAAGACCGCTTCAACACTGGCTCCATGGCCGAGTCCCGAGGTGGGCGTTGCAGAGAGGCCAGTACCGGTTTCCAGTGACTCCTTACTGCTGCCAAACCTTCAGCCCGTGGACCGACGCTTCGTTTCGCCGGGCCGGTGTGCCCTTAGAACAAGTGTCCAGGCATGCTGTGCTCTTCACGGATGCCTCCTCCACGGGCTGGGAGGGCCACGTACAACGGGCATGCAGTTTCAGGTCTTTGGAAGGGACCCCAATTGAATTGGCATATCAATTGCCTCGAGTTGTTAGCAGTACACTTGGCACTACGTCGCCTCAAGGGGCCGCTACATGGAAAGCATGTACTGGTCCGTACAGACAACACTGCAGCCGTTGCGTACATCAACCGCCAGGGTGGTCTATGCTCCCGTTACATGTTCCAACTCGCCTGCCACCTCCTCCTTTGGAGTCAGAAGCATCTGAGGTCGCTTCGTGCCATTTATGTCCCAGGTGCGCTCAACCGGACAGCCGACGAGCTCTCACGGCAGCCTGCACCTCCGGGAGAGTGGCGACTCCATCCCCAGGCAGTCCAGCTGATATGGGACCTCTTCGGAGCCGCACAGGTAGACCTATTGCCTCTCCGGACTCGACCCATTGCCATTGGTACTATTCCTTGACCAGGGGCACCCTCGGCACAGATTGCGGGCTGGGCGACACCTAACACGTTCGGTAGATTTTATAGCCTCCGTGTAGAGCCGGTATCTTCCCGCATTCCTCGCCGCCAGGGGCCAGTAGCACTAAGTACCCGTTCTAGTGTCGGCTTGCAATGCCACTCCCGCCCTCTGGGTCGGATACGTGCGTCTATTTTCTCCAGTTGTGTTCCCCTGAAATGGCTAACCCTGTCGAGCTCCTCCGTCACCCCTGCGGTGCCAGACGTTGCGGCCGTCTGACGCCAGGCCTGCACACATATGCTTGTGTAATGTGTGTGTAGGCTGGGTTCCATATGTAGCGGTTAAACAGTTGCGCCTCCAAAACATCGAAAAGGACAAACGGATCGTGGAGCTTGAATGGAGGGTGGACGATCTGGAGCAGTACTCCCGGATGAACGACTTACTCATCACCGGTATTCCTATCAAACCACGCTCGTACGTGCTTGCGGTAGCCGCGGACAGCGGAGATGAGCCGGGGGAGAGGGAAGTGCACTCAGTGGAGCAACAAGTGGCAGCCTTTCTCCAGAGCAAAGGAGTTGAGCTGGACTTGGACGGCATTGAAGCATGCCACTCTCTACCTAGTAGGATAAACAAGGATAGACCAGCAGTCATTTTGAGATTTGTCAACAGGAAAAACAAGACGGCTCTGTTAAAACAAGGCTGCAAACTCAAAGGGACGAATGTATATATAAATGAACACTTAACAAAAAAGAATGCAGACAGAAAAGAATCCAGAAAAGCAAGATACCTCAAGAAGCAAGAAAAAATCCAACACACATGGGTAACAAATGGGAAAATCTTTATCAAGTTAAATGGGTCTCCAGAGGAGGTGAAAATTCTCATGGTAAGAAACATGGAGGAATTGGACAAATATCAGTGATCATAATGCACATCAGCCATCTGGAAACAATTAAGGTAACATTTGACTTACACTATCACAATGAGTACTGAGCCACACACAGGTGGTCATAAAGACAACTATACAGAGACAGACTTTTTGCAGAGAATTGAACAACTTCGTCAAATGGATCTGGGTGCTACTGAATATACTGAGTACAATATGCATGATGTAGAGTCTGATGTTGATCCTGATAACAATTTTCTTTCTATTATCAACAACAACTGCAACTACTATACAAACGATCAATACAACAATAATGGTATTATGAAGGACAAATTGACTATTATTCATTTTAACAGCAGAAGTCTGTATACAAATTTTAATGCAATAAGAGAATATCTACAAAACTTCATATATCCTTTCAGTGTGATAGCGATTTCTGAAACCTGGTTCAATCAAGGGAAAGGAATGGTTCAATGGTTCCTGGTTCAATTTAGTGAGGAAGAAGTAATGGATATTGTCCAAAATAACTTCTCTAT
The DNA here is from genome assembly GCA_023566225.1 of Romanogobio albipinnatus. NCBI lineage: Eukaryota > Metazoa > Chordata > Actinopteri > Cypriniformes > Gobionidae > Romanogobio > Romanogobio albipinnatus. The sequence goes on along the minus strand of CM042245.1, from coordinate 30,796,869 downwards.
GGACTGTTATTACATCAATATGGCAATACTAAAAAAAGTTATAAATAACATCAAAACACCTCTAACGCACATCTGTAATCTGTCACTTCTAAATGGTTGTTCCCAAGAAAATGAAAATTGCAAAAGTTATTCCTCTATTCAAAAACGGCAATAAACATACATTTACCAATTATAGACCTATTTCATTGCTTCCTCAATTTTCAAAAATCTTTGAAAAAATATTTAATACTCAATTAGAAAAATTTGTTGATAAATATAATCTGATTAATGAAAGTCAATATGGATTTAGAAGCAAAAGATCTACATCTATGGCTATAATTGATGCAACAGAAGAATTATCAAATGCTTTGCACAATAATAAATGTACCATTGGAATATTTATTGATTTGAAAAAATCCTTCGAAACTATTAATCATGCTATATTACTTAAGAAACTTGAAAGGTATGGGATATGAGGGGTGGCTGGAAACTGGGTAAAAAGTTATTTGAGTGACAGATTGCAATATGTGCAGATGGGTGAGTCCTCATCTGATTGTCGTGTAATTTATTGTGGTGTCCCCCATTGTACATCAATGATATATTTAATCTTTCAAAACTACTTAAGTGTGTTTTTTTTGCAGATGATACCAATATTTTCTATTGTGATGACAATTATGATAAGGTTATTAATGTGGTAAACACGGAACTAAGGAATATAAAAAAATGGATGTATAGTAATAAATTATCTTTAAACTTAGACAAAACTAAATCTATATTCTTTGGTAATTATAAGAAAAAAATGGATAAGACGATTGAGATAGATGGGATACAAATTGAAAATGTCTCTGAAATTTAGGAGTTATAATAGACAATAAACTAACTTGGAAAACTCACATCAGACACATAAAAACTAAGGTCTCCAAAAGCCTTGCGATTATAAATAAAGCCAAACAGGTCCTTGATGAGAATACACTCCGTACCTTGTACTGTTCCCTGATTCTACCATACTTAACTTACTACGTGGAAGTATGGGGAAATAATTATACTAATACCAAATGTACCATACATAAGGCTGAATACCTTATGTGTGTATCAAAATTATTAAAAATACATGACCTAGTTAAATTTAATACAGCACAATTTTTATTTAAAGCATTTTACAACTTATTACCTGCTAACATACAAAAGTTATTCACGCAGAGAAAGCAGTTATATAGTTTGAGGGGTTATGGGAACTTTTTAATACCAACGATCAGAACCACCAGGAGAAGTTTCTGTGTGTCTGTATGTGGAGTTAAATTATGGAATGGTCTGGGGCTCGAACATAAACTAGGTAAAAGCCTTCATCAATTTAAAGCACTGTATAAACAGAAGGTCTTGTCTCATTACATGGAGTGCGGGGTTTAATGGTGTGGTGTAAAATCATGTATACAGAGTCTGTGTTATCTTACCTTGTAGGTATTCTGATTACCATTGTTGGTATTACTATAATAGTATAGATTTATGTATTCCCAGTCTGTGTTATCTTACCTTGTAGGTATTCTGATTACCATTGTTGGTATTACTATAATAGTATTGATCTATGTATTCACAGTCTGTGTTATCTTACCTCGTTGGTTTTCTGATTATCATTGTTGGTATTATCATAATTGTTACATGCGGTAATATATGGTGTGTATCTAAGGAATGTTGTGTTTTTTTGTTTGTTTTTGGGGGGATTTCCCCTTGTCTTTTTTTAATGTTTTCTCATATGAATATATATTAAATTGTAATTTAATGATTGGATAATGTCAATAAATAAGGAAGCACTACCTTTGTTTCTCTTTGTTTTTGTTGTTTTCCTGTTTAAATGTAATCGGGGTGGGTTTAAATAAGTTGACTTCTACCCACTCCTTTTCGAGCAACAGTTGGATTTCTGTTGTTTAGAGTATGATGAATTTAAACTAGTCGTACAGACTAATCAAAATGCTACTTTATTGCCTTTGTTATGTGTCTTTATATATTGCTCGAAATAAAATAATTTCAATTCAATTTCAATTCAATGTTAGCCTAAAAAGTAGTCCGTAGTTCGCTAAAAAAGCAACTGGAAAACAACAATAAATCAAATTAACACCAAAATGGACGTAAAACAATTCAAGGTAATGAATTAATGCAGTTTTAAAGTATATATTACCTCAGAGATTACGTTAACAGAAAATGGGCTAGTCGACCGTTATAACCGTTTATCGTTAAACCGGCAGCAGAGTTTAACGTTAATCAGATAAACCACTAAAATGAGAGTGTAGTTTAATATCAATTAATGAATTTGTTACCATTTTGACCTGTTTCACTAATTATTATAAGAAACTCACATATTAATATGGAAATTTAAAAAGCTTACCTGTTTAGAGCGTAGTTTGACGGTACCAGTCAAATCCAGAATGACAGCTGAGCTCATTAGCGGTGCGTGCAGTTCCAGCAGTCTCATTGGTTAGAATTGATCACGTGATGACACCATCTAGTGTATTACTAATCATATAATTTTTATTTTCTTTTTTTTTTCCATTTCAGAAATATAATATTATATAAAAAATATATAAAATGAATCAGTGATGTATTTATTATAATAAAAAATATAATATAAATAATATATATAAAAATATAAATACATTGTAAATAATCACTGATGAATGCCAATGATAATAATGACCAAATCAGTCAATGATCAACCATTTGCATTGTTTTATTGTGACAAATAAGTTTATTTAATTTAATTTAATTAAATGTATTTATTTATTTAATAAATATGGTAAAAAAAAAAAAGTATAATCATGGATTTCATAGAAAGTTTTGCATTACAACATACAATTTATAATTTTATAATAATTTAGTGTCATTTTTGAATGTATTAATATATAAGTGCTGTGATTTATTGAAATCTAATGGTCTAATAGTGTTTAAACTACTGTAATATGGTCCCTCTGACTTTATCAGTCTGTGTGGGAACAGCTGCAATGGAGGGTTCCCTCATGGTGGCCCCACAGTGGAAAACTACTGTGGGCCCTGCATGAGGTAACCCACTGGGGGCCCGTGTGGGTTTTCTGTGGACATGCCCACGGTGGGTTGCCCACACTAAACCCTCATTGGGGCCCAGATGGGCAGAACCGCTTTGGGCCCCACATGGGCTAACCCACTGGGGGCCCATGTGGGCCCACCTTGCCCACAGTAATCCCACATGGGGCCCCAAAGGGCAGTGAGCCCACACTGGCGCGTTTGCTGGGACATGGCTGACACCTGGTCTCATTGGAAAACCGTACCTGTGGCAACATTTTTGCAAACCATGAAATACGTACCAATATGTACATATTACTGCAGTTTCCAACTGAAATAATAAAACAGCAAGCACTTTTTATCATTTTCATACACACTTGTGATTACAGGGCCAGATTATGGATCAATGACTTGTTTTTCACGTGGCATCTTGCCATTATGTTAATTACCTCAAACATTTATTTTACCATTTCAATTCAGAACTGCAGTGATACGTACAAAAGCCAACGTAATAAAATGTTGCAAGATGTTCATCTGTTCCCGAAAATACTAAACATGCTTTAGCGTCACTCACTGGACATTTCACTTTGAAGCTGCCACGAAATGTGCACAAAGCAACGTATTTTGCGTTTGCAAAAATGTGGCCAAAGGCATGTTTTTCCAATAAGCCTGGGCTGTTACATTTCAGAATTTCCCCATCCATGCAATGCACTCTAGGGGTGTAACGGTACACATATTCGTATTGAACCGTTTCGGTACAGGGCTTCCGGTACGGTGCACGCGTGTACCGAACGGATATGAATGTAATCTTTAACAGTCGGCTTGTTGTAAGCGCGGAACACACTTCAATCCGAGTTCCCACACGAACATATTAAGTATTCAGTCCATTTTATCACGAAATTCAAAAGATAAATGCCGTTTTAACGCTCTTTAATGTGATGTGACTGATAGACGCGTATCAGTTCAACTTAAAGTGGCAGCGCGCGGCGTGCGAGTCAATGCGATCATAGACGCGTATCAGTTCAACTTGCAGGCAGCGCGTGGCGCGCGAGTCAATGCGATCATCTCTTCCTAAAGAATAAACATAAATTAATACATCTTAAAGTATGTTGAGGATACATTACAACTTACTGAAATGTATCATATGTCGTGTAATCACTCCATCTGTGTTTCAACAGCGGAAAGACAATAAAACTGCTTGTAAACAATGTCATGCAGAATCACGTTTACTCAGAAGTCATTCAGTGTCCACAGCTGTTAGCTCACTAGAGAAATCAACTCTTTCACTAAATACATGCACTATATTAGCCGTTATTTTCATTATATTAGCCTATATATATTCATGATATACTACTAAGCCTGCTAAGTGATGTCTTGTTTATGTAATGTATGTTTAAATAAACCTGTCATGAAAATTACAGTCACTAAATGATTATATTTCAACAATGAATAAAAATAATTAGATTTAGAAGTTAATGCAAAAACTGCCTTATGTGAAGCTTATGAGTGTTGATTATTATATCTAAAAATAAATAGCAACTGAATTTAGGCTAATAGTTTGGGCTCTGTTGTTAATCTTTAATAGCTATATGTAAGTAAGGGCTCCCTATATAGTTTACAGCATTATCTTTAAGAAAAGTTTAGTTATAATTTAATTCATTTAAGGACAGACACAATTTTTTTTCATTAAACCACTGTTGAATAAAAATTAATAAAAAGCAATTTTGTAAAACTGCTGTACCGAATCCATACCGAACCGGGACTTCAAAACCGAGGTACGTACCGAACCGTCAGTTTTGTGTACCGTTACACCCCTAATGCACACTGTATTGGGAGCACCAGCCCCACTGTAAATCCTAACAGTTATATGTAAATAAAAATATGTTCACTGCACTCAAATATTACCGAACGTTATGTGGACACAATGACTGAAACAGAACTCAAACTGAATGAGTTATAGTACATTTCTAGCTCCCAGCATGATAATTGGATAATAATTGTGTTATTACGTGATTAAGTGATAATTGAAAATTAGTGATGAACACCTAATGATAAAGAGAAGAATCACTGAAGGAAAGAGAAACACAAGAACCACAACTGACTTCAGCCACAGCCTTAGATGAAATCAACAGAAGATAAACAAAGACATTACATATCTGAAGATCTAAGCAGATGAGGATTTAACAACTCCACAAACAGCATTACATACTTCACACATTACTAACCATGTGTTAGTATGTTATAATGAAAATAATAGTTTCATTTGAAGTCACCATTATGGTGATCAGTATTTGGTTTATTTGGGCTCTTGACCCTTTTCTTTTTAGTTTAAAGGGGCTATATGCGTTTTTCTGAAATTTAAACTCGCGACTGACACCTGTGGCCAAAAAACAGAACTGCTCTTCATTTCTGCTCGCTCTCGCAGCGCGCGCTCGTACGTGCACACTTCACAAGTCATCTGCTGCAAGGAGGTCAACATTATGTTTACAGAGGTAAGAACAGTCAAATACATATATTGTTTGAGATAAGTGTTCTCTTATCAAAACGTCAAACGTGTAGCTGACAAACTACACAAAAAATGTATACATTAAATAAATAAATAAACCCATTTCGCCATTGGCATACACGCTGATGAAGGGCGCACAGACCGAAACTTTCGTAGAATATTAAAAACACAAATCTGAGCACTGTCCTTGACCACTTATTATACACAAGTAGCTTACTATCACCAAGTATGAAAGACACATATACATAATACTATTTAGCAATATTTATTGACTACATGTCTTATGTGAAATAAAATGCATCACACTTTACATCTTCATTTACCTCTTATTTTTTGTTAAGATATAGAAACAACAAACAATATAATGTAGCTTTACATGGCTATATAATAAATAATCCATCAGTTTTATATAGCGCTTTTCTAGACACCCAAAAAGACTTTACATTACTGATGCACTATTCATATTTATTTTTGTTTATATATATATATATATATAAAAATAAATAAATATATATAAAATTCTAAATCTTATCTTGATGCATCATTTCTGTGAGCAATTGTGTACTTAGCTGAATGTCATACAGAACATGAAATGAAACTTGGCTCTAATTACTACCCCTCCCTCCCTTCATCAGGCATGTGATTGGCTAAGGACAAAAAAGCAGGAAAATATACTGAGAACCCCCCCACCCCCCACACCGATCAAACTGGTGGCGGATCAATATGGACAGTAAAGCAGGACCAATAACAACTTATTTGAACAAAAAAATAAATTTTATTTTAAAGCTAGATGTGCAATGTGCAACTTTTTTTGTACAGTATGAAAAATAAATTATTTGGTGGATGCATTTTTACCCAACTTTAACAGCTAAATGTGCAACATGCACATGGCAACATGCACATTTTCGCTCGTGCGATCTCAATGTGCATGTTCTGCTGTTGGATCTTCCACAGTTTCACATGTTTTGGATGCATCATATGTTTCCGGAGTGCAATCTTCCCACTTGTACCATAGTTAATAGGGTGGTTGCAAATGTTGCAAATAGCTTTGCCTGGTTCTCTAATTTTGCTAAAGCAATTGAGTGAGAAAGTGTTTCCCTCAACTTGGACAGTCTCCAGCAACCAGCTCCATTTTAACCGATTCTTGACCCCCTGTTCGATAGACATTAATTCAGGGCTGTTCAGTGCTAGCTTGGCCATGAGTCTGTGTATGCTGGAAATCAAAAATAATGGAAAATTTTCATTAGAATGTAAGAATCCATATCAGAAAATATATTAATTTTTACATGTTTGACTATGTACTGTATGTCTATCCGCTCTTCAGAAAGGTTGAAAACTAGAGCAGAGGTGCGCGAGCGCAGAATGGAATAACACTTGCTATACCTTAGAAAGTTAATACTTTCCATGTCTGCTCTGCCATTAAACATATTGGATCCACAGGGTCACTGGGCTCCTCATGTGAACAGACAGGCACAGAAGTGCTGCGCGATTAAACTAAAACACCAAATAGACTTATGTCCCTCACATTAACCCTTAAATGCATACCTCAGGTCGTTAGCGACCCGAGACGTCATTCACTACCCTGCTCCTCATTCATTTTTTAAGGTTAGAAATCAACCTTCTTAGTATTCCTCAATCAATCCATTTTAAACAATATAACAAGAAAAAAAAATAATAGAATTATAATTGAATGCCTGTTTTTTCACTAGTTTTTTGTCAAAATGTATAGGGTCGCTAACGATCCGAGGTGTGTAGGATTGTACGTATATTTTTTTTGCACAATGATAAATGAATCTATAATGATGAAATAGGTGCAATTCACCTTTATTCCACAGGGTGGCGATGTCTGATACACAATGATGAAGTGACGTGTCACTCATAGTTACCTCTGACAGAAAACGAAACAATAATAATTATAATCTGCAAAACTTGAAATGGCTTAGTGATTTACTGCAGAGAGCAAGTACTGAACATAATCAAATATTAGTATCACTGTATCTGATGATGGATGTGGTCAAGAAGCTGTCAGTGAGCAAAATATTGATTTTGAAGACGTTGAAAATGAGTTGGAGAATAAGCGTGAGATCGCGAATATCAGCCAGATGCTGAATGTACTGGTAAACGAGCTCTGACGAGGACATATGATGATGGTATTAAACATCTGCTCAAACTGAACCCTTCCAAGCTCCAAAAGGTAACGAAATACGTTTTATTTTATTTTCCTGTAGCTGTTACTCTAACATCAGGAGTTTTACATATTATCGCGACAGGTAGAGGTCTAAGTTATCCATGTTAAATATAGATCCGGGTCGCTAACGACTCCAATATGTAAGAATGTTTGGCGAAACATGCATTTAAGGGTTAAGCTATGGAATGGCTTCAGATGACTTTGTCACCCAAACTGACGTGAAAAAGCGGGGGCGCCGAAAAGCGCGCTGTTTGCTAGCAAATACAAGTAACGTTAGCCGCTAAGTTAATGTTAAATGCAGCTTAAACATCCTGCCATAGTGGAAAATCAATCAAAATCGATCATCTAATCAATCGACAACAAAGTCAAATTAGTAACTTATAGGTTATATATAGACACAAGCAATAATACATAACCAGATCATCCGATCCGGCGATGTTCTTGTCACGATACAGTCCTTGTTGCGCACCCCGCGATTGTGGTTCCGTCCCGGGTTACCATGGCTGTGAGATGATGGCCAACCCCCCCTCCCCTCCCCTCCCCTCCCCTCCCCTACCCTCCCCCTTTTTTTTTTTACAGATCTGCATGATTCACGTAGGTGACATTTTCAGGTCGGAAAATCCGGAATTCCGGATTAATCCGGAAAAATCACATCCCTGCTTCATAGCCGATGTTCACTCTAGTCCTTGCAATGCGCCGGTCTCTCTCAATCTTCGACCTTTTTTGGCCACTTGTCAGGGGTTTAACTTTTTTAGTCTGCTGTGGAGTTACTGTTGGTGTCCGAGTTGTCCTGGGTCTCTTCTGTGTATTCGTTAAATCCATTGCACTGCTTGCGAGTGTAGGCTACTCGCTGACTAGCGGTGGTGGCAGAGTGATCTGAAACGTTTAACATGAACGCGCTTGACGTCACATCCGCAGACAGCGCGGGAAAAGACGACCCGTCAGAAAATATGAAAAATAGGATACAGGCTTATAGGTGCACCCACTGTGAGCGGACAAGGTGTCAGTATGCTCATCAGGAGATGTTTGAGTCATAAATGGTAAAATAAAAAGGCTATAGTTACGTTTATTTTGGGGAAAAAGTTGCATATAGCCCCTTTAATGTTTTTCTGCCTGCTTTAATTGTGTGTTTAAAAAACACATTATGGCAAGAAAAGCCAAGAGGAAATGTGATCAGGGGATGTTTGTTGATAATTACTGATGATATAATTGTCATTTTGTGGCTGAATCACTGATCTCATACAGAGTATAATGCTCTGGTTATAAAGGTATTATGATCTTATTTATTGTATGATATATAATAGAAGCCATGTGATTTAACAGCACGAGATCCAGGACAGTTGTGGTAATCGAATATGCATGATTTAAAAAAATAATTAAAATTAGTGCACATAAGGTTCCCTTTCGAGGGAACTCTCACTGCGTCGGAACGACACTTTGGGGATACTCCCTAAGCATTAGCGAATCTGAAGTCCGTATAGAAACTAACCCAATCTGATTGGCGTGTGCGTGATGACGTCACTGTGACGGCGTACCCGGAAGTATAAAAGGGGAGCCGGCGCATTGAAACGGCAGTTATTGCTCTTCAGCATTGCGCTCTGTGTTCAAGTCTGTCTATTTATTGTTGTCTGTCCCAGAGAGTGTGTGTGTGAAAGTAAAAAAGCAAAAAAAAAGAAAATATGAGTGAGAGAGATTATAGGCAGTGTGTGCAACCTTGCCCACGCTTTATATCTGGCTCGGATGCACACCTGCTTTGTGTGCATTGTTTGGGCGTGGAGCATGCTCGGGCGAGCTCAGCTCAGCTCCCGCTCAGACTGCTCCGCTCTCGGCTGGCCGTATTTGATGAGGGCGGCCAGCCTCGTGAACTTCATGGTTCTGGACCCGCGATTGCTGAGGCAGCGTGGCGTCGCAGATCATGGGGTTCACAACGGGACTTGTCAGAGGGTTTTGGGACTGCTGCGGCACTTTCCCAATCCTCCTCTGACAGTTCCGATGATCTTCCTCCCCGTGTGGAAGCCTGCGCTGCGGCTTCTTCCCCCGGGCTGGAGGATCCGATGCTGATCCTCTCTGGTTCTGAGGAACCGGATGAGGGTGGCATCGGGGCGGGTGGAGAAGCAGGAAGTATGTCATCGCTTCATCCACCCGCCCAAGAGGAGCTGGTCGAGGTGTTGACTCGTGCGGTGGCCAAATTGAAGATCGATTGGCCACAGGAGGTGCCGGAAGTCCAGCCACCAAGTAGGCTGGACGACCGGTTCCTTTCTCGCCGGGTCCAAACACCTCGCCGGGGCTTGCCATTCTTCCCGGATCTACACACCGAGGTGTGTAGATCCTGGAAGAAACCCTTCTCCTCGCGGGTTTCCAATCCCCCAGTGTTGGATTATTCTAACGTTCTGGGGGCTCGCGAGGCAGGGTATGGGACGATGCCTCGGGTGGAGGAGGCTCTAGCGAGTTATCTTTCACCCGAATCTGCATCGTCCCTCAAAGCCCCGGTATTGCCCACCAAGCCCTGTCGGGATACCTCATCCTTGGTGGGCAAGGCCTATATGGCGGCTGGGCGGGCTGGTAGTTCCCTGCATACCCTTTCTATCTTGCAGACCTACCAGGCCGACCTCCTCAAGGAGCTCGATGAGGGCGAGGGTCCCTCTCCGGAGGACGTTTTGGAGCTGAGGAAGGCTGCGGATTTGTCTCTCCGCATCACCAGGGAGACAGCCCATGCTGTCGGCCGTTCTATGGCATTCTTGGTGACTGTGGAGAGGCATTTATGGCTGAACTTGTCGGGGATGAAGGAGAAGGACAAGTCCTTTCTCCTAGACTGCCCGATTTCGCCTTCGGGTCTATTTGGCGACGTGGTTGAGGCCGTTGACGCCAAATACCAGGAGGCGAAAAGTCAGTCAGGGCCTTCCGTCAGTTCGCCCCTCGCCGCTCAGAGCCGGGGAAGGCGGCCCCTAGGGGGCAGCCTCAGCCGTCCACTAGCTCCTCACACCGTCAGCTGCAGAGGGAGCTCCCTCCTCCGGGAGCTTGGCAACAGAGACGGCGTTCTCTCCAGCAGACTCACCAGCAGCCTTCCGGCGATCTAAGGAACGTACTCAGGGCGCGGAAGGCTGCTGGGAAGAAGCCCTAGCTGCGGCAGGGCTTCTAAGGGCCCTAACCTGAGGTATTTGAATCGGTCTTTGAGGAGGTTCAGATTCAAAATGCTCACGGTTCCCATCATCGTGAGTCAGATCCAGTTCGAGGACTGGTTCGTCACGATAGATCTAAAGGACGCATACTTCCATATCTCCATCCTTCCATGTCACAGGTATTTCTTGAGGTTCGCTTTCGGGGGCGAGGCGTACCAATATCGAGTGCTTCCCTTCGGTCTAGCTCTTTCCCCACGCACATTCACAAAGTGCATGGATGCAGCTCTGGCTCCATTGAGACTCCAGGGCATCCGTGTGCTGAATTATATCGACGACTGGCCTATATTGGCCCAGTCGTACGATATGGCAGTTCGGCATCGAGATGTCGTTCTGGCCCATATAAGGTGCTTGGGGCTGAGACTCAACACAACAAAGAGTGTGTTGACGCCGTCCCGGAGGACTACGTTCCTAGGGATCGTATGGGACTAGACAGCGATGCGGGCACAATTGTCTCCCGCGTGAGTCGAGACCATACTGGCGATGGTCTCAGGAATAAGGCTAGGCCACAGCATCACTGTGAAGCACTTTCAGAGAGTGCTGGGGCACATGGCAGCAGCGTCCAACGTGATACCTTTTGGCCTGCTGCACATGAGACTCCTACAGTGGTGGCTGAAAACCAAGGGGTTTTCCCCCAGAGGGAATCCTTTCCGTATGATCAGGGTAACGCGCAGATGCCTTCGTTCCCTAGTCATATGGAAGAAACCTTGGTTTCTGTCCCAGGGGCCAGTGTTGGGAGCGTCCTGTTGCCGGAAATCCGTTTCAACAGACGCCTCCCTCACTGGTTGGGGCGCGGTCATGGAGGGCCGCTTTGCGAGGGGCCCGTGGGAGGGCCGTCATTCCTCCTGGCACATAAATTGCCTGGAGATGATGGCGGTCTACAAAGCTCTCAGGAGCTTTCTCCCAGACCTCTGCGGCCAACATGTCCTGGTACGAACAGACAATACGTCTGTTGTAGCGTACCTTAATCATCAGGGGGGTTTGAGGTCGCGCCCTCTATGCAGACTGGCGCATCAAATTCTCCTGTGGTCCCAAGGGAAACTGTTGTCCATTAGGGCAATGTATGTCCCGGGGGTCCAAAATCAGGGAGCAGACATCCTGTCGAGGCAGGGGCTGAGGCCCGGGGAGTGGCGTCTCCACCCGGAGGTGGTGGAGGCCATGTGTGAGAGGTTCGGCCCAGTGGAAGTGGACCTGTTTGCGTCTCACGAGACGTCCCACTGTCCATTGTGGTTTTCCCTCACGCATCCAGCCCCGCTGGGGTTGGATGCCATGGTTCAGATGTGGCCGAGGCTGCGTCTGTACGCATTTCCCCCGATTGCTCTGCTCCCGGGAGTCCTGGAGAGGGTCCGCCAACAGGGGGTCAGCCTACTTTTGGTAGCACCCCGTTGGCCGATGCGAGTTTGGTTCTCGGATATCATAGCGCTGCTGGCAGGTCCTCCATGGCAGATTCCTCTGAGGAGGGATCTCCTATCTCAGGCAGGGGGCACAATATTTCACCCCCGGCCTGAGGTTTGGAACCTTTGGGTCTGGCCCTTGAGGGGGTCAGGTACCTAGAGGCTGGCCTGTCGGCAGAGGTGATAGAGACTTTACTCAGTTCCAGGGCTCCGTCTTCAAGGAGGCTGTACAGCCCCAAGTGGTGAGCCACTTGGTGCAGGGAGCGTGAGGTGGACCCAGTTAACTGGCCGGTGGCTTCAGTGCTGGAGTTCCTCCAAGATCGCTTCTCTGCGGGTCTGACCCCGTCCACACTCAAGGTGTCTGTGGCTGCCATGGGGCTTTCCACACTCCTTTGGGTGATGGTCTGGGGTAGGCACCAGCTGGATGTACAATTCCTCCGTGGGGTTCGGAGGATGAGACTTGTGGCTCGTTCCAGGCTGGCTGAGGCCCCCTTTGAGACATTGGAGTCGGATGAACCGAAGAGCTTGACCCTAAGGTGGCCTTTCTCCTAGCGATTACATCGCTAAAAGAAAAAGAGTGGGGGACCTTTAGGCCTCGGCGGTAACGCCGACTTGCCTGGAGTTCCCCCGTGGGAGTTAAGGCTATCCTTCACCCTAGGCAGGGCTAGGTGCCCGAAGTGTCATCAGGGGTGGTTAGGTCTTTTGGTTCTGCGGGTTTTTCATCCTTCGCCTCGCATGACGGCGGATGAACCTTCACTGGGAAGCACTTTTAGGAGTGCTAGGGCACATGGCAGCAGCGTCCAAGGTGATACCTTTTGACCTACTGCACGTGAGACTCGACAGTGGTGGTTGGAAACCAAGGGGTTTCCCCCAGAGGGAATCCTTTCCGTATGATCAGGGTAACGTGCGGATGCCTTCGTTCCCTAGTTATATGGAAGAAACCTTGGTTTCTGTCCCAGGGGCCAATGTTGGGAACGTCTTTTTGCCGGGAAACCGTTTAAACAGACGCCTCCCTCACTGGTTGGGGCGCGGAAAAGGAAAGGGTGGAGAAGTATCTCCCTACGGCGCCTGGCGCTAGGGTACTCAAGTCCTAGTTGTGCCCGGTCTCCGGCTTCACACTAGGGCAGGCGCTACCCTCGGTGTGGGCTAGTGGGTACTCGTTCCCCAAAGTGTCGTTCCGACACAGTGAGAGTTCCCTCGAAAGGGAACGGCTCGGGTTACGTCTGTAACCCTTGTTCCCTGAGAAGGGAACGAGCACTGCGTCGCGTCACCACACCTCGGCACGCCTGGAGCGCATGCTTCAGAGCAATAGCTGCCGTTTCAATGCGCCGGCTCCCCTTTTATACTTCCGGGTACGCCGTCACAGTGACGTCATCACGCACGCCAATCAGATTGGGTTAGTTTCTATACGGACTTCAGATTCGCTAATGCTTAGGGAGTATCCCCAAAGTGTCGTTCCGACGCAGTACTCGTTCCCTTCTCAGGGAACAAGGGTTACAGACGTATCTCGAGCCGTTTTCCTCTAAAGCATTACTTAGACACACACACAGACATCAAGAATCAACGTATGAACCTCTACAATGGTGACAATAAAACAAATATTCAGATAAACAGATCAACTCTTAACATAAAACAAGCTACAAAAACAGCAAAAGTAAAAGCAAATAGAACGAATTAAAGAAAATTAGTCACAATTCAGATGCATAATGTATTCATGCTGCAATGCATGCTGGGACCCATGAGGGAGTTTTGATTGGTGGTACCCAGCATGCACTACAGCACGAAGCTTTTCATTGAGTTTCACCATTGTTGTGATTCATACATTGATTCTTGATGTCTGTGTGTGTCTAAGCAATACCGTAGATGAAAACCTTTTAAGCACTACATGATTTTAAAATCTAACTAAACTAAAGCAAACACTTTTGAACTGTTGAATCATGTAGCCACCATTATGAATAATACAACAATTAACAACACAATACCACTTTCTAAAACAGCCAGAGTAAAAACTAATGTTAAAGATTTAAGGGTCAAGAGCACAACTAAAGCAAACACTCATCTCCATTATGGTGACTTCAATTAAACTATTATTTTCATTAAAACATAAATGACAGAAATAAAGTCAGTCTGGTTAGTAATGTGTGAAGCTGGTAATGCTGTTTGTGGAGTTGTTTAATCCTCCTCTGCTGAGATCTTCAGAGATGTAATGTCTTCTTTTATCTTCAGTTTATTTTAAGACTGTGGCTGAAGTCAGTTGTAGTTCTTGGCTGCGTCCGAAAACCTAGGCAGTTGACTTGTTGCCTCGCTGCCTTATCAGACAATGACACTGCAGGCAGTGTTTTGTGCATGAAGGCACCTCACAAAACTAATTTCGGACAGACTGCTTAGGCAGTGTAACCATTTAATGATCTGCAGCAAAATAGAGAGAGCTTTGGTGAGAACTAAACAAATATTTAACTACATCATTAGTAATTTCTCGCTAGAAATGACATCAGAAGTAGAAAATGTTGGTTAAAAACGTACATTTACACACAAACTGACCAGCAAACGCAACTATCGGACGCCATCTTTTTTTCCCAGCTCAACTGTCACAGAATGGAAAGCACAGGATTGTGGGATATCAAAGTCAGTGAAGGATACAAATATGCTGCCTTCAAAAATCGATCAGATGAAGGTATCTCTGGAGACAGGAAGTGAAGCTAACATTAGATTCGGACGTGCCTTGGTGCCTTCCTGCCTTGAAATGTGTCCTCCGAAGGCAGCATTTTTCCAGGTTTCGGACGCAACCCTTGTGTTTCTCTTTCCTTCAGTGATTCTGCTTGTTGACAGCAGGTGCTCATCACTAAAGCTCAGTTATCACTTCATTAATCTCTTAACTATCTCATTAACTTCAACAATGCTTCAATTACTATAACACTCTGTAGTGTGGACACATATGTGTTCATTTAAAACTTTTGCTATTTTGCTGTGGTGTTAAAAGGGTTAAAGGGATTAGATGAAAAAAAAACTGATTGAAATGTAAATTAACGGTAAGCAACTGTAAATTCATTTACGGAAAAGTACTGTAAAAAAACGGCAATTTACTGGCAACTAGAGGTGCCAGTAGATTACCGTAAAATCAAGGAAAAAAACTGTAATATACTGTAAAACGTAACAGTCAGATTTACCAAATGAATCAAGATATTTTCACTGAAATATTAGTGAAAGTTAATAGAAAAAAGTTGTGCGAAGTCATTAACTGATAAGCAGAGTAAATATGAAAATGAACTGTGTTTGTGTTGTTGCACAAGATGATAAAGAAGAGATATTTTAGTTTAATTAATTAGTTTTGTGGGTCACCATTGTGCTGAAGAGTAGAGCCTGTGCTTCAGTCCAGGATGAGCAGAAAACCACTGATGAAATGCTGCCTGATGCTTTATTTAAAGTCAGTAAAGTCAATTTATCACATGCATGTGTGCTATTGCTAACGATGAATTGCAAAGATTGAAGTTAAAGTCATGTTTTTAATTATTTCACTACTACACATTACGCGTTTGCAGTTTATTACATTTACATTTACGCATTTTATCCAAAGCGACTTACAGTGCCCTTATTACAGGGACAATCCCCCTGGAGCAACATGGAGTAAAGTGCCTTGCTCAAGGACACACTGGTGGTGAGCGCTGGGCTCGAACCAGCAACCTTCTGCATATCAGTTCCATGGTTTAACCCACTGGACCACCATCTCACATTAGAGTGACTCACAATAGTTTATATTAATATAAACTCACAAGAGTTTATATTAAGAAATGTTCCTTTTCAGTGGACTCAAATGAAATACATTTACAGTACAAACACTGTATAAATTCTAGTTTTAAAATGAGAACTGTTTGAAGCAATCAGTTTTCCAAATTACAAGAGTTACCTTCCATGGTATTATTACGGTAACATTTACAGCTCTACTTTTTTACAGTATGTTACCGTAATAATAGGTAATCTACTGGCAGCTGATTAATCTACGGTTATTACCGTTATTTTACAGCACAATTTTTTACTAAAGTAAAGAGTTTAACTTTCTCCAACCTGCACTGTGAATGATTAATCAATGTATTAAATAATAATGTGAAAAGTGAAATTATTTGTGTTAGTTTATTCCAACTGTGTTTGTCTATAATTGTGAGTAAAATTAATATCGGACTACATTACTCAATGGAGAAATATGGGTATCTATCCATTCTCCAAACGGTTTGTCCTTTTAGGGTCACAGGTGCAGAAATGCAGATATTTTCAAAATGTTCAAACTTATTCTTGCCACTGTTTATAAGATCCACACCTCTGGTCCGGCTATTTTCCTTCACTTATGTCTGAGCAGCACAAGATTTACAAGGTTTCATAATTTTGTGGAAAAGTTGTGATGCATAAGAGTTATCGTTATCTGTTTTTCTGCAGCTAACTCAAACAATAAGTGATCCCTCACAAGCTCCTCAGCCGGTAGTGCTTCCTGAGGAAACTGCTGGCCCCTCCCATGGGCATCCAGCAGTGACTTTCGGGGCACCCGCGGATGAGGAGATGTTGATCGCTGCATCGGAGGGGGAGTTCCAGTCCTCGGAGGATGAAGATTCAGCTGTACTGCCTCCCTCTGGGAGAGTAGCAACGGTCTAGACGGACCCCGAGTTGACGGCTATGCTTTCCCGGGCCGTCGGGAAGGTCGGGCTTGAGTGAAACCCTCCATCACGTCCCGAACCTTCCAGGTTGGATGATTGGTTTCTCGGGACGGGTCACGCTGGTTCTCAGCGTCCCGCTCCGGTACCATTCTTCCCGGAGGTGCATGAGGAGCTGACTAGGTCGTGGACAGCACCTTTCAGTGCCAGAAACAGACCTAGCAGCTCCACCCTCCTCACTACCCTCGACGGCGGATAGGCCAAGGGTTACGTGGGGATCCCATCAGTTGAGCGGGCCATCGCGATGCAGCTGTGTCCGGTGTAGGCTGCAGCGCCTCCACCTGCCCGTCGCTGAGGACGGCCACCTGCCGCCTCCCCCGCTCCCGCTCCCAGCCCAGCCCAGCAGGAGCCTACACCTTGCCGTGGGCGTGGAGCCGGCTGCGGGAAGGTCGTCCAGCCCGCTCAGGCCGCTGCCAAGTGGGCTGGACGGCCTTCCCCAGCAGCTGGCCGCCGGGGCAGGATGTGCTTGATAGCCTCCGTCTGCTTCTGGGCGGCCGAGAACTGTTGGGCGAAGCTCTCGAACCGCGTCGCCGAACAACCCGGCCGACGAGATGGGGGAGTCCAGGAACCGGTACTTGTCGGTCTCGCTCATGTCGGCCAGATTGAGCCAGAGATGTCGCTCCTGGAATACTACGGTGGACATCGCCTGACCGAGGGAATGGGCGGTGACTTTTGTCTCTCAAACAAGTGTCCAGGCATGCTGTTGTCTCCACGGATGCCTCATCCACCAGCTGGGGTGCCACGTACAACGGGCTTGCAGTTTCGGGTCTGTATACGGGGCCCCAAATGCAATGGCATATCAATTGCCTGGAGAATTGCCAGCCACCTCAAGGGGCGCTCAGAGGCAAGCATGTTCTGGTCCATACGGACAGCACTGCGGCCGCTGCGTACATCAACAAACAGGGTGGTCTACGCTCCCGTCGCATATCATAACTCGCCCGCCATCTCCTCTTGTGGAGTCAGAAGCATCTGAGGTCAATTCGTGCCACTCACATTCCAGTGTAACGATTATGGCACAGACATTGAATGAATTTTCCAAATGATTCATTAGATGAACAATCCCCTTTCACAAAGCCTAATTCAGCTCCAGACCCCAGGAAATCATTCATTTATCACGAGGCTCCTTTCTGCCTCAGGCTATAAGTTCTACATTCCAATTACGTGATTTCCTATGGACTTTTGACCAAAACACAAAGAGGACAAAGACTCGTTGTGATCGCAAGACAAAGAAACAAACAGATCTTTGTCTTTTTCAAGGACTGCTAAATGAACTCCAAGTGACACAGTTTAAGACTCCAAAGCTACAAGCAGGAAATGTTACATATAAGAATGTATAAGATTATAATTATTGGACTTTCACTCAAATAGCCTTCGACATGGTTTGTTAGCGTGTTTACAACTGATACACGTGACTATTATGCATGTATATCACTCTCAAATTCATGCAATTATGTAACTATTGAATGAGTGGATGAAAAGACACCGTTTTTGATACCGTTGTGCTTGTAATGATATGATAAAACAGATGAGCTGAATGAAATCTTTATAGAATTAATAATGTCCTTATAGTAAGAAATTAGGTCTAACTTTACTCTCTGCTTAAGAGCAGGAAACTAAATGACTATAGATAATCCAATTGTATGGGAGGGGTGGAGACAGTCACCCCTGAATCCTAATTGGCCAGAACCCATCCAGGGGATGGACAAATTTGAGTTTTAACCTCAGACCACAGCTGAAGACTGTAGGTTTTTTTAGAGGTCGAGGGCAGAGTGTGTTGTTCGCGAGACGTTCACCGCTGGGTGTTCACGCGTGTTCACGTTGGTGTTCACGTTCTGTTCTTTGTTCAGTCAAGAGCTGTCCAGCGCGGTTCCAGAATCCGCCAAACAGACCATCAGAGAAAATGGGTTAACAGATTCCATTCAGGCCATCTGCTCTTCTCTCACTTTCCTTTCTTTTACTTAAAGGTTATTTTCTTTTCGTTAAGTCACGGTTTCTGTTAAGTTCGCCGCAAAGTTACTCAACGAGTTTCCAACAGCGGGTTTCAACTTCGGACAATGCCACAAGACTCTCATCCAGCCGCCAAACACGCCACGTGATTGGCTTCCCAAGACGTCAATCAAAGACACGACCAGACCTTCAGCGAATCAAAGACCCGAGGGAACCCTCTCCAGCCAGGACCAAAAGGGATTCCCCCTTGTCAGACACACGTGGGACAAACGCAAGTAACATCTCTAGATTTCAAGCTGAAATGGTGCATTAGATCAAATGTAATAACCCCGCCTAAGAAACGATAGGAGGATAAATTACTGATCAATGGTTTCTTCAGGTCATGTGTCATAAATGCATATTGCTTGGGATTTCATAACTTCTTCCTCTTAAGACTTATTCTTTCCTCACTTTCTTCCTTTCTGCAACGTATGAATGTGCGAGTGCGTGTGTTTATGTTAGATATTAGTTTGATGTGTTAGAGTAATCAATAAAGTTTCGTTTGTAGTCAAAGATAACTGTTCTTGTGTTATGTGCTTATGAATTTAATGTCTTGAACTGCCGATCTAAGTTACCTGGCTGTTAAATAGTGTTTCACTATTGTACGGATATTAATATCCGCTGCAGAGTTGATATTTACGGCCCGTTCAAATGAACGCTCATTTGCCCGGCTGTACATTAGACTCTCGCAAAATTCCCTATGAATTCATTAATTCATTCGTTTGAGCTACATAGACTTGTTTCCCTTTTACAGACTCCCCTTTAAGTTCTCACATATCGGTGGACGAATAAGTTAAGGTGTAAACATTAATTCTGAATTATTTATAAATGATAGCGTAATTCGAGTCTCTTTCAGTTTAATTCAAATTCCCCGTTGAGTTATTATTTAATCTGACTCATTGTCGCTACACCAGGCCTGCTCAATCGTGCAGCCGACAAGCTCTCATGTCAGCAGGTGCTTACCAGAGAGTGGATACTCCACCCCCAGGTGGTCCAGCTGATCTGGAGTCGCTTTGGGACCGCTCAGGTAGACCTGTTTGCCGCCCCGGACACGACCCACTGCCAGTTGTTTTATTGCCTGACCGAGGGGACCCACGGCTCGGATGCTCTGGCACACAGCTGGCCCCGGGACCTATGCAAATATGCGTTTCCCCCAGTGAGCCTTCTTGCACAGATTCTGTGCAAGGTCAGGGAGGACGAGGAGCAGGTCCTGTTGGTTGCTCCGTATTGGCCCATATTGGCTCGAGACCCCAGCCTGGATATGTGCCCAAGGTTCCCACCACTCCCTTCCCGGGACCAGGTGGTGAGCCTGCAAGTTCTGCCTTCGGAGGAGGCAGACCCATCCCTAGCTTTTCCCTGTCTGGTCCGCGCCCTGTGGACCTACATAGACAGAACGCAGAGCTTCAGGACCTCAGAGCAGCTCTTCATCTGTTACAGAGGACAGCAGAAGGGAAAGGCTCCCTTCTGGTCTCCAAGCAGAGGATAGCCCACTGGATAGTGGATGCCATCGTCTTGGCGTATGAAACCCAAGACGTGCCCTGCCCGCTCGGGTTAAGAGCCCACTCCACCAGGGGTGTAGCTTCTTCCTGGGCGTTGGCTCGTGGCGCCTCGCTGACAGATATTTGTAGAGCTGCGGGCTGGGCGACACCTAACAAGTTCACTAGATTCTATAGCCTACGTGTAGAGCCGGTAGCTTCCCGTGTGCTCGCTTCCCATAATCAGTAACACGAGTGCCCGTTCTAGTGTCGGCTTGCTGCAACTTTCCTTTCCCCATGGAACGGATATGTAATAATTTCACTTTTGGGCCCAAACAAGGGACGCCAATTATGTAGTGATTTTACCTTCGTCCATCCATTAAGTAAGGTAGTGATTGGTACTCACGTCACCGCAGACGTTGTGATTTTTGGATCCCACATCACTTAAGGTGTGGTTATGAGTACATCAGATGACCACCTTCCCCCTCTCTTAGTTTGGGACACTAATCAAGGTCTTTTACCTTGGCTCTATGAGAATGCTCCAAACGGGAGGCGGTTCAATCATTTTAGATTGAATGTAAAGTGGGGAGAGTTGGTCAGCTGATTTATCTGAAAGATTGAGATTTCTAACTTGTAGAGCCTTTTCTGTATTTTCAGCACAAGTAAGACACAATTGTAAAAAAATAGATTTTATTAACAAAAGATAAACAAGAATAACTAGCACCACTACTAAATGAATACAATGAATGATAAAAGAATAAAGTGCATAAAATATATAAAATACATGTGATTAAGTTGAGTGTGGCTATGGAAGAGTTGCGTTATCTTATGGAAAGATAAACTGTTGTTTCTCTGAAACTAAGGTGAAAAACCTTATTATGCATCAAACAAATAAACGAAAGTTTATTTGTTATTAACTAGCATCAGTTAAATTACGTCTAATGTAAATTAGAAAATCATATACTGATATATACAACAATGCCAAGGTGTCTGGAAAGAGGTTTGGTTAAGTGATATTTACGTTTAACTTGGTTGAGTAAGCAGTTCGATGGAGGTGACTTCTTCCGCTGGTTGTGCTGGGTGACAATGCAGTGGGAAAGGAGCTGGAATTCGTTTCAACAGTCTTGAACATGAAGATCTGTGGGATGCTGATCTCCTGGAGCACCAAAGGGTCCTAAAATCTGGAACATGCAGATGAGGCCCTGAAGTAGGTGCAGAAGGTCCTTAATTTGGAACACGCAGACAAAGGAACCTCGAAGTGAAGGTTTGCTCTCCTGAGCTTAACCTTGTTGCAAATGTCTCTGTGTGTCTTCTGACTCTGTGGGTCAGACACTCAGGACTTGGTCAATCCGCTTTGGTCTCTCTGGCATGGAGACTCGGGACATGCTGTAGTCTCGCTGGACTAAAACTCTGAACGTAGTGGTTGTTAATGTCTCTTTCCTCACAGGCTGGAGGCTCAGAACGTGGTCATATCTGTTGCTGCCTCACAAGCTGTAGATTCAGATCCTTGGATATGAAGCTTATGCGCAAGTTCTGGCAGGAAGATTCAATGTTACGTCACTTATCACATTCAGACTTATCCAATCAAGTCATAATTCTCAAGTATAAAAGATCGGTAATTAACGCATGTCTGAGTTCACAGATGCTGACGCCAGCATTACAGTTGAAAATCCGGACGTTCCGTATCGGTCAATCGCTGGTCCTATTATAAAATTAATAATGTGCAATACAGTGGTGTTCAAAGTCCATGTCAGCCTATCATTCTGTTCATTGGGCTGTCGCGGCAACAGACACGCGTTTAGATCCGGAACAATCACTTCAATGGAGGACTATCTGGGCATGTTATCAAAGACACGGCTGTGATCTTCATCACCATTCTGACGTCATCACTTCATCAGCATTCATCACAGTGATATGTATATGATTATGCATTTCCGATGTCGATTGGGTGTAGTATTTTACTCTTTCTCAAATTGTCGCAAGCATGCATGCATCGAGACGCGCACCTGCTTGTGCAACGTTGCTCGTTATCGCTTGCTTGTGTTGTAAACTATCCACAGTGCCTCGTAAATGATTCGCATGACACCGGTTACCGTTAACCATTGTATTTTGTTTAGAAAAGCTGAAACAGAACAGCTGGCACAGCATAGCCTCTATCATTCTCCCCACGAATGCAAGGAAACCAACATGGGCTTTAAAGCGACATGCACCCAGTTAATCGGGGTTTCATGATTAACAGAAGTTAAGCTGAAATCGCGAATGGGTTCAGTGTTATCAGATCGCTAAAGTTGAATTAACTATGCTAATTTGCTCAGCATAGATTTTAAAGTACAGCACTGACATCAGTGCTTGATCCGTTCTCATTCATTCGTTCTATTCATTTTGCAAGCACTGATTTCGTCACATACAAAATGCAATTGAAACTGACACAATAGTTTCAAGTTTAGAAGTGTTTTGGGCCTGTCATCCAGCAGAGTACATATTTTGCTCAAACATACGGGGCACCCAGTGTTGAAATGGCTTCCTTGTGTGATTCGACATGGCTTCCTTTACTATGAGGAAAAAACGCGTTCTGTGCTCATATAAAGGTGCCGTTGCTTATTGCTTTATAAATATGTACTACATATTAATAAATTAGTTAATAAAAACAAACATGTTAATAGTAATTGTGCTTTTGTCTTTGCGTTACTCCAGTTAATTTGACTCTATTCGTGTTTTATTCCGCTACTGATATCTGGATGCCTATTTTTAGGAACTTTAGAATTTAGTCTCATTTGGTCCTTCTGTACTACGACGCCATGGCTACAATTATGAATTAAACAAATGTGTATCTCGCTAGTACTCAAAGCACCATATGTCGAGTAAGGTTTGCATACAAAACAAGGTTTAACTGGATATTCGATAGCAGCAATAATTTAATTCCGTACTCAATCCGACCCATTTTACATAAAGATTGCATCCTGTACAGCAACTAAATCGCAGCACGGGAATACAATTATTCAAATCTTTTATGAATATAGTAAGTGAGCAGAGTGCGCTCCCTTTATAAACGCATGAAACCGTCAAGTGCTTCAGTTCAACTAAACTCCAACACTAGTTTCGGACTATTTGACTACACCAAATCATGAATCTATAGCATGTTTTACTCTTTGTTGGTCAAACGTATGCACTAGAAGGCAGAATTAGTCAGTAAACAAGCGCTGAACCATTTAATCCTGATTGTGTATATTCCGTGTTATGTTAACTCCTCCAATTAGTCATTGCATTCAAGCGCTCCAGACATTCACATTTACGCATTTGGCAGATGCTTTTGTCCAGGGTGGCTTGCATCATATTCAAGGTGCACATTAGGTATTTTGTTGGATCTTGCTTTCCCTGGGAATCGAGCCCATAGCTTGGCGTTGCTAGCGCTACGCTCTACTACAGTATCTGCAAGGTAGGCCAAGATCCTCCCAGAATGAGCCTTCTCAAGTGGTGCAAGGAGGATATTCAGGACACATCTCCCCTCGACATCTGGAGTCTCATTGAATATCACAGCAAGAGGTTTTCCTGCAAGAAGTGTCTTCAGCTCCTCTTTTCCCCTCTCATATACTGCTCCCAAGTACATATCTTGAAGCTGGTGAAACCCTGGAATGGTGCGTGTTGATGACCCATTGATGACATTCTCATTCAGAAATTTCCTCAGTGCAGGGTGGTCACTCTTGGACAGTGGGATGTTGATGGCAGTGCAGGTGGCAACCCAGGTTTCACAAATCTACAAACAGAAAAATACTTTTGTATCATCGGGCTGTATTGTGTACACACACACACACACACACACACACACACACACACACACACACACACACACACACACACACACACACACACACACACACACACACACACTCTCTCTCTTGTTGTGTTTTCATGTTTTATGGGGACTTTCCATAGGCGTAATGGTTTTTATACCGTACAAACCGTATTTCATATCCCCCTACACTGCCCCTACCCCTAAACCCACCCATCACAGGAAACATTCTGCATTTTTACATTTTCTAAAAACATCACTTAGTCTGATTTATAAGATGTTTTCCTCATGGGGACCAAAAAATGTCCCCACAAGGACGAGGATTTCGGATATTGCCATCTTTGTGGGGACATTTTGTCCCCATAACGTAGGGTTTACCAGGCCACACACTCACACACAGTGTAACCTACAAAAAACTGCAGTTTAAAACAGAATCAATTACAGTAAGCCTTCACATAACAGTAGTGTTTCTGCAAATAAAACGTAATTCTTTCGTGGCAAAATCAATCCTCTTGCATGTGAAATTTCACTACTGTTACGCTATCTAACCCTAAAGTTAACTTACATCCACACACAACATACTTGGAAATCTCATTAACACTCACACACACCTCTCTCTGTTTCATTCTGTTTTCAATTTATCTATCAAAATTTTCTTAATTTTACGTGCTTTAATCTTGTAGGCTACTGACCTTGATTCTTTCAGCCCTGGCAACTGTTTTAGAAGTTGATGCCTCGGTGTATGGGAGCTGCTTCTTCTTGGCTGCCTCCGCTGTTGCTTTAACCATCCTCAAATGTTTGGCGGTGGCAAAGTGGTTGTGCAGCATCGACTTCCGTCTGTGGTCCAACACGCAGTTGCACGGAGTGCAAAATAATTTGCCTCCACTTTCATGTAACCCACCGGGAAACTGCTTTGCGCGGTCTTTTGCTGTTATTTTTGTTGGCAAATGGGAATTTGTGTGCTTCATCATGGTTTTACCTATATCTTTGGTTTCACCACGGGGTTTGCAGCTTTTCGATGACGTTCGTGTCGGGTAATTACATCACTTCAAAACGTTCCCATGGCAATAGGGGGAAATGGCGGCTCTTGTGTGAAGTAAACAAACATTTTTCAACTTTCTGCTAATATATATGACTTTTTTTGCAACGAAAATGCGGGGATTATGAAATCATGCTAGCCCGCATATTTTGCATGCGGAAATAGGCAATTTATGCGGCGAAAGTGCGGCGTATTCTAAAAAATGCGACCCCCGCATAAATATGCGGACTTTGGCTGATTATGCATTAAATCATGCGATCGCATAATCACGTTTTTCTGGAGGGACTGTTAAATCCAAAACACAGTATCTGGTTTTAAAAAAAAGAGTCAAAAGTAGACACAAAGAAGGTTACTGCTCACATCGTTTCTGTCATCTCACACCGATGGGCTCTGAGAAACTCACCAGCCTCATCAAATCAAATCAAATCAAATCAAATCAAATCACTTTATTGTCACTCTACCATATGCACAAGTGCAACAGTAGGTGAAATTCTTGGTGCAGTCCGAGCAACATAGCAGTCATGACATGACATGTACAACATTTAAGCAACAACAGATTACACATCTGATGCGCACACAATTACTCACAGCACAGTATACACTACAATAAACAATAAATAATTTACACAATGTGAGTGTAGTTCTCACAGCTTTAAACAATATACACATACTTACAATATACATATACTTTAAACAATATACACTAAACATACATTAAACAATAACAGTATACATTAAGCTATAGTAATAATATACAATGTACAGTATACAATATGTTCACAAATTGAAATCCAAAGTGCAATAGATGCTGTATGATAAATAAATGTGTATATAATGTGTGTGTATCTACAGTGGGTTGTGCTGAGTGATATTCTGTCCAGTGTGTGTTATGATACTGATGGATCAAGAGTTAAGGAGTCTGATTGCTTGTGGGAAGAAGCTGTTCTGGAGTCGGCTGGTACGTGTTCTGATGCTGCGGTACCGTCTGCCTGATGGCAGCAGTGAGAGCAGCCCATGGTTCGGGTGGCTAGAGTCTCTGATGATCCTCTGAGCTCTCTTCACACACCGCCTGGCGTAAATGTCCTGGAGGGAGGGAAGCTCACCTCCGATGATGCAGCTGGCCGTGCGCACTTCCCTTTGCAGGGCCTTGCGGTTGCGGGCGGTACTGTTGCCGTACCAGGTGGTGATGCAGCCAGTCAGCAGGCTCTCTATAGTGCAGGTGTAGAAGCGTGTGAGGATGTGGCGGTTCATTCCAAACCTCCTCAGCCGTCGCAGGAAGAAAAGGCGCTGATGAGCCTTCTTCACAACTGCCTCAGTGTGGACGGACCATGAGAGTTCCTCTGTGATGTGGACACCGAGGAACTTGAAGCTGCTGACTCTCTCCACCGGTGCTCCATCGATGGTGATGGGGCGTGTTCTCTCTCATTCCTCCTGAAGTCGACCACCAGCTCCTTGGTCTTGCTGACGTTGAGGGAGAGGTTGTGCTCCTGACACCACCGTGTCAGAGTGTGCACCTCCTCTCTGTAGGCCGTTTCATCATTGTCGGTGATAAGACCTACCACCGTCGTGTCGTCAGCAAACTTGATGATGGTGTTGGAGCTGTGGATTGCCACACAGTCATGTGTGTACAAGGAGTACAGGAGTGGGCTGAGAACACAGCCCTGAGGGGCTCCAGTGTTGAGAGTCAGTGATGATGAGATGTTACTGCCCATTCTGACCACCTGGCGTCTGTTTGACAGGAAGTCCAGGATCCAGCTGCATAACAAGCTGTTTAAGCCTAGAGCCCGGAGTTTAATGTCAAGTATGGAGGGCACAATGGTGTTGAATGCTGAGCTGTAGTCCACAAACAGCATTCTCACATACGTGTTCCTCTTTTCCAGGTGGGAGAGAGCAGTGTGAATTGTTGATGAAATGGCATCATCAGTGGAGCGGTTTGTGCGGTATGCAAACTGCAGTGGGTCCAGTGAGGGGGGAGAACAGAGCAGATGTGGTTTCTGATTATTCTCTCAAAGCATTTGCTGATGATGGGGGTCAGAGCAACAGGACCCCAGTCGTTTAAGCAGGTGGTTTTTGACTGCTTTGGTACAGGAACAATGGTGGACGTTTTGAAGCATGTGGGGACCACGGACAGGGAGAGGGACAGGTTAAAAATGTCCGTGAAAACTCCAGCCAGTTGGTTTGCGCACGCTCTGATCACACGGCCCGGAATGCCGTCTGGACCCGCTGCTTTACGGACGTTCACCCGCTACGTTCATCAAACGATGACAACCGCTTCTTCTTACCGTACAATGTTGGGATGAAAAGTTTGGATGGGTATAATAGACGGTCTCAAACCAAGCTGCTACAGCTCCTTCATCACCGCTCGTATTCGGCAAGCATTTCCAGAACTTCAGGACTATACGCTTGTTAAGTCGTGACGTATAGGAACGCCATTTCTGGGTCCAAGCCTCAACTCGTTTCACTTGAGAATGCCATCGATGGCCATTTATGAGTCCTATTTATTCATATTAAACATTAATCATTTTAAAAAGTTAAACATTTTAAATACTTACAGTCTACACAACAGTCTTTATGTTCACAGCATCACAGACATGAATATTTTAACGGTTTATAATAGTTAATCACTGTCTGGCCATCTGGAATTTTGGTATGGAGATAAAGGTTATGATTATAATTTTTTTGTAGTATTACACCACATTGTGTGTGTATATTAGCACCGTTTGTTGTTTTTCTTGTGGTATGAGAGTGTTTGGACCCGGAAGCGCTGCCACGTGAAGTCAGACTTAAAGGTGTCATGAACTGGCTTTTTTAATTTTTTCATGCTGTTGTCTGAAGTCAACTTATGATGTTCGCATGGTTTTTACATTCAAAAACATCATAATGAATAAGTAATAGGCTATTTTCTGCCATGGTTGTGAGGCTCTCTGAAAAACGGTCGGTTTTGATGGGCATGACGCACTGAAGACTTATATAAACGCCCACGGCTAGGATTGGATAAGATGTTCATATTTAATGAGCTTCAGCTCCCCTGTAAGTGCACATGAGGAATTGTTTTGAAAGCGTGTGGGAAAACGCTCACAGGGCTCGAAAAATATCTTTATCAAACAAACACAATGATTCATCTCTCATCCACCCGCGATTGATTGGAATGTTATTTCTGTATTATTGGCTCGCCCAATCATTGAATATAACCGCGAACCGTACACACACACGAGCGCAAGAAAGGAATGTTATTTCGCTACAGCCCATCGGCAGGCCAGTGATGGCTCATCTGAAAAACACATAGCCCCGGAACTTTTGGCTTTGCAAAGTCCGAGTCTGATCACAAATTAACCAATAACACCTTCTCCAGCCTGTGACAGTGTGCTAAGGTATGTAATTAATAGATATCAAACGATCTGTAACAATGCAATACTAACAAATATAAAAAAACATATTTTACTCACATAATTGTGTTGCACCGTTCCTGTCGGATCCAATATAGAAGGCACAGCATTGTGTTTTAATCTCAATATGTCTGCAAATCCAGTCTCAACCTCTATCTTGTTTACAATCGATTCCACTGTGAAAAGAAGCGAACAAACGCAATGTCTTTCGCATGTGAGCTGGAACCGGCATCGTTTAGCTCCACGAGTCCATGGGCGGGCTTGAGGTGGTGCTTCTGCATCCTATTACGTCAGTGGTCGACGTATTGTGAGATCTCTCGTTTTCTAGGCCTGGTGTCTATAAAAGCTTTTCTTTGACTAACAAGGACGTTTTCAGCTCTGAAACTTACAGGATATTCTTATATCACAATTAACTTTGATATACCAAAGGCTCAAAGGAAAGTTGATTTCTCAATTCATCACCCCTTTAACAACCGAATAGAGCACGATCCAACTCGGGAGGGGAGGAAAACATGCTTGCGCCAAAAACTTCCACTAAGAGCTCCAAAAAGAAAGTGGATGGGTGAGAGCCTTCAATCATTTCAGGTAAGCTGAACATTTTTATGTTATTTTTGTGGCTCCTCCCTTCTAAATCCATAAATTTGGCTTTGAGTTTAGCGTGTTCGTCAGCCAAAGTTGTGAGCTTCATTTCCAGGGTTCCGACACTCGTTTGCCTTAAGCGAGAGAAGTCTGTTCGTGGTCGTTCACCATTGTAAGTAATGTGTCCAGCCTTCCCTCCAAGGAAGAAAATACAGATTTAATTCCGAAGACAATGCCGCTCTATCTTCTTCCAGCAGCGTCATCAGAGTAGCAATATCTGTTGAGCTCCCGCTAGCTTCAACTTCGTCTTTCTTGTGTTTAGAAGCCATTTTCACCCAGAACGTTACAATGTAAGTGCTGACTGATAAACTTGGTTATCAAATCGTTGATGGGCCAAAAAAAGAAACTTTAAAATTAAAACTGTATGATAAATGTTTTGATATACTAATTTAAGAAGAGTTTCTGTGAATATGGGTTTTTGGAGACTTACTATCACAGTGACCAGGTAAGAAAATCTCATAGTGAAATGAAACTGAAAGTCTTCAAAATCTCTTAACAGAACAAAAACGCAACTGAACTAAACCGTCTGTCATTGAAATCTCATAACGGAACAAAACCGGCTGTGATTGAAATCTTATCATGGAACAAAACTAACTATCATTCTCATAACCAGACAAAACTGTCAATCATGGAAATCTCACAACTGAACAAAACCGACCGTCGTTGAAATCTCTTAATGAAGCAACCCATCATCGTCGAAATCTTGAAACCAAACAAAACCTTTTGCAATCTCTGTAAGGTTGTGAGGACAGAAAAGTAGTGACAGGAATAATGTTTTGTGGTCACTTTTTTACAATTTTTACATTATAGGCTACACAACAGAAAGAAGAAGCCTTTCTGAGACCTACTCAGCAGTACTGTGTCAAAAACCAGGTGATCGATACAAACCAGTTGGATACTTTTCCACAAAGATTCCTGTCACCATGATAGGTCAACCACGCTGTATAAAAGCCCTTGATGGTGCCACGTGGGCAGTGAATGCTGTGGAAAATCTGATTGGTGCACAAACTATCACACTGCACACACCACACAGTATAGTAACGCTGTTGAACAACACAAACATATAGACTATCACTGATGCAAGGAGAGCAAAATGGGAAGCAACTTTGCTGAACAAGGACTTGAGAGTGGAAATCATCAGAGACACTTCACTTAACCCAGCAACAATGATGCTGGAACCACATGAGTGTGAAAAACAGGTAGAAGAAGAAAGCCTTGGTCCAGTTAATCCAATCCCTCTTGAAAATCCAGATAATGAGTTATGGGTCGACGGATCCAGTTACTACATCGATGGAAAACGACATACTGGATGGGCTGTAGTAAAGGCTGATTGAACTGTTGTGAAGCAAGGAGCTCTTCCTGGGCAATTTTCAGCACAAGTAGCTGAGCTCATAGCGCTTACGGAAGCTCTTGAGTTATCGGAAGGAGGTCGAGTCAACATCTATACAGATAGTCGTTATGCTTTCGGAGTGGTCCATGACTACCTTGCCCTATGGAAAAGACGTGGACTCATCACCAGCAGTGGGAGCGTAATACAACATGCTTCCATAATTCATCGCTTGATTGCAGCATGTCAATTACCACGAGAAGCAGCTGTGGTCAAAGTAAAAGCACATCAATCTGACAAGTCCAAGGAAAGCAAAGGAAATTCTGCAGCTGATGCGGCAGCCAGAGAAGCGGCTTTACTTTCCCCTACTCCTGTTACCTTGGTTCAAGAAAACAGAAAAGATAATCCTGAGCTGCATCTTCTGTCATATCACACAGAGACAGAAGAAGAGAAAAAACAATGGGAAAAAGCAGGCGCAAAAGAAGATGATCAAGGTATCTGGAGAATTCCAACAGGACAAGTGGTAATGCCTATCGGAACAAGGAAAGAACTAATGCAACTGTATCATGGAAAAGTGCATGCTGGAGCAAAAGCGATGAAAGCTCAAATCAGCGAGACTTGGTGGTGGCCGCGAATGATGAAAGACATTGATGATTATTGTAGGAGATGTTTGATCTGCATAAAAGCAAATGTGGGAAAACCTGTGAAGGTGAGAATGTCACATGCACCCAGACCCACAGGGCCATGGACACATCTCCAAATTGATTTCACAGGACCAGTCACCCAGTGGAGGATACCAATACATTCTAGTAATCATAGATCGATTTACTAGATGGGTGGAAGCATTTCCGACAAAAACTTGCACTGCTGAAGCTGCAGCACGAGTAATGGTGGAAGAAGTTTTTCCTTGCTGGGGCCTTCCATATGAAATTGATTCTGACAATGGAACTCACTTCACTGGAAAATTGATGAAGGAAGCAATGAAATTGATTGGGATTAAACAAAAGTTTCACATTCCCTATAGACCTCAATCGTTAGGTATGGTTGAACGAATGAACAGGTCGTTAAAGACGTCCCTTACTTATGGCCTGAAAATGAGCAATGTTCATCAGTTACTTTTAAAGACTGGGTAACAAGTGGTGTTAATGATTTCTCTGCTTCCATTTCAGGAATCAATTCCATTGACATTTATTAGAGATGGTTGCAAGTTATTCTCGATTCACAACGACAATGGTATGCTTGTATTTAATTTTATTTGGTATTTACCAAGGAAGCGAAGCTTTATGGACTCCTCAAGTTCAAGGAATCACTCGGAATGCAACTCTGAAATCTGGCCAACATTTTACTCTACCCTTTATTTCCAAATGGGGATTATGGGATTGGGTGCCAAGTAATAACAAAGACCTGGCTAAATATCGAGAAGGCATCTATGGTGGATGTAACTATCACCATGAATGTTACACAAGTAGAGTAATCTGGCCAGTGAAAGACGGGGGATATTCTAGTAGTGGTCAAAGACAGGGGCGTTTCCAGCATTGAAGGACATCCGGGGCTTAGCCCAGAACATTTAATGCAAATACAGGGATCACTCGAAGAGGTTTTTTTATTTTTATTACAGTCAGTAACACTTTACTTTCAGTCAAAATACATCTTTAACATTATCTTCAAGGCAGGCTAACATCCTCTCAGTGCTCAACTGAGCACAACCTTTTTTTTGGATATGAAGAGCATAACCATTGCTCAACTGAGCATGATAACATTATACATCTTTAACATTATGCTCAATACATATACACAGAGTCAACATACAACATACACTATTCACCTCTTGCTGTCTATCTGGTATGTCCTTCTATATTAGTTATATTTCTCTCTCATCACCTGCTGTAGTCTTTCTCATCACCTGCTGTAGTCTTTCATCACTTGCTGTAGTCTTTCATCACTTGCTGTAGTCTTTCTCATCACCTGCTGTAGTCTTTCATCACTTGCTGTAGTCTTTCATCACTTGCTGTAGTCTTTCTCATCACCTGCTGTAGTCTCTCATCCACTTGCTAGTCTTTCTCATCACTTGCTGTAGTCTTTCTCATCACCTGCTGTAGTCTCTCATCCACTTGCTAGTCTTTCTCATCACTTGCTGTAGTCTCTCATCCACTTGCTAGTCTTTCTCATCACTTGCTGTAGTCTTTCTCATCACCTGCTGTAGTCTCTCATCCACTTGCTAGTCTTTCTCATCACCTTCTGTAGTCTCTCATCCACTTGCTAGTCTTTCTCATCACCTGCTGTAGTCTCTCATCCACTTGCTAGTCTTTCTCATCACCTTCTGTAGTCTCTCATCCACTTGCTAGTCTTTCTCATCACCTGCTGTAGTCTTTCATCACTTGCTGTAGTCTCTCTCATCACCTGCTGTAGTCTCTCATCCACTTGCTAGTCTTTCTCATCACCTTCTGTAGTCTCTCGTCCACTTGCTAGTCTTTCTCATCACCTGCTGTAGTCTTTAATCACTTGCTGTAGTCTTTCTCATCACCTGCTGTAGTCTGTCATCACTTGCTGTAGTCTGTCATCACTTGAAGGCTGCATTTCGGCTAGCAGAGTACTCTAACCAGTCAAATGTCTCAAACCATTTTTGCTGGAAGGACCTTCTCTGTAGTCCAAAGGTTGTGAGAGGGTATTCTTTTAGTTTTGCTCTGGCTGGGCCTGTTTCTACAGTCCCTAAATCTTCCACTACAGTACTAGCGACCTCAACTAACTCAGCCTCTCTCCTCCCTGAATCATCTGTGATGCAAAAGAACAGATACAACACATAACTAATTGCCAATCAGTTTCAAACAACTTCAGCTTCAAACAACAACTAAGTTAAAGCAATACATGAATGACTTCAGTCAAAGTTCATTGACACACCATGGCATCGAACTGTATATCAATGTTTCACTTTTAACTTTCTCCAAAGTAAAATTGATTTATTGTTACCACTAACCAGTTTCCATGTCTGATCCTGGCACAGCTGCTGCTGCAGCTGCTGCTGCTGCTGGCTCCTCCTCAGTCTGCAGCTCATCTTTGCTACCCTCTACAAAACCATGTGTATAAGTGTATATTTACTACAAACTAATAACACATAAGTCACACATACATTTTATGTTAACGCTTATTGGTTATATCCTTAGAGAAAACAACATCTGATAAACAAGGAAAGTATTCAGTAAAGTGGGATAAAACTAGGGATAAAACTTTTTCGTAAGCTACCCTTATGAAAAAGAAGTATACTTCAAGTTAATTTTATGAAGAAGTATACTTAAGTAATGTTGAAGTATATTTAAGTATACCAATATCAATGTGTACTATTTCAATACAGCTTGGGACTAAATTGGCCCACTTTTAGTATATAAAAGTATATGTTTAAGTTATAAGTGTAAGAGTAGTAAACTAGGCTAGGTAGGTGTCTCATTTTTAATGCATCTGTACTACAAGTTAACTCTTAAGTAGTAGTTTACTATTTTAATACAAGTAGTATTTTTTGTTTATGAAAGTACACACTGAAGTGTACTCTCAGTAAACTATTAGTTTAGTAGTGTATACTGCAAGTATACTTGCACGTTTTCTTTAAGTCAACATAGCCTTTACTTATAGTTCACTATTGTTGTATTATGTTTGCACTTGCACAGTATACTATTGTGTTTAAATGTAGATATTTTTTTTTATAAAAAAAAAAAAAAACTTTAACTGTACCTTAATTTTAAAAACATGTCATTAGCTTCATGTTGCATTTTTTATCAACACTTGATTGTTGGTAAGTTTCATAAAGAAAGGCAACATTTTAAACAAAAAAAAGTTGAAGACTACACCTTGATCAGATTCAGAACGGATTCAGAATAATAATAAAAACACAGATGGAGTAGATCGAGTCCAAAGTCCAAACCTTCACAGACAGTAGTTTTCTAGGCTATTTGTGGGTTAACTTACCCTTCATTTCATCTGGTAATATTAAGCGTTTTATTTATTTTTTACTTTTGATTTACACACTGTTTAATAATTGATGATTATCACATTATTTTATATTTGATTGAGCATGGATTGAGCAATCTTCTATCACTTGCTAGTATTACTAACTTCTATCAGATGCTAGTAACATACAAGTGATGCTAGTGCCCTAATAGCTAGTTAAACAAATAGACATACAGTGAAAGAAGACAGCCAGATGATGATCTTTAGATTTAAAGGATAAAAAAAACTGAATTCTTACCCACTGACTTCTTTCCAAAAAATCCCCAAAGTCTCGTTTGCTTCATTTTTCCTGCCCGCTGTCTGTCGTTATTAACACTCTCTCAGACACTTGACTTTGCTGCTAGCTCCTCCCCTACCTGCTGCATATTCAACAGGAAGAAACGACAGCAAAGAAATGTAGACTATACTCTAGGCTAGATTATTTTTAAGGTCTATTTTTACAGGCTGTATGCACTATGCAGTACGTGCAAAGCCAAAGCGCAAATAGGACAACTTATGATTTCGCGGGTTTACATAGGCTTTAAAAAAAAAAAAAAGGGGGGAATTTTTTTTTTTTTTTTTTTTCTCGTTCGGGAATCGGGGCTACACTCAAAACATCCGGGGCTGAAGCCCCGGCAAAATCGGCTGGCTCCGCCCCTGGTCAAAGACGAGAAATTTGTTCAAGAGAACAATGCGAAATTGTGGGATTGGACCTCATAACTTCTACTAATGTGGAAATTAACCTTATTTTGAATCGTACTCACATGCTTACAATATGGGATTCATTGGCCCTAGGGTGTATTTATCCTATAGTGTTGCCATGTGAGGGATTCCTAAGGGATACTGCCTCAAGAACAACAAGATTCAAGGGAAATTATGTAAGAGTATGGCATTCAGAAGATGAAAATGAATATTGTGAAACTGAACTAGAAACTGGGGAAATTGGACGGTGTTTCTATCTTTCTGCCGAAAAGACAAACAAAGCTAAAATATGCCCGACTACAACCATTGCGCCAGCTCATGGTATCTTGTTAGCAAAAGAAACCAAAACCTTGATAAACGAAGCCCACATGGTGCGACAACGCATCAATTATAACTTGATGTCCCTGCTTACTGTTTTTGATCAGTCCTATTGTGGAAATTTTACACAAATAAGGAGTTGGTTGGAAAAGGAAGTAAAATATTATACCTCTAAAGATCCCCTGAGTAGTCGAAGTCATAAACCTTGAAGTATATGGGGAGATATAGCGGGGGTATTTGGTTCTGTCAATTCAATTAGTAATACTGCTCAAATGAGTCAATTAAGTGAATACACTCAGTGGGTAGGGAAAATGACCGGGAAAGGACTTACTGAGGCTCTTCAAGGTTCTATTCATATTATAGCAGCGGGTCAACATCTTAATAATGCTGCAAAGGAATTGGCAAACGCATTGGTAAAATCATCTAATTTTGAGACACACCGTGCGGCATGTTTATTTTTAGCTCAAAACTTAAAGGATCAAATGGTGGAGGATGTTCAAGTTATTCAGATGGGTCAAGTTCCTGAACGAATAGCTGAATCCTTGTCAGTGGTTTTTGACAATCAACTTAATTTTACTTCTGTTAAACATATTCCATTAGTCAAAATCGCAATAGATGAGAAATCTTTGTCAGGTTCTGGAATATTACCTTTAATTATGGTATGGCCTCAATATGGACAGCGCAATATAATGACAGTTAGGCAATTCCAATCAATGGGTATTAGACAAGGAAATTCACTAATTAGATTAGGGAGAAATTGATATTGGGCTGAAGGGGAAACACAGATGATTTCTACCACAGACTGTTGTGTCGAGGAACATGAGTGGGTAATTTGCTCGTGTTCTACAATGTTTAGTCTATCCCTTAATGGATCTGCAGTTTGGGAGGTAGTTCCTTTAGATCAAGCCACAGGTGCATGGCAGGTGTCAGAAGCACAGTGGTGTATATTACATGACGGAATAAGTGAAAATATTATATATGGAGGGAAGTTGTGTCCAATTCCTCCTGATCCATTTTGCGTTGAAATTCTCTATCCTCTTCATTTAAGTGGAATCCATGTTCCACATGTGCAATTGCTGCAATTAGAACCACAGTGGTGGAATAATGATTTAGTGGAGGAAAGAAATTATGAACTCTTTGAAATTCTGTTAAAAGAGTCAAAGAAAGCGTAAAAGCAGCTCAAGAGGAGGGAATTCAAGCAATTGGGACATGTTGTCGTTGAAAATGGAGTAGCCAAATTAATGTCCGAAAGGAAATTAGCACAAATTCCAGGAAATGTATCATGGTCAGACTGGATAGTTCTAACTATGGTAGGAATTCTTGTGTTCATGGTAGTATTACACATCATCATAAGTGTTACTAGAAGGAAAGGTACTAAACCTGTCAAATTGGTTATTTCTAACTATATGGATAAAGCCGAAAATGGAAAATACAGAGTAAAATAGGATATTTTGTACACATTGCACCACTTACAAAACACAATCCCACAAACAATCAACACCTGCTTACTGATTTACAACCCCAAAGGATAGGATTCTTTAACATCAACGTTTATGTTAGTCTGTTATTTTAGCCAGGAACTGGAGGAATTCAGGTACCGAATGAGTTCAGGTACTGGCGAAGAATTTATTAAATTTTCCTTTCTTAGATGTATGGCGTCCATTTTAAATACGTACACATAGACGCAAGTTACACACATAGTATGCGGGAACATATCATGGGTTGGGGTCATTTTGTTTTGTTTTATTCTATTCCCGATTCCTCATGTTTCTACTTTTCTGTCCTTTGTATGTCTTTTGTTTCTTGGTTTGCTTTTTCTCTCCTCACTATCACTCCATTAGGTGGCGATGATGGTGTGGAACTGACGGCCGGTAGTTCCAGAGGAGGGACTGAAGATTGACATTTTATTGTTTAATGTTATTTTTAGTTAGTATTATTATGTTTTATTATTTTTCATAATTATTTGCATAAAGTACAATGTAAAGTCAGGCTGTTTCTGAACATGTGTCCCAAGGAGAGACATGGATGAGCTGTATTTGTTACAGGAATGTGCATACTTATAGAACATGTTTCCACTGATGCATACAGTAGCATGCATCTGTTCCATGATGTATTGTTAACTGATTCTTTATAAGGAAAGTGGATTGTGCAACATATGTAAGCATGAAGTATACGCTCTATTTTAAACATAGGACGCATGTTTCTCTTCCTTCTAAGGAAGTCTCTTCCTAGTGAGATCCTCTGTTAATAGTATATAACATTCAAATTGAGTGTCCTGCCTCAGATGGAAGACGGGAGAGAGAAATGGAAGACGGGAGGGACAAGGGAGGATGGAGAAGGGAGAGAAATGGAGGAATGGAGAAACATATACAGCTGGTACGAAGACAACCAGTTTCTCTCCTATTTCTGATACATATGACAATAAAGAGTTTTTTTGACAAGGCAACTGGTATCCGGTCCTGTGATTCAATCATAACGGGGACAAAGATGAATTTTCAGATCAACAGATGACTTCTTAAAGCTTAAACAACATTCAAAACACTGTATTTCTGTCATCTCAGGGTTTCCCATATGTTCATTAATTTGTGGCGGCCCACCACAATATCAACGCGGCCACCACGGATTGATTTTCAGTTTTTTTTTACTATTTAATATGGGTAAAGTTGTATTTTATTGTAGATCTGCGCGCAGCTTGCTCCCTTCTCTCCCTCTCTCACAAACTGACAAGTGACAAACGGAGGAGGAGCAGCTAATAGCCCCTCCTCTTCGAGCACGATCTGAATCAAAACACGAGCGTCCAAAGAAGAAGCTGGAGTTGGAGGACGGATTGTTTCCGATGCTCGAAGATTCAAGATTCAAGATTCAAGAATCAATCTGGAGTTGAATGGTTAGTAATAAACACTTTTGCACAACATAACTCTGAGAAGTTAGTCTATGTAGTACTAGTTTCCATTACAGAATGAGATTCTCGCAACATTTTGAAATGACGGCCGTTTCTTAACCAATGTTATGCGACTAAAGCGTCATTTTTTCCATCTCGCGATCATCCATCCATCCATCCATCTTCTTCCGCTTATCCGGGGCCGGGTCGCGGGGGCAGCAGTCTAAGCAGAGATGCCCAGACTTCCCTCTCCCTAGACACTTCTTCCAGCTCTTCCGGGGGGACACCGAGGCGTTCCAAGGCCAGCCGGGAGACATAGTCCCTCCAGCGTGTCCTTGGTCTTCCCCGGGGCCTCCTCCCGGTTGGACATGCCCGAAACACCTTCCCGGGAAGGCGTTCAGGAGGCATCCGGAACAGATGCCCGAGCCACCTCAGCTGTCCCCTCTCGATGTGGAGGAGCAGCGGCTCTACTCCGAGTTCCTCCCGAGTGACTGAGCTTCTCACCCTATCTCTAAGGGAGCGCCCAGCCACCCTGCAGAGAAAGCTCATTTCGGCCGCCTGTATCCGGGATCTTGTCCTTTCGGTCATGACCCAAAGCTCATGACCATAGGTGAGAGTAGGAACGTAGATTGACCGGTAAATCGAGAGCTTCGCCTTACGGCTTAGCTCTTTCTTCACCACGACAGACCGGTACATCGACCGCATTACTGCAGAAGCTGCACCGATCCGTCTGTCAATCTCCCGTTCCATCCTCCCCTCACTCGTGAACAAGACCCCTAGATACTTGAACTCCTCCACTTGGGGCAGGAACTCTCCACCAACCTGAAGTGGGCAAGCCACCCTTTTCCGACTGAGGACCATGGCCTCGGATTTGGAGGTGCTGATCCCCATCCCAGCCGCTTCACACTCGGCTGCAAACCGTCCCAGTGCATGCTGAAGGTCCTGGTTAGAAGGGGCCAACACGACAACGTCATCCGCAAAGAGCAGAGACGAAACCGTGTGGTCCCCAAACCTGACACCCTCCGGCCCTTGGCTGCGCCTAGAAATTCTGTCCATAAAAATTATGAACAGAACCGGCGACAAAGGGCAGCCCTGCCGGAGTCCAACATGCACCGGGAACAAGTCTGACTTACTGCCGGCAATGCGGACCAAACTCCTGCTTCGGTCATACAGGGACCGGACAGCCCTCAGCAAAGGACCCCGGACCCCATATTCCCCCAGCACCCTCCACAGGACGCCGCGAGGGACACAGTCGAATGCCTTCTCCAAATCCACAAAACAAATGTGGACTGGTTGGGCAAACTCCCATGAACCCTCCAGCACCCTGTAGAGGGTATAGAGCTGGTCCAGTGTTCCACGACCAGGACGAAAACTCTCGCGATCAGTCATTCCAAAATTCATGGCAACGGACGCTGGTAGGTTTATATATATCACAGCCACTGCACTAGACATTATTATTATGTAAAGAGACGTAAGTTAGGCCTAAGCGTGTTAATTAATGACAAGGAAAGACCCTTATACTGTGAGCGGCACATATGAGGTATTTTCTCGCTCATTTCTGCTCCGAGGTCTTGATTGTGGCATTTCTTTAAGGTTTAGAATCCAGTAACGTTATTCCTCTAATTATTTTGTCTTTTATGAATTAAAGAAGTCTTGTAATCTGTTCAAACACACCGCGCTTTCTAAGTCAGTTCACTGTAAATGTGCACTGTAAATGTGTTTCCATTGCAGTTTTGCAAAATATTTCCACCTCACGAGAGCGTAAAACCTTTTTTTTTTTGCAAAAAATTGGAGTCTTTTATGCGAAATTGCCGTGTTTCCATTGAGCTTAATTTTCAATTTGCGCGATTTGAAGGGTAATGGAAACGCATTATCAAGCATTAAGGAGGCTAGTTAATAATTAGCTATGTTTACATGAGAATAACAGTTACAGCATGTAAGTTATACACAACATGCTGTAAGCTGTTAATATCGACTGCCCTTACTACATAACGTTAATGTTTAAGTATTTAATCATAACGCAGACTGTTTGCTCCCTCAATCCAGATGAATATTGAAAAATATTTTAAACGATTTAAAAAGGCTCGTCCAGAGGAGCAAATACAGTCTGGACCAGAGGTAATAGCAAAGCAGAGAAACACATGTGGAAGATCATTATTCCGACCTTTGTGATAAGCTATTCGGTTAATTTTGAATATTTCCAGGCTTCATACAGCGCTGCTGAAGCAGCAAGAGAGGCGCAGGGAACATTAGCTGTAGAGAGAGATGTAGGAGAGGAGGACTGCAGCCAACATGCTGCTGCTGTGGGTGAGCCAGGTAGGGCTGAAGCAACAGGTGAGGTTAAAAGCAAACACAGGGAGGTGTAGAAGCAGGGCAGGTCAGAAAAGCAGATTTTTCAGGAAGAGCAGTCCCATTTCTATTTGTTTGTGACTTGTAGACAGGACAGCAAGCACAAGCAGCAAGCACAGAGGCACTGGATTTGATCCAGAGTGGCTAAAGATGCCTCAATTTAAGAGTTGGCTGTACCTCACACAGCATGGTAAATTTAAAAACTGCATAATTTGTGTAATCATGAAAC
The DNA here is from genome assembly GCA_023566225.1 of Romanogobio albipinnatus. Lineage (NCBI taxonomy): Eukaryota > Metazoa > Chordata > Actinopteri > Cypriniformes > Gobionidae > Romanogobio > Romanogobio albipinnatus. The sequence goes on along the minus strand of CM042245.1, from coordinate 30,755,797 downwards.
AATAATGAAAATGATATTTTTATATCATTATTTTTAATAATTTTAAAATCTTTGACTGCTGTGTTTGTTTGTTTGTTTTTTTAGGAATGTTTTGTCGACTATGCAGACAACACAAGCCTGCGCCTAAGACAGGCCGCGCAAATAGGGCTTTTGTTGAGGTTGGAGCCGTTATATACAGAAAAGATTACTTGGAACGTCACATCACTATGGAGCACCACCAGGACAGTATCAGATGTCAGGCATCTCTTGCCTCTGGTAGGTTCCAATTTCAAAAGGAGCATGAGGCAGTCATTGGTGGGTTCAAGTGCCTTTACTGGCTTGTGAAAAATGAAATAGCCCACCACACAAATTATCCAAATCTTTTGAGCCTTGCTGAGCTTCTAGGGTGCGACTACTTCAGGAAATTAAAGGTAAAGGTCACCTAGGCATTACTTAAGATTACATTTAATCTTTACATTAATAAATAAAAATTACAGTCCTTTTTTTCCCTTTTCCCAATGTCAAGATTGACAGGAGGAATAACTATAGGTCTCATCGTATTATTGACGACATGCTTGAGGTCTTAGCAGAGGTCATAGAGGAGCCAATTCTCACTAAAATTAAATCATCACAGGCAATTAGCCTGGAAGTTGATGAGACTACTGATGTGTCAGTCGGCAGGCAACTTGACTTGCATGTCCGGTATGGGAACATTTATTTTGTTTGATGTAAATCCCATAAATTCTGGGTGCTGTTAATGAACTGTGAATTCTACTTGCCTATGCTTTCTCTCAGATCCATAGAGAAAGAGGGACTTGTGTTTAATCACTTCCTGGATTTGGTCCCTATTGCTGATGGCAAAGCAGACACTATTGTCGCAGCTGTCAAGAATGTTATCTTGAAGAAAGGCCTCCCAACAGAAAAACTATATGGACTCGGGACTGACGGGGCAGCCGTTATGACAGGTAATTATTTGATGCTCATGTGAGAATGTTTTATTTTTTGTATCCCATGATTTTCGCTAAATTATTTTATTTATATTCAGGTCGTGTGAATGGAGTTGCAAAGCAACTTAAAGACAGTTTTCCAAAGATTGTGTCTGTAGCTTGTGCTGCCCACAGATTGGCCCTTGCCTGCAAGGACTCATCAAATGATGTAAGGTACATGGCCACTTTCAGGGACCACCTCCAAGAACTTCATTTATATTTTAGAAACAGTGCAAATCGTACTGCCACACTCAAAGCAGCATCCGCCACCCTGGGTGTCAGTGATTTGAAAATAAAGGTAATAGTAATTTGATACCATTGTAGTTATCTTCTGTCAATTAATAACCAATAATCAGTCTTTAATTGCAACGTTTCCAGGAAGTGAAGGACACACGCTGGCTCTCTCAGCACAAAGCCATCGAGACCCTACAGAGGAACCTGAGCGCAGTCCTTGGAGCATTGGCAGAGGAGGCAGAGGTGAGAAGATGTCCAGGGGCAAAGGGCCTTTACACATTCTGTGCTACATACAGATTTGTGGCAGCAGTTTACCTCCAAGCTGATGTTTTACCACACCTCGCATGCCTGTCCAAAGTCTTTCAAAAAGCACATGTCAACTTTCTACATATCAAGGAGCAGGTATGTTTTTTTTTTAAATCAGTTTAATTTGATTTATTGAAATGAGGGTTGTTTGCAGGTCTACTAAACAGCAGCTACTCTGTTTTTTGTTTTGTTTTTTTAAATGTAGGTTCCTGTCACAATTCAGACTCTCAGGAGCATCAAAGAGGCTGGACTGACTCCACTGCCTGGATCATTCCTGTCTCGCCTTCATCAGGACCTCGATGATCCACAAGGACTTGGAGCCTTCAATATAAAGCATGAGGAGGAGAGGAAAAGGAGAGGGCAAGATGTCCACGAAGTGTCGAGGGAGGAGCTGTGGGCCAGATTCCAGCGAGAGGTAAATGCCTTAAAACTAATGAATTTTCCTTTTCCTCTTCTAAATGGTCCTCTATGGCCTTGCCCTTAAAGGATTAGTTCACCACAAAATAAAAAAATTCCTAAACATTTAATCACCCCAATGCCACCCAGATATGAGTGGAAGAGAAATTAAGTTTTTGTAGGAAAACATTTCTGGATGACCCGTTGAAACTGCATTGATTTGGACTTCTACAATTTGGTTGCCATTTAAGCCCATTCTGTGGAGAAACATCCAGAAATGCTTTCCTAAAAAAACGTAATTTCTCTTCCACTGAGGAAAGAAAGACATGGATATCTGGGTGGCATTGGAGTGAGTAAATGTTTAGGAAATTTTCATTTTGAGGTCCTTTAATGACTGTAGTTAAGGTGGGTGTAGGCTCTTCCTAAAAAGATGTTGATGGTCTGTTCATTGTAGGTCATCCACCCTTACATCACTGGCCTGGAAACACACCTGGACAGACGGTTCCATGATCTGGACATCCTTGGGGCCTTCAGTGTTTTGGGACCGCTTGGTAGAGCTACTCCAGAAGATGATATAATAAAGATCTCTCAGCTGCAGACTCTTGCCAGGAAATTTTGCCCTGAACAGGAAAATGAGGTGCTGCAGGAGTGGTTCTCTTTCAAGAATCATGTTCTCACTGGGGCATTCAAGGTGGGTGTATTAAAATGATTACTAAATTAAACTATGGTTCACAACACCAACACAACACACTAATGCCATGATGGTAAACCAAATGTTGTTTCAAGAACAAAGACCAGGAGGAGATCCTAAGACTGCTGGCGAGTGAGATTGATGAGTGGGCCAACCTCTACCTCTGCCTGAGCCTTCTTGCAGGCATTGCACTTGTAATTCCAGTTTCCAGTGTAAACTGTGAACGCGATTTTTCAACAATGAACAGGGCAAGAACTTTTTTGACAAGCACAACAAATAATTATTCATTTTATTTATTTTAGTGCCTTTTGTGGTAAATTATTATTTTTTGCTCTGTCCTTAGGTGAAAACAGACCTCAGAAATCAGTTGCAAGGAGAACACCTGGCTGCTTGTTTGAGGATCTCAATCAATGGACCCTTTCCTGAGGCCTTCCCTTATGATAGGGTATTGGAGTATTTTTTCAAAAAGCCGCGAAAAATTAAATGTCCAAACAAAGGGTGCAAGATTTGTCGCTAGTCTGTGGAGCAGTCAGCGTAGCAATGCCTGTTAAGTAGGGGTGTAACGATTCGTTTTAACAACGATTCGATTCGTATCACGATTTGAGGTTGTCGATACGATTCAAGGACGATATTGGTTCATTTAGAACGATACGATCCGAAACGATTCAGTGACTTGAAATCGATTCAGTAACTTTTTAGCCAAAAATTGTGTGACTGAAATATCTGGATACTGGTCAGTGCAGGTGAAGTTTCCTAGATTCCTGTTGTTTCTTGTAAGGGAATCAGGTATCAATTAATTATGGATATAAACAAACAAGTAAACAACAATTAATGGCAAATGCATTCAAATTTTATTTGAATAAAGTGCAACCAACAGTTTAGGTTGAATTAACAGGAAGTTAACCTTTTCTGCTCTCATTTTCAATATTCAATACATTTTCAATAAAAGCACAGTAAGTGCAACCAACATTTCAACAGTAGGTTAACCTGCTACTTCTGCTTTTGTTATCCAACATATTAATATTACAATATTAATATCAAAAATAAAGTGCAACTAACTTCTCTTCAGGTATATAATTAATAGTTGGTTTACCTGCTACTTTTGCTGTTGTTTTTCAACATTAAAATAATACAAATACAATATTAATATCAAAAATAAAGTGCAACCAACATTTCTTCAGGTTGCATAAACTGGCTGAACCTGCTACTACTCTCAGTTTAATAAACAAACAATATTTAACAAAATGTACAATGTAACCAACCACTCTTCAATGACTCTACATATTATGTTTTCAAAAGTATCAACTGATCAACATGATCTGACCGCAGAACACTTCTCTGTGCGTTCACTATGTCACCAGCAGTACTAAAAACTCGCTCTGCTGGCACACTGGTGTCAGGAATGCACAGGTAACATTTAGCAAGGGTTGAAAGTACAGGTAGCTGTTTCTCCTGGTGGCTTGATAATTTCTCGCTGGTTGGCTTCTCCTCTGCCATCTGCCGCTATGTTTTGTTTTCTTAGCGCTGCTGCGTGCGTTGCGATGATGTCACAGATAGGCAGACTGAATCGAGTAACGTTTAACGCCTTTATCATTAAAAGTGCTAAGAAAAAAACATCCATATAAAGTCTGACGTGCTTAAATCCAATGCGTTATTTCCTATGATCGATACAATCGATTGATTACCTTTTAAAACGATGTTAGATCGATATATGTCGTCCGGAAGGCCAACTTGCTGAGCACAGATCGATGTAGTTAGATCGTAGGAAAATAAATCGATACATCGATGTAGTAGATGAATCGTTACACCCCTACTGTTAAGTTATCTGACTCTGTTTTGCAAATTAAATATGTGCGTGTCAATAAAAAAACAAAATATTAAACCCTTTTTTGTTGTCGTCAATCCAACAAACCCCCCCCCCCCCAACACACCACACCACCACAGATCAAATCTAATTTGGTGGGAAACACTGCATCTATAATCTGATTCACAATATTAATACAGACTCTGCAAGTCAGTGGCCTGTGCAAGACATGGCCTGATACAGTGTAAGATTCTACATAGGGTTTACTATACTAATGCTAAACTTGCTAAAATATACCCCTCTGTCAGTGATGCAAGAAATCACAAGCAGATCTCATTCATATGTTGTGGGAATGTCCTAAGTTATTTGATTATTGGACTAAAATATTTAAAACTCTGGGGGGTGCCTTTGCCATAGATCTTGATACAAGTCCACTTCTGGCCATTTTTGGGATGGCAGTTAATGTTAACCTTGAAATAATTGTTCACTTCCATTAAATTGGAAAAACTCAGACTGTCACTCACTGGTTCTTTAAGGACCTTTGACAAACTGTGGCACCCCTTTTTTAATTATTTGCTGCCTTACTCTTAAGCACTGTCCACGCTACATTTCACGTACAGGTGTAGCGATTATGGGCGCAGACCTTATAGATGAATGAATCTTCCAAATGATTCATCAAATGAACATCCCTTCCACAAAGCCCCAATTCAGCTCCAGACCCCAGGAAATCGACCATTTAACACGAGGCTATAGTACAATTACGTGATTTCCTATGGACTTTTGACCAAAACTTAGACAAAGAGGACAAAAGACTTGTTGTGATCGCAAGACAAAGAAACAAACCAGATCTCTGTCTTTTCAATGACTGTTAAATGAACTCCACATGAAACAGCTAAAACTCCAAGTAAACTCCCAGAAAATGTTACATATTGGAATGCATCAGATTACGGATTATTGGACTTTCATTCAGATAGCCTTCGACATAGCTTGTTAGTCTGTTTACAACTGATACACGTGACTTATGCATGTATATCATTCCCAAATTCATGCAATTATGTAACTATTGAATGAGTGGATGAAAAGGCACCGTGTTTGATACCTTTGTGCTCGTATGGATATAACCTAACAGATAAGCTGAATTAAATCTTTATAGAATTGATCATGTCCTTATAGTAAGAAATTAGGTCTGAATGTACTCTCTGCTTAAGAGCAGGAAACTAAATTACTATAGATAACCCAATTTTATGGGAGGGGTGGAGACACAGTCACCCTTGAACCCTAATTGGCCATAACCCATCCAGGGGATGGGCAAATATTTGAGTTTAACCTCAGAACACAGACGAAGACAGTGTTCACTTTCTGTTCATTGTTCAGTCAAGAGCTGTTCACAGCGTGGTTCCAGAATCCACCAAGGCGACGATCGGACGATCGTGGCAGACCATCAAAGAAAATGGGGTAACAGATTTCATTCAGGCCATCTGCTCTTCTCTCACTTTCCTTTCTTTTACTTAAAGTTTATTTTCTTTCCGTTAAGTCTCAGGTTCTGTTAAGTTTCGCCGCAAAGTTACTCAACGAGTCTCTAACAGCGCGCTTCAACTTTGAACAACGCCCACAAGACTTCCATCCAGCCGCCAACACACCACGTGATTGGCTTCCCAAGACGTCGATCAAAAACACGACCAGACCTTCAGCGAATCAAAGACCCGAGAGAACCCCTCTCCAGCCAGGAAAAGGGAATCCCGCTTGTCAGAGACGACACGTGAGACAAACGCAAGTAATACCTCTAGATTTCAAGCTGAAATGGTGCATTAGATCAGTTAATAACCCCGCCTAAGAAACGATAGGAGGATAAATTACTGATCAATGGTTTCTTTAGGTCATGTGTCATAAATGTATAGCTATTGCTTGGGATTTCATAATTTCCTTCTCTTAAGACTTATTCTTTCCTCACTTTCTTCCTTTCTGCAACGTATGAATGTGCGAGTGCGTGTGTTTATGTTAGATATTAGTTTGATGTGTTAGAGTAATCAATAAAGTTTTGTTTGTATTCAAAGATAACTGTTCTTGTGTTATGTGCTTATGAATTTAATGTCTTGAACTGCCGATCTAAGTTACCTGGCTGTTAAATAGTGTTTCACTATTGTACGGATATTAATATCCGCTGCAGAGTTGATATTTACGGCCCGTTCAAATGAACGCTGGAAGAGTAATTTGCTTGGCTGTAAATTAGACTCTCAAAATTCCTTATGAATTAATTAATTCATTCATTTGAGCTACATAGACCTGTTTCCCTTTAACAGACTCCTCTTTAAGTTTTTACATATTGGTGGACGAATAAGTTAAGGTGTAAACATTAATTCTGAATTATTTATAAATTATAGTGTAATTCGAGTCTCTTTCATTTGAATTCATATTCCCCGTTGAGTTATTATTTTATCTGACTCATTGTCGCTACACAGGTATGGAGGAAAAAAAATTCCCTAGGAGCAAATGCTTTTTAAAATGTAAATATCTTGAAGCAGCGGGAACTGCGGACGTTTTGTTCAAACCAGCGGCATGTGGGCTCTCATTGGTCAACACACAGCCTACTAAAAACATTTTTAATTTGTAATGTTTAAAAGAATGAAGCAAATATGGACAAAGACAATTGTTAGAAAACAATGTGCGATCAAAGAACACTCTTTATAATGTTCGGAGCTGTCAATCACACATTACGAGTATATCTGCAGTGCACACTTGTCTAAACTGCCGTTATAACGAATGACGCTGCACAACGAAGCTCTTACTGTATTCATATCGATGTTTGCTGTTAGTTGTGGTGAAAGCATTTTGTGAGAGAACCTGCTGCAATGACAAGATCACTGCATTCACGCGATCAACAGACTGTCTGTCTACTCAATGCTCTTCGCTGCAGCCTTTCATGTGATGGGAAAAGATCTAAAAATAATGCTATAATCAACACTTTCACGATTCATTCATCTCGACAGCTGTAATGGTTAACAAAAACGTTGTAAAAGTATTAAAGTTCGTAGAATAAGGAGGAAGAAGACAGGGTCGGCGTGACTGGGACTCGTGTTTATTCAGAACTCTCAGAAACAAACAAAATAAACTTGCGCTCACATCGCTCTCAACAACTTAGTACAACATAACTTTCTCAGCAATCTTTCTCCAGTTCTCCGTCTCTCTGGTCCACATGCAGTCTGTCTGTCTCTCTGGCAGTGCTTGACATAGATATACATAAAAAAATGATAGATGTCTAACGGCGGAGTCTCTAACGTCATCACCGGCGGCCATCTTGTCACAGGCAAACTTTTTGGCGGGCTCTGTGGTACCTGATGTAAGGTGAGTGATCTGCACGAACACAAATACTCTTATCTCGCTGAAATCTTGACGCATTTACAAATTTGAAACTTGAGTTTCTTACAAACATTATTAACGTGGCTATAAATCTGGATGCTTGAACAAATTATGAATAATCATTCATAAGTATGCATTGTCATAACTACATCTCTGACGTTTATAACAAACCAAACAGTTTGAAAATCGGTAAAACATTGAGCAAGTTATGGTTATTTAAAAAGTACATGCACCATTAAAACACAATGTTACGAGTGAGCAAGCTGACTGTGACAAGATGGCCGCCAGGTGCGGACGTCGACCTCCATTGGCCAGCAGCGCGGACGAGACATCTAGCCTTTATATCTATGGTGCTTGCATGCAGACCTCGCTAAACCACACCCCTTCCACCATGTAATCTAATACTCATTACAAATGCAATGATGTCAGCCAATCACAACAGTGGGCGTTTACACTGAAGTCTCACAGCAGACACGCCCCTTGAAACAGAGCATTCAAGCCAGAGGGCTAATATAATATAATATTTCAAAATTATGACATTTTGTGATGTAAAAATCATACTAACAAAAAAAGTACACAAAGTATTTTAATATTATAAAATAATTTTAAAAATCCACGCCATGGGACCTTTAATGTCTCCTTTTATCTTCAGTTGATTTCATCTAAGGCTGTGGCTGAAGTCAGTAGTTTCTAGGGCTGTCACTTTACGTTCGAAAATCGATTGCACAATCGATCGGACCAACCAACACAAGTTTCGAAAACGAAAATAGGGAATCGATTTTAACCAAATATATACACTATTATTTTTGAACGAATTAAAAAAAATAAAAAAGTTATTGACAGGTATTATTAATATGTTGAAATAATTAAATCAATGCAATATTAGTCAATAAAACAATTGATTAAAATTAAGAAACAATTTATATAAAACGAAATTCACTTTAAAGAAATGCTTTAAGTGGTCAAAATAATTTCTGACCCCCATATTTCCCATCTTATGTGTCCTGTTCAATTGTAGCTAATACTCAATGTATCCTAAATTCAATTTAAAAATAACATTATTATATTTAATATTTTTAATTAAATAAATATATTTATATTTAACATAGAAAACTAAATCTGTGTTTTAATGCTACATCAAGTAGCATTACTGCCAGCGCGGCATTTTGAGCGGACAACGTTTTACCGGTGAGTTCATGAGTGGAGCTCCGCACATGCTCTGGTGAGGTAGGCGGGTTTTTTTTAGTTAATTTTATTCCCTGTCGCTGTGCAGGCTCTTTTATTGTAGGCTATAGGACTGTGTAAACGCTCAATTACCCTTTTATTTAAAGTTTTAATGTAGGCCATAGTCAATTGCGCAGCTGGCAATGAAGTACCTGAGTGTCCCTGGAACATCAGTGCGGTCGGAGCGCGTCTTCTCAACAGCTGGGCATATTGTGAATAAGAAACGCTCTGCTCTGGACCCCGAAAATGTTGATAGACTTGTTTTCCTGTCCAATAATTTGTAATAGAGCCTTATTTGCACGTTTCATCAGTAATGCCCGCATAGCCTAAGTGTCGGTTACGTTCAATTAAAAAAACACATGGCCTGTTCGCAAGCTAATTTCATTCAAAGTTTCATTTTGAACGGTTCAATTATTATCCACACGAACTTCACATTCAGTGTAGGCTAGTAAATTGTTAAGCTTTATTTTCAACCTCTTTTCATGGGCTACAATTTTTTTGTTGTTGTTGTGGAATTTATAATCGTAAACACAGCCATGTTAAAGCCTGTAATAATGTTTTTCTTTGACGTTATGGCAGTCCACTCTGCTTAATGTTTTTTTTTCCCAGAATGTTGCACTCCTGTTTATCATTGTGCACAAAATAAATCATCAGAAATATTGCTGACTTGTGCGTCTCAAACGCCCTCTTTACTTTCATCCTAATGCCCGTTAGTTGTCCGTGGATTGGCGTAGGCTATATTTAGCGTTGAAAATGAAAACGTCATTTAAAATCGATTTTAAAATCGATTCAATGAACACTTGTGTCTCAAAAATCGAACAGGATTTTTTTACAAAAGTGACAGCCCTAGTAGTTTCTGCTTGATAATTAGCTTGTTAAGGCTGAGATGACTCCATATTTAATATACACAGATTTTGTGGCTCAGATAAGGTCCAGTTCTGGTTTATTTCGTTGATCTTGGCTGACATGTGGCATTGCTATGGCATGCTTGTGGCCCAGATCTGGCAAACAGGAGTGGGCCACTCAAGGGCCGTCATTTCATGCAGCATGTGGGCCAGATCAGCATTCCACATGTGCCAGGTGTGGGTCGGATCTGGGCTGACACAATGTTGTTATGTGGGATGATAATAAAAAAAACGTGACAGAAAATACGGTATGATATAGCAGATTTGCAGTCCCCGTGGCACTTTGCTGGTCTAAAACCGCTGGTCTACACAGAAGAAAGCCCTGTCTAGGCTCTGCCCGGTACGGGTTGTGTCAAGCCATTCGTTAGTCATTCATTAGTCTGGTTGTTTGATTAATAAAAGATGAAATGTAGTTGAAATACACGCGTTAAGAATCCATACAGCTGTAGCAGCGCAGGACTATTATTCTGCTGTACGGAACTGAGGAAAATCTGGGGCATGTTCAAAGCTCAAAATGGTGCGCAACATTTTGTTACGTTTTCCGGTTGAACGACATGTTACCTGGAAAAGGTGTGCAACGGGTTTAAGATGCGTTTTCTCTCGTTTGGTGGGTGTGTCAAATATGTCAGCCCAATCAGCAGCAACATATAAACCACAGCTCGCACAATGGGTCCAAGTGAAGTTGTTTACAAATGTGTCAGCTACAGCTCGGTATACGCAACAATTGAGGATATTAGAAGAGGTGATTGTCGCAAGAGTTTTATAGTAAAAATATAGATATCAACATGATGATGTTTATATTTTTAGCTTCATTGCAAGGCACGTTATTTAGTTATTTACATACCTATTTTCATAAAAAATAAGTGCTTTACATAAAAATGAGAAACAAAATACAAGGTATTAAAAAAGTAAGAACTAGAAATAAAATTATTTAAATTATAATTTATTACCAGGAGATAAAAAAAAAAAAAAAGTTAATCAAATGGGATGGGGATGTTCTCTTTTATTCTGGATGGCAAGGGCAGTGCATGCATCGCGCGTATTTTTCACTATTAACCATTAGGACCCTAAGACTATTTTGTGGCACTGAAGAAGTTGACATACTCTGAAATTTGTTTTGTTTTTTCAGTTGCTTTAAAGCCTATGAATGGCTAAAGTCTAATTACACTGTATTCAGCACAAACAGGGCTACAGTAATATGTGCGCAACATGTACATACAAGTTTGTAGTTTTGAGAAAATAATTTTATGCATAGTTTTTGAAAAAAACTAAAATGTTAAGTCTCTGAAATAAGGCCGTCTAGCACACTTTAAACATTTGTTCACAAGACTTTTCAGAATGGGATGTTGTTGCCAAGAGTTTTTTTCTTCAAAACAATGTGAAAGCCAGATCACTCATTCATACAAAACAATATAGTCATTTAACTTTTGTAAGACACTTATTGTCAGAATGGCTGTATGCGGGGAGGGTGTGGATCAACATGAATAATGCAGTGATTCACACCTTAGACGTCAACGACCCTTCCCCTGGGAATATCAATGAGGAATGTGACAGAGTGTGCTCAGAATGTGACTCATGGCTCCCAGCATGCATTGCAGCATTAAGTATGTCACCATTGTTGAGATTCATATGCTGATTCTTGATATCTGTGTGCGTTTAAACTTTCCCCCCCTAGAATGTAATTAAAAATCAGAATTCAGAATGTCTGGTCTGTGGCAAGAAAGTATTGTTGGTGAATATTATTTAGTAACTTTTTTAGTCAGTGATGCATTTACTTCATGATATTTTTTGTTTATAGCTTTTTTTATAATTCAACAGATTATGTTTTATTAAAACTGTAACAATAACCACAAACTCAACTAAAAAGCCAAGAGTCAAACTGTCCAACTAAAGAAACACTAATCACCACAATGGTGACCAAATATTTTCAATAAAATCATCAACACCTAAACCTCTATTAATTCTCAATAAGTGCTTCTATAGACGTCTTTCAGGGTTGGAGCCAAACTCTGCAGGACAGCGACTCACTAGGACCGAACTTGCCTACCCCTAAAACAATGGTATTATTGTATCCTAAGGACCAATTGTGTACCTTTAAAAGGTACAGTTATATGTTTTGTTCCCCAAGGAACAAAATTGTACCTCCACTGTACCTTTTTTTCTGAGAGTGTACAGTACTGTTCAAAAGTTTTATATTTTTTTTATATATATTTTTTTTTTATAAGTCTCTTCTGCTCACCAAGGCTGGATTCATTTGATCCAAAATAGTAAAACATTAATATTGTGAAATATATTTACTAGGGGTGTAACGGTACACAAAACTGACGGTTCGGTACGTACCTCGGTTTTGAAGTCCCGGTTCGGTATGGATTCGGTGCAGCAGTTTTACAAAATTGCTTTTTATTAATTTTTATTCAACAGTGGTTTAATGAAAAAAAATTGTGTCTGTCCTTAAATGAATTAAATTATAACTAACATTTTCTTTAAGATAATGCTGTAAACTATATAGGGAGCCCTTACTTGCATATAGCTATTAAAGATTAACAACAGAGCCCAAACTATTAGCCTAAATTCAGTTGCTATTTATTTTTAGATATAATAATCAACACTCATAAGATTCACATAAGGCAGTTTTTGCATTAACTTCTAAATCTAATTATTTTTATTCGTTGTTGAAATATAATAATTTAGTGGCTGTAATTTTCATGACAGGTTTATTTAAACGTACATTAAATAAACAAGACATCACTAAAAGGCTTAGTAGTATATAATGAATATATATAGGCTAATATGATGAATATAACGGCTAATATAGTGCATGTATTCAGTGAAAGAGTTGATTTCTCCAGTGAGCTAACAGCTGTGGACACTGAATGACTTCTGAGTAAACGTGATTCTGCATGACATTGTTTACAAGCAGTTTTATTGTCTTTCCGCGGTTGAAACACAGATGGAGCGATTACACGACATATGATGCATTTCAGTAAGTTGTAATGTATCCTCAACATACCTTAAGATATATTAATTTATGTTTATTCTTTAGGAAGATATGTTCGCATTGACTCGCACGCCGGGCGCTGCCGCTTTAAGTTGAACTGATAGACTACGCGTCTATCAGTCACGTCACCCCTAGTAAACACAGATGGAGCGATTACACAACATATGATACATTGACTCGCGCGCCGCGCGCTGCCTGCAAGCTTACAACAAGCCGACTGTTAACTGTTAAAGATTACATTCATAACCGTTCGGTACACACGTGCACCGTACCGAAAGCCCTGTACCGAAACGGTTCAATACGAATACATGTACCGTTACACCCCTAATATTTACAATTTAAAAATGTCACATGATCCTTCACAAATCATTCTAATCTGATGATTTGATATATATATGCTCAACAAACATTTCTTATCATTATGAATGTTGAAAACAGTTGTGTATTTTTTTCCGGATTCTTTGATAATTCAAAGATTTAACCCAGAGGGAAGTTCAAAATAATAAGATTTATCTGAAATAAAAAGATTTTGTTACATTATAAATGTCTTTACTGTTTTTTGATCAATATAAGGCATATTTGTGAATAAAAGTATTAATTGATTTCAAAAAACAAAAACAGCAACAACAAAACTAAACTCTTACTCAGCCCAAACTTTTGAATGGTAGTGTATAATGTTACAATAGATTTCTATTTCAGATAAATGCTGTTGTTTTGAACTTTCTATTAATTAAATAATCCTGAAAAAAATGTACACAACTGATTTCAACATTCATAATAATCAGAAATGTTTCCTGAGCAGCAAATCAGCATATTACAATTATTTCTGAAGCATCATGTGAAACTGAAGACCAGAATAAATTGCATTTTAAATTGCATTGCCGTACATGTATCTTTATTTAGCATTGAAAGATTGCCAACCTATTTCATATTTCAACATATGGAACTTTGTTTCCATTGATTTTACACATTTTATTCTGGCAATAGTTAAACTAGTAGCCTACAATTTGATGTTTTTGCATCAGTAACGCTAATATAAGTGAGAAGAAATGTTTTACCTTAAAAATGCTCATGTTAAAATCACATTCTTCTTGTGAGGCAGCCTAAATCCAAGGTAACCCAGCAGGCAGTCAGACGTCATATTTTGGTTGAATATTGGTTTGACGTTGAAATCCAACGTTTGTTTGACGTCAAGCTCCAACGTTGGGCAGACATTGAATTTTTGTCCTCATAAATCACATAAACAAACACACACACACAGAGAGAGAAGAGAGAGAGAGAGAGAGAGAGAGAGAGAGAGAGAGAGAGAGAGAGAGAGAGAGAGATATGCAGGTTATATCTCTATTTAAAACTCAATGCTGCTGGCTTTTGGTGAATGAGGGGAGTGCAGACTGAGAGAGAGGGGAGATTCAAAATAAATATTTTAAAGAAATAAATATATTGATCTGAAAAAAACATTGTTTAGCATGTTTTTAAAGCTATTTTTATTATGTGGACACATGAAATGTCCTCATAAACCACGTTTACATTGTAATACCAGTGTAATACCCATGTCATTATACAAATTTGTGTCCCTAATAAATCACATAAACAAGCACACACCCACACACCCAGAGAAAGAGAGTTTCAAAAATAACAACACTGCCACTTTTTGGTTAGGGGAGGGCAGACAGAGAATAAATATTCAGAAGATTTAGAAGAAATATATTAAATAAAATAAATATATTGATCTGAAAAATAGTATGATTATTTTAAATTCATCCAGGTTCAATTACCCAACATACAATCTTAATTTAATTTAAATCAATTAAATTAAGTTTGTGTCCTCATAAATCACATAAACAAGCACACACACACACACACACGCACACACACACACACACACACACACACACACAGGGGTGTTTTTGTGAAATGTGGGGACATTCCATAGGCGTAATGGTTTTTATACCGTACAAACCGTATTTTCTATCCCCCTACACTGCCCCTATCCCTAAACTTAACCCTCACAGGAGACTGTGCAGTTTACTTTCTGTGAAAAAAAACTCATTCTGTGTGAAATATAAGCATTTTGAAAAGTGAGGACATGGGTAACGTCCTCATATTTTACCCTCTTTTTGTAATACCTATATAATTAGGTATTTTATTATACACGTCATTATACACATTTGTGTCCTGATATTTCACAAAAACATGCCCACACACACACACACACACAAAGAGAGAGTAGCAGAGAGAAAGAGAGATGGAATGTTTTTCTATCCTGTTTCAAAACTAACACAATGCTGCCATCTTCTGTTCATTGAGGGGAGGGCAGCACACACAGACACAGAATATATTATTCAAAGAAATATTTTAAATAAATAAATATATTGATCTGAAAAAAAAGTATAGTCAATTTAAATTAATCCAAGTTCAATTACCGAACAAACAATCTTAATTTCATTGAAATCAAAATATGATTTTACAAGATATGAGAGAATTTATGTTCCCCTTTTTTGTCCTTATTTAATGAAGTTAATGAAGTTTGAAGTAAATCGCGTGAAAATAAGATGGTGATTCAAAGCATTTTTGAAAGTGACACACTTCCTGCTGCCAGTTTGTGGCGCTATAACTTTGACTCACAAAAGTCATATCCATGTGGTCGGCCTCTTACAACGAACACACAGCTGAAGTTTCATCCAAATCAGTCAATGTTTGCACAAGTTATAACACACTTCCTGTTTCCCTTTTCTCGCCATAAATTCGTTGCTTCACCACGGCCAAACCATTCGAGATATCAAAAATCTGCTTGCAATTTAGCATCCGCAATATCTTGTCTTAATGCTGACCGAGTTTGGCAATGATCGAAACAATGGTCTCGGAGGAGTATATTAAATTCCAGAGCAAGCGTTTTCCGAACAACCCATAATAGCTCACTTCCTGTTGGGCGAAGTTTATGACTACGAGTATGGAAGTTGTTCGCCCCGATGAGATCTATAGGCGTACCGAGTTTCATACTAATACATGCAAGTGTGTTTGATATATATATATTTACTAGGGGGCGCTGTTGAGCCCCCCTACCATGCCCGGGTACCAGCTTTAGCCTGAGTCTGATGGCCGCAGATTCCGATGTATCTGCCAAGTTTCAAGCGTTTTCGAGCATGGTAAGGGCCCCAAAAGTGCCCGAGAAGTTCATAAGAAAAATAATAATAATTAAAGCTGCAAGCAGCATTTAGCGGGGTTCAAGCAATTAAGGCCTTTAAGCATTTAACGCCTTTTGCATATAAGGCCTTAAAGCAGTAAATTAGTTAAAACAGAGCTTAGGTGAAATGAAGTGATAAACTGACAAAATGTGATCGTAAATGTTATAATAGTGACTTTATAAAGTCTAAATGTGAATTATAGAATCATATTAGTGAGTAGTATGACAAAATTACTATTTGGACCAGCAGGTGGCGGCAGAGAATCACTCATTGGCTCACTTTCATTTTAAAATGTTCTGTTTGTTTAATGGCACATGTTCCATGTTTCCATGGAGAGGTGGTGGTCCAGTGGGTTAAACCACTTAACTGATATGCAGAAGGTTGCTGGTTCGATCCCAGCGGTCACCACCAGTGTGTCCTTCAGCAAGGCACTTTACTCCACGTTGCTCCAGGGGGATTGTCCCTGTAATAAGTGCACTGTAAGTCGCTTTGGATAAAAGCGTCTGCCAAATGCATAAATGTAAATGTAACTCATTTAAATGTGCAACAGAGAACCACTCATTGGCTCACTTTCATTTTAAAATGTTCTGTTTGTTTTATGGCACATTTTCCATGTTAACTCCTTTAAATGTGCTTACACATACGCATTTTATTGCAATATAAATATTGATATTTGAAATAAATTTATTTTGACTAAATGTGATTGTAAATGTTATAATAGGGATTTTATAATGTCTAAATATGAATTAAAGAACAATATTACTAAGAATTAAGACAATGACTATTTTGACCAGCAGGTGGCAGCAGAGAACCACTCATTGGCTCACTTTCATTTTAAAAGTGTTCTGTTTGTTTTAAGGCACATTTTCTATGTTAACTCCTTTAAACGTGCTTATACACAAACATTTTATTGCAAAATATAGATATAGATATTTGAAATAAATTTAATTTGAATAAATGTGATTGTAAATAATAGGGATTTTATAATGTCTAGACATGAATTAAAAAAACAACACCAGTGAGTAGAATGACAAAATTACTTTTTTAACCAGCAGGTGGCAGCAGAGAATGTATGTTTTTTATTTAATGGCACATTTTCCAAGTTACAGGTCCCGTTCTTCGTGTTTTTTTGAAGCTTTGATTGTGTTTACAGTGTGCAATATAACGTGTTCATGTTTCGCGTGTAAAAAAACACAGTATTTTTCACACAATTTACTTATCTGTACACCGCTGTTTTCACTGTCCTAAAAACGGCCTGATGACTTCCTTGTTCTATGAAGTCCCTCCTTCAGAAATACGTAACGAGTTCTGATTGTGCCAGCGGTTCCTGTGTTGTGATTCGACAGCAGCTTAGCTCAAGTTGTACGGAAAGGTCAGGCCTCTTAACGGGAGATGTATGCGATCAATGATCTCTACAGCGTCCCTGGGAAAGCCAAACAAAGGTGATTTGACTCCGGGATGAAAATAACAGTGTCTCGACGGCATGGCGACAAACACACTCAAGCTACAGTTCCTTTTCTCCACGCGACCGTCCTCTTCTCCACGTGGGACAGCAACAAGACCACGCCCCCTTTTTTGCGTATTCTTGTGGGCGGAGGTTAGTCTGTTCTACTGTTCTACTGACTGACGTAATTAATGTAGGAAGTACCAGGATGTAGTCCAAGCCAGCCGTTCGCTGTAGGCTTTGAAAGGGAACTTCTGTTAAATAAAATATCTCGCTTGGCATTGAACTTTGAGCTTTATAATTTTACAGGTATTATTTATGCTCTAACAGCAACATTACACACTAACTCAAGTTTGAACAGTGGGATCACGAAGAACGGGACCTTTAATGCCTTCAAACCTGCTCACACGCACACACATTTTGTTGCAGATATAGATATGTGAAATAAATTATGGGTAACAAATTGCTTATTTCAGTTTTTCCCCTTTAAAACATATTTTTCAGGTCTTATTGTAAATGCAATATAATATTATTGCAAACAAACATACCTCAAATTAACCAATGAAGTGGTACATTTTGACAAAATGTGATTTGTAGTGTTATTATAATGATTTTATACAGTTTAAATATTATATACAATTATATTAGTGAGCATGGTCTTCTGCTGCCCGCTGGTGGTTTTGTAATTGTAAGGAATATGTAATAGGCACATTTTCTATGTTAACTCATTTAAACTTTAATTTTGTTGCAGATATATTTGAAAGACTTTATAATGTCTAAATAGGAATTATAGAACATGATAAGTAAATATTATGACAAAATGACTATTTAAGTCCAGCAGGTGGCAGCAGAGAACCACTCAATGGCTCATTTTCATTTTAAAGGTCTGTTTTTCATTTAATGGGCACATTTTCCAAGTTAATGCCTTCAAACGTGCTTAACTCACATGACATTTTGTTGGAGATATAGATATTTGAAATAAATGATAGGTAACAAATAGCTTATTCCAGGTTTTCCCCTTTAAAACATATTTTCAGGCATTATTTTAATTGTAATATAATAATTATTGTAAAAACATACATCAAATGAACAAATTAATTGATAAACATTGACAAAATGTCATTTGCAATGCTATTATAATGTTTTTTTTTAGAGTTTATATATGCTTAGTGGACAGAATGAACCAATGAGTGGTCTTATGCTGCCATCTGGTGGCAATTTTAGGTAATACGTCATATAAGCATTGGCAACTTTTTTTTTACTGTTATAGAGGCATCTAATGCCCGATCTCCATGAAATTTTGCATGCTTCTTTAGAGTCACATGCTGCATGTGCCCACCTATTTTCGTGAAGTTTTGAGTTTTCGTTCAGGATTAATAGGCTTTTGAGCATGTTTTGCCACACCTATTCTTTAAATGACCCTGTTATAGCTACCCAAAGTGTAAAGTTCAACATGTTTTTGATAACTATTGATCAGGAGAGTCCAGATAATCATACTGCAGTGGTTTGGTTCCGATCAGGAAAAAAAACGACGACTAGTTTGCAAAAATAGGTTTTAACATAATTGTGAATATTTAAATAACGATTTGATTGACAGTATTGGTTCTTGAGGCAAAGTTGTTCAGTATGAGAAGATCTATCATAATGTATGCATATTATTTGGATGTTTTTAACCCCACCTGATTACAGAGATGGAAAATACCATTTACAGCCAATACAGGCAATTCACCATAGGGAATACATGGTTTTCAAAGCTTGTTAATAGTTATAGCACCACCTATGGTCCGATCTCCATGAAACTTTGCATGCTCCTCAGCATGTTATGTCACATATACATAACAATTTCGTGAAGTTTTGAGTTTTCATTTAGGATTTATAGGCTTTTGAGTGTATTTTGCTACGCCCCTCTTCTAAATGACCCTGTTCTAGCCATCCAAATGCAAAAGGTCAACTTTTTTTCGATAATTATTGATCTAGAGAGTCCAGAGAATTGTCCTAGACTGGTTTGGTTCTGATCGGGCAAAAATCCAGGGACTATTTCGCAAAAGTAGGTTTTGAACATAATCGCAAATATTGAACGATGAGCGATTTGATTGACAGCAATGCTTCTAGAGGCAAAGTTGTTCAGCATGAGGAGACCTATCATATGATATGCATATTTTGTTGATGTGTGCAACACCACGTGATTACAGAGCCATTAAACTCGTTAGCGCCAACTAGTGGCCGACTTTGTGCTTGAACCCCTAATAATAAAAATCAGTACAATAACAATAGGGTTTCAGCACTTCTTGATTGAACCCCTAATAATACAAATCAGTACAATAACAATAGGGTTTCAGCACTTTGTGCTTGAACCCCTAAAAATCAGCACAAATACAATAGGGTTTCAGCACTTCGTGCTTGAACCCCTAATAAAAATCCTTACAATTACAATAGGGTTTCAGCACTTCGTGCTTGAACCCCTAATAATAAAAATCAGTACAATAACAATAGCTTGAACCCCTACAAAATCCTTACAATTACAATAGGGTTTCAGCACTTCGTGCTTGAACCCCTAATTAAAGCTGCGAGCAGCGATGACGGGCCCAAGCCGGTGGCATCGCCACCCCTGTGGCATCAGCTTAACTGTGCATGGCAGGCAATAGGCATTTAAAATGGGAAAACATAAAAGCACTGTGTCAAAGTCATTTGAATTCACCACATTAACTGCAGCAGTTGGTGCTGCTATGACCATGAACCACAACAGCCACATCTATGAGATCAATTAAATTAAATTAATTAATTCATGTCAGATGATGTCAAATGTCAATTTCAAATGTGTGCAGAATACCGTCTGAATGTTGATGTTGTATTATCCTAACATGTGTTTTTGACCTACATTAGCTCCCATTTGTTCACCAATCTTATGCACCAAAAAGCATGCTTTCATTTCAATATGGGTGGTATCCAATAAAAAAAATGTTAATTACAAAATTAATAAATGGAGCCAAATCACAGAAACCGCAACAATGATTTTAATATCAGTGTCAGGTAAGAGTAATATGCATGTCTAAATGTTATGGAAGTTTATTGTAAACAGCCACTTTTAGAAAATCATGTGAAAATTTATTTTTTTAATAAATTTGAAATATATCGGTAAATAATTAATTTAAAGACATATGCATCATACGTGATCTTAGCAAACACAGCACATGACGGTTTTATTTCAAGTGATAGTTACTTGTGATAGCCTATATGAAAGGGTTAAATTATCATCACACAGTGAGGGGGAGGGGAAGGACAGACAGAGGGGGATTCTGATTGAACAAAACATTTTTTTTTACCTAAACGGTGGGAGAGAGTTGTTATTTCATTGTCTGAAACATTATTTTACTATAGGAATAATAGTTTTATCTTCAAAATAGATTCTGAATTTACATTTTTGAGAAAATATTGTTTAGTTTTTTTTGGACACATGAAATGTCCTCATAAACCATGTAATACACATGTCATTATACAAATGTGTGTCCTCATAAATCACATAAACAGGCACACACACACACACACCGCTCCGCCCTTTTTTTGTTGCTTTCTTTTTCCTGAGCTGCGCGTATATATTTGACTGTTCTGCTTCCATTGTTTTGTGAACATTAGAAGCAGAGCTCACACACACGTCATCACTCCTGCTGTCACACATTGACGCAGATTTAGAAATACTGCTCTTATTAGAGTGCTGTCATTTTTAAAGTACCGGTACTAATACAATTTCATATTGTACCCAACTTACCCAGTCGACTAAAAATATTGACGTCGACTAATTAACAGCGTCAACGCAGTCAACTGTATCGACCAATCATGACAGGCCTAGCTGAGATATTCAGAGATTGAATGTCTTCTTTTATTCTTCAGTTGATTTCATCTAAAGCTGTGGCTGAAGTCAGTTGTAGTTCTTGTGTTTCTCTTTCCTTCAGTGATTCTGCTCATTACCACATCAGGTGTCACCACCAATACGCAATTATCACTTATTTAATCACTTAACAACACAATTATTATCCAATTATCATGCTGGGAACTAGAAATGTTCTATAACTCATTCAGTTTGAGTTCTGTTTCAGTCACTATGTCCACACAACATTCGGTAATATTTGAGTGCAGTGAACTCATTTTTTTAGTACATACAACTGTTAGGTTTTACAGTGTGTGTTGCAGACAGTGAGATAATTAAGTGAATATGTAAGTGATTGTTGAGCATTAGTGATTAACACCTCTTGTTAACAAGCAGAATCAGTGAAGTAAAATGGTAAATGGACTGCATTTATATAGCGCTTTTAACAGACCAATGGCCATCCAAAGCGCTTTACACATTGCCTCACATTCACCCATTCATACACCGATGGCGGTGTCAGCCATGCAAGGCGCCATCCAGCTCATCGGGAGCAGCTAGGGTTAGGTGTCTTGCTCATGGACACCTCGACACTTGGTCAGTTGGAACCGGGGATCGAACCACCAACCTTCCGGTTTGTAGACAACCTACATGAACCACTGACGCCCCAAAGGACAGACGAACAAAAGAACATAAAAAAGAAGAACACTAGAACTACAACTGTCTTCCATTACACACTATTACACTTAATAATAACAAGTTTGACTTTATTTCTGTCAGGTGTCTACAGAAGCTCTTATTGAGAATTAACAGATGTTTAGATGTTGATGGTTAATTGAAAATGTTTGTTCACCATTATAGAAATCAATGTTTGCTCTTGACCCCTTGAACATCTTCACATCAGCAACTTTAACTGTGTTTTTCTTGTGGCAAAAGAAATAATAAATAAGATAAATGAAGGCTGATTGTTATCTCTTTATGATGATATAACCATCAAATAGACTCTTGTTTTGCTGATTTCTTCCAGTGTTTAATCTTTCATCATAAGAGTTACATTATTAACAGACTTATATTTTACATTATCACCACTGTTAAAACTACAGCAAGAGTTCCAATAGCAATCAGTTATAATAAATAAAAAATAAAAAACATGCACAATTAAACAGAGCTATATCATCATTCAGACACACACAGATATCAAAAATCAGCACATAAATCTCAACAATGGTGGCAATAAAAAAAGATCATTCAGCTGCATATTTTTCTCATGCTGCATTGCCTGCTGGGAGTTTTGTACTATGCTGGTGCCCAACATGCATTGAGACACTTTTGAAACTTTTTATTTTCACCATTGTTGAGATTCATATGCTGATTTTTGATGTCTGTGTTTGTAATGCTGGAGGTCAAAATGTTTATGCCCTGTATGATTTTAAAATCTTTCGAAATAACTGATTGCTGGATCTCATGCTGTAGAATCACAAATACTTTAATCAAAAAATATAAATTAAAGTACCCGTACAATACTAGATTAGACACAGAGTGAGATCTGCAAATCCATGATTATGGCATTGTCACAACAACCAAAAACACCTGATCAAGTTTCTCTTGGCTTTTTTTTTTTTTTGGCATCTGCTATTTACACTCAGTGAAAATAGCATATTTTCTTAGCGATAATTTCTATTTACACATAGTGCAAATAGCGATAGATCAAGTGAAAATCACATATTTTCTTAGCGATAGATGATATTTAGTAAGTGAATTAGCATACTAAGTGAAAATAGTGAAAAAGTGAAATTTCACCATTTAAAATTGTTTTTTGCAATATGTGTAAATAGTAATTAGATGCTATATATAGGCTACTTTATTTTAACATATACATACTATTTGTACCTCAGTATTGTTGTGCATAATCAGGATGCAATAATAACAGACTGTAAATTATTATATTTATTAAAATTATTAAATGGATGCCGCCTTAATTGGACAATAAAAGCCATCCTTACACCTCTCCCTAACACTACCCAATAAATGCTTTTATTATTATTAAACATTTCGTTAGGCACTTTATTTCCCTTTTTAGAACATTTTCTTAATTTTTATTGAAAGTAAATGCCTTTCCGATGTGATATGTGATAGGAAAAGAGAGGAGACCTAATTGGGACATTTTATTTTCATGATTAATGCAAATCAAAAGTATTTTTGTTATAAGATGTTGGCATTGCAAAATATTTCTGATTGGCTCATCATTTTAATTTTAAATATTTGCTAGGCCTTCGAGCACATAAACAATATCAACAAACATAAGATTTGGTGCCAACATAGTGGCCTACTGCTCTGATAGGGCAAAAGCAGTTTCTTGCTAACTTTGGCAAATCCATTATGATGATCATTTCATACTGTCATCATGTCAAAAAGCTTTTGAATTAAACATGCTGCTATAGAAAGCAGAAATTTTGTACTGGTCAAACCATCCTGCTCCATCACTAGGCTCCTGGCTGCCATTTGGAGAACAGATTGCTTGGGGATTTTTGACAGGACGCCACCATGGCAATACAGCTTTAGCAATTAACCTTGATGTCACTGTAATTACTAAGTCACTTTAGTCAAATGAATTAATTTCCCAAAAGGATGTTGAAACCAAATTATCTCATCTCCTCCTAAAGCAAGCCAATATGGATACTGGTAATTAGAGACAGGAGGAAAAAAAGGGAGCAGTTTCCATATTCCTGTCTTTCACAGGATATTTTTCAGTAATCTGCCCTCAGTGTGTAGTGAAGAAAAGTATGTGGAATACTTAATTTGTGAGTAGACTAGGAGAATATACTGATACATCCACAGAGTATCTATCTATTGAACTCAACTATAAATAAATGTATTTTCACATTATAGCTATTGGACTGAAGTTTGGTTAGTATGAAAGAGGTTTAAAGGATTCTGGCTATACCAGTCTTACTGAAGTCAATATAGTCAAAATTTTGATGTGACTGGGAAGTGTGCATTTGTTCTTTTTTAGTTTGTCTTCACAATCCCTTTCACATAAATTTAAGTACATTTTTTTTACTTAAAAAAGTAAAAAAGATAAAAAAGTTTATCGTTCATTGACCACTATTAGTATGCCATTCCTAGGTTTATCTCCTGCAAAAGTGTAAACATTGAGCCATCCAGGCATCATGAAAACAAATTGGTCCACTCAGATCTGTCAATCTCTTTCCAGCGCAACCTATAGTGGGAGTTTTGGGTGTGGCTACTGTAGCAGGCGGAACCAGAGGGTAGCCTGTGTGGGACCATGATTGACTCATTACACACTGAGAAAAAAAAAACAAGTAAAATTTACTTAACTTTTCTTTTCCTCGTTTTTGCACACAGGTTTATGTAAATTTCACAAATGGAATTAAGTAAAACTAACAAAGAAAATAATTAATTTTAATTTCGCCAGTAAAAGGTTGGATAATTTTTCAAACAATATAATAACAAATTAAACCATCCGTTTAAAATGTATGCTCTACTTAGTAACATTTAAGTAAATAATGTGGTACCTGAACACAGAGACCTCAATATTTGATGCACAATACACAATGACGGTAACATTCGTTGGATCATTTGTGAGTATGAATGTGTCATTTTGAGCAGAAAATTAACCCCAACTGTCACAAAATGACAAGTTACTAAACCTAACGACAAAAACAATTGTGTAAATAGAGCTGGAGAACAGTGAAAAATCAAACATATTATGCATGTATAGTACATGATGGGAACACCAGTATCAGAAAAGTTTAATAGTTTTACTTAATTTTATAACGCTGATATTTACACTTTAACTTCTACAAGCTTGAATTGAGTTCTAATATAGAATTTACTTACATTCTTGCCTGAACTAACTTTTTTTTTCCTGTAGTATTTACACTTCACCACAGAACCATAAGAGACATTCAGCTTCTATTACAGCTTTAGTTTCTGTCATTAAAATTTGTTGCATTTAGACGAAGCGTACCACATGCATCCTGAAAAGTGAAGCCAAAGCATCTCGATCGCCCCCAGGTGGCTGGATGCAGTATAGGTCATACATGCCCTCTTCATGTAATGTAATGGGACATAGACAAACTTAACAATCAAATTACACTTCAAATTTTTTTTTTTCCTAAAATGGTTTCTGTCATTTTAGGCATTTTTATCAAGCTGACATTATTAAAATGTTTGTTCTTTAAATAAGTTTGGTTTTAGTTAGTTATTTGATGCTATTAAAACGGGGGTGTGACATTATGATTGACAGCTGAGATTGACAGCTTCTCTGAGCGAAGTAGTCAACTGACTTTTTTCAGGAACTTCGGGAGGCTTTAACTTTAATTTCTACATTTCCATAATTGTTTAAGTCACAAAATGTTCAGGGGCATGTGATTGATTAGGCGGAAGCAGTCTATGGGTGGGACCTTGATTCACACCACTTCACGCTCACTACTGCACAGACTCGATACTCAAGATGTCAGCACCATATTTGGACACTGGCAGCTTACTACAAAAAGGTACGCTATCCATCTTTTTTTACAGTCTATGATTTAGGCCTAGTCCACACGTACACAGGTATTTTTATAAACAGAGCTTTTCCTCAGTTTAAAATCACGTCCACAAGAAAACGCAAAAACATACAATTAAGCTATGTCAAGAGCATGCCAAACCAACAGGTGGCAATAGAGCCCTAACCGTAAACGTAAAGGCATGTTGGCCAATCAGAAGCCTGGAAGAAAGGTTATTGCCGGTTTTGGTTCTGAAGTAACAAGCCAAAATCGTCTCGGTTACGGATGTAACCCTCGTTCCCTGAGGAGGGAACGGAGACGTACGTTAGTGACTAACGAATGGGGGGGGTTTCGCCTAGAAGCCTATCATCTTCGAGCATAGAGAAAACGCCCAATGGCGTGCCAATGCCATGGGGTATGCGGAATTTGCATACGTAACTCCGCCTCACCGCGTGAGTATATAGGGAAGTACGTGGCAATATCGCATTATGTTACCTGCTTGAGGAGCCAAGACTGAACTCCTGCATTCCAGGTAGCACAGCTGAAGTGGCAACGGAACGTACGTCTCCGTTCCCTCCTCAGGGAACGAGGGTTACATCCATAACCGAGACGTTCCCTTTTGTTCAGTCACTACGACGTACGTTAGTGACTAACGAATGGGGGTTCAATATAATCTCGCCACTCAGCTGTCTTCCAGTGCCCTGCGTAAGTGTGAGCTCCCTGTCGTAAGACTAAAACGGACGAAGGACTCACGCTTAACACAGGAATACCAAGGTACACTGGGAAGCATATCCCAGTGAGGGAATGCCAAGATGCCTACCCGTGGGGAGGACTTAAGAAAACACATATGACCCGCTAAGGGCTGCATATGGAAGATCTCTAGGGTACCAGCCGAAGGTGGATTTTTAACCCTATGGGCGGCAGGGACTTGCCAAGGGAAAGACACCTGCTCGCTAGGAGGCTTACGGTGGAAATACTTGTGTGGGGTCGCCGGAGGGGAACCATGCACACGGAGCACCTGGCCGGACATGAGGGTCTGGGCTCGAAAGGGCAGACTGAACTGATGTCGGCGTCAGCAGTGCTGGAGGAGCTCAGGGCTCTCGGGGAGCTCACCTGAGGAAAATATCGCACGTATCCAGTCCGTGGAGTGGAATGGCGAGCAAGCGAAGACACCTGAGCCTGGCCCATTACCGGCCACCCGTAGGGGCGAGTACATAGTCGGACACTGGCTCCACTCGGAGATTGTAGAATCTGGCGAATGTGTTAGGTGTCGCCCAGCCTGCAGCTCTGCAGATGTCTGTTAGCGAGGCGCCATGCGCTAAAGCCCAAGAGGAGGCCACACTCCGAGTGGAGTGTGCCCTAACCCCAAGGGGACATGGTCGACCTTGCTGCTGGTAAGCCAAAACAATGGTGTCCACTAACCAGTGAGACAGCCTTTGCTTTGAGAGAGCTCTTCCCTTCCGCTCTCCACCATAACAGACAAAGAGCTGGTCTGAGGTCCTGAAACACTGCGTGCTGTCTACATAGGCGCGAAGGGCGCGTACTGGACAGAGCAATGTCAAGGCTGGGTCTGCCTCCTCCAAAGGCAGCGCTTGCAGGTTCACCACCTGGTCCTTGAACGGAGTGGTGGGAACCTTGGGCACATATCCAGGCCGGGGTCTCAAGAACATGTGAGAGTTAGCCGGCCCGAATTCCAGGCACGCTTCATCAACCGAAAATGCCTGCAGGTCCCCGACCCTCTTAAGAGAGGCCAATGCGGTCAGCAGAGCCGTCTACATCGACAGAACTAATATCAACCAACCGCAAAGGCTCAAGGGAGGCCTCTGCAGAGCACTTAGAACTACTGCAAGGTCCCAAGAGGGAACGAGAGGAGGGCGAGGAGGATTCAGTCTCCTCGCTCCCCTCAGGAACCTGATGATCAGGTCGTGCTGACTTACCTTTTTGTCCCCCAAGAGATCGTGGTAGGCAGATATTGCAGCCACATAAACTTTAAGGTGGAGGGAGACAGCCTTCGCTCCAAACCCCTCTTGGAGGAACGATAGCACAGACCTGATCGGGCAGTTCCAGGGGTCTTCTTGGCGGGAAGAGCACCAGGTGACGAAGAGGTTCCACCTCAACGCATAGGTATGCCGAGTGGACTCTGCCCTAGCGGAAGTGATGGTGGCGACCACCGGAGGTGGCAGGCCACGCAAACCTGCCGAGTCCCATCCAGGAGCCACACGTGGAGGCTCCAAGATCGGGACGTGGGTGCCATAGGGTGCCCCGTCTCTGCTCCTTGTCCTCCCTGATCCTGCACAGGAGCTGTGCAAGTAGGCTCACTGGGGGGAACGCATATTTTGCGCAGGCCCCGCGGCCAGCTGTGCGCCAGAGCATCCGTGCCGAGCGTGCCCTCGGTCAGGGAATAGAACAGGCTGCAGTGGGAAGAGTTGTGGGAGGCAAACAGGTCTACCTGCGTGTCCCGTACTGTTCCCAATCAGCTGGCCGTCAGGGGATGGAGTCACCATTCTCCCGGGAGTGGCTGAAACCATGAGCTTGTCGGCTGCACGGTTCCGGGCTCCTGGAATATGGACAGCACGAAGGGACCTCAGGCGCTTCAGACTCCATAAAACGAGGTGGCGGGCGAGTTGAGACATACGGCGGGAGCGTAGACCGCCCTGGTGGTTAATGTACGCTACTACGGCCATGTTGTCTGTCTAAGCACTGACAAGCACATGTTGACCCCTTAGCAACGCCCGGAGGAGGTGCAGGGCGAACCGTACTGCCAGTAACTCGAGGCAATTGACATGCAGAAGGCGCTGGGGTCCTGTTCCCAGGAGCCAGCGGCTGCTTGTCCATTGCACATGGCACCCCAACCCATGGTAGAGGCATCCGTCGATACGACAACATGCCTGGAAACTCGTTCTAAGGGCACACCGGCCCATAGAAAACTGAGGTTCGACCACGGGGTGAGTGTCTGAAGGCAGGCCCGAGTCACTTGTACCCGGAGCGTGCCAGACTGCCATGCCCACCTCGGGACTCGATCGCGAAGCCAATGCTGAAGCGGTCTCATATGAAGCAATCCGAGCGGCGTCACCGCGGCTGCAGATGCCATATGCCCCAGAAGCCTCTGAAAAAGTTCAGTGGAACCGCACTCTTGCCCTCGATTTGACGGAGGCAAGTCAGCAGAGACTGCGTGCGCGCTCGCTGGTAAGCAGCACGCACCTGGCGACCGAGTCGGAAACCATACTGAGAAAAGAGATCCTCTGCACGGGGCAGAGTCGCTCTTCTCCCAGTCGACCTGAAGGCCCAGACGGGCTAAGTGCCGGAGCACTTGGACTCTGTGTCGATTGCGAGCGGACTGCTCTGGGGCGGCCGAGAACCGTTGGGCGCAGTTCTCAACCGCGCCACCGAAGAGGCCAGCCTGGGATATGGGCGAGTTGAGGAGGCGGGCTCAGTCAACCCCCCCATATCAGCAGGTAAGGCCAAGAAATTCTCCCGGACCACAGCTGTGGACATCGCCCGACCGAGGGAGCGTGTGGCCACCTTCACCACCCAGAGGGCGGGATCAGTGGCGGCACGCAGCTCATGGAAGAGCCCTGGGTCGGCTCCACCCTTATGCATGTGCAAAGGGGCGGCGGCCTGTCCCGTAGCTCTGCAGGACCACGCCACCGAAGTAGACGAGCCCACAGGCTTAGGGAGGGTGCTTAGGACAGCCACACCATGTCAAAGCCCTCTGTGGACGCCGTAGTGCGCAACAGAGAGTTCAACAGTGGGGGGGGGGGCCCAGTGTACCCTAGGCCCCGGCCCCATCAAGGGCAGAGAAGGCGGAAGAGGCCACCAAATGGTCACGGGAAGCACGGGAACTTCCGCGACCGCGTGATCTCCTCATGCACCTCGGGAGCGAAAGGCATTGGGGGCGGGGCCCAACAGCTATCGGGTGCCGCCCACAAAAACTGATCGCACAACGACAACACTCGCGACTGGGCGGAGTTCCACACCAGCGCGAGGCTCGCGGCTGCCCGAGATAACATGGCTATCAGCTCTAGGTCAGATCAGGCAGTGCTGACACACCCGGAGGCGGAGCACAACCTAATCGTCATCCCCAAAGGATCTAGCCCACCTTGGGATGCGGTGATTGACATCTCGCCGCTATCTGGAGTGTGAACGAAACGAACGAGGCGTCAGAGACGGGCCGCTGTTTCAGTCCAGCACTCGTGGGGAAGCGATGTGCGAGAGGGGGGCGTGGCCCGAGGAATGATCGTCGGGGTTCTTATACCACGGCACCGCCCTCAGGTCACCCTGGCCACCAGCCAAAGTACCACCTCTCTCAGAGACGGTAGATTTGGGTGTGGCAGAGGGGACTCTCTCTCCTCGCGGAGATCACTGAGTCTCGACCGCGACATCGCGATGGTCACGTTCCCGCAGTGGGAACATGACACATCCACAATCACTGCCCGAACGTGCTGAAGCCCAAACACGTCGAGCAGTGAATGTGCCCATAGACAGCAACGGAGATCGATCGCACCCGGAAGTGCACGGGCGAACCGTCTTGAAAAAGATGTGCCACGCGCAAGCTCTTTTTGTGAGAGGAAACCTCGCAGTCGATGCCGAAGCGCCCAGGGAAACACACACCAGCTGTCTAGCAGACCACTGCGCAGATCAGCAGGCAGGAAGTATGCGATCACTGGAACGCGCCGTCACACCAACACCGACTGGAAAGCTGCTCTTCTCGAAGAAGCTGACAGCGTCTCAGAAGGCTTGTGAGGAGTGAAGAGGTAGGTACTCTTGGCTCCGAAAGCAGAAACATAATGCGATATTGCCACGTACTTCCTTATATACTCACGCGGTGAGGCGGAGTTACGTATGCAAATTCCACATGCCCCATGGCATTGGCACTCCATTGGGCGTTTTCTCTATGCTCGAAGATGATAGGCTTCTAGGCAAAACCCCCCCATTCTTTAGTCACTAATGTACGTCGTAGTGACTGAACGAAAGGGAACTCCTGTTTCACTGTCCACACGGATTTCCTAAAAATCTTCACCCTGGCAGGAGTTTCTAAAAAAGTTTGGTTTCAGTGACCAGATATTGCGTTTGCATGTGGATGAACGGCCAAATCTCATTGAAAAAGCTGTAGTTTTGAAAATACTGTGGACAGGGACAATGTTCGTGTGGACAGGGCCTTAGACTTTCATTTTCTCATAATATACATTTCATAACACCTAATTTCTCAAAGAGTCTGAAACTATTTGTTCGAAGCAGTTCGAAAGATTCAGTCTCTTTAAATCCCTCCTTTGCGTGAGCCTACTTTGCTCTGATTGGTCAGATGGCCCAGTCTGTTGTGATTGGTGACAGCTTGTGTTGGAAACAAAACGCCCATTGCAGTCCGTGTATGGTCCGTGTACTTTTTCGTTCATTCGATATTCCTTATAGAAACGGTATTAAAAAACAAAAAACGGCTCCTTTTTAATTTTTTCGTTTTTTTAAACAAAACAAAAAACAAGAATTCAGCTTGATTTTTCATTTTTCGTTCAAGGGTGGAAAATTAATAAACGTCTTGAATATTCGATTTCTAGACGTGGGCGGGAATTATACGCCCCTTTCTGCTGATTGGTCAGCCGAAGATCAAATTGTTTCGTCATCAGTTCTTCCTCAGTTCAGCACAGCAGAATAATAGTCCTGCGCTGCTACAGATTAACGCGTTTATTGCAGCTACATTTCATCTTTTATTCATAAAACAATACGACTAACGAATGGCTCGACACAACCCATCCCGGGGCAGAGCCTAGACAGCGCTTTCTCCTGTGTAGATATAAATTCACATACACTTCGCATCACCTTTGAAAAATAAAGAAAACATCAGGATGCGCTGCGTGCGCGTCTCAGTCTCCTTGAACATCTTCTGGCGCACACCACAACATTAACCAAAATATAACGAATACTTGACGAACCTACTTTTAACAGTTCAGATTATTTTACGTTAAATGCAGTATTTAAGTCACTTTGGAATAAATCACAGCATGTTTCATGATCATTTTAATTGTTATTGCATAGCCTACTCTGAATTGTACCACAATGTCTTATTAGGGCCCAAGCCCTGAAAAGGCGAAGAGCCCTATTGTTCCCCTAAAGATTATTAGGGCCCAAGCCCTGAAAGGGCGCAGAGCCATATTGTTCCCCTAAAGATTATTAAGGCCCAAGCCCTGAAAGGGTGAAGAGCCCTATTGTTCCCCTAAAGATTATTCTTTTTTTTATTAGGGCCCAAGCCCTGAAAGGGCGCAGAGCCCTATTGTTTTTCTTAAGATTATTAGGGCCCAAGCCCTGAAAGGGTGCAGAGCCCTATTGTTCTTCTAAGGACAATTTTGTTTTTTCGACTATTCAGGCACTTTTGGGGCCCTTAACATGCTCAAAAACTCTTGAAACTTTGCACACACATCGGAATCTGCGGCCATCAGGGCCGGACCAAAGCTGGTACCCGGGTGTGTCAGGGGGGCTCGACAGCGCCCCCTTAAGTGGGGTCTGAAAACTTGGTCCATATATCAAACACACTTGCACGTACATGTATGAAACTTGGTACACATATGGAACTCATCTGGCCGAACAACTTTTGTGCTCTATGTTATACGTCAGCCCAACAGGAAGTGAGCTATTATGGGTTGTTCGGAAAACACATGCTCTGGAATTTAGAAGATTCAGCCAATCAGTGCCAAACTTGGTAAGCATGAAGTACATATTGAGGATGCTAAATTGCGAGCAGATTTTTGATATCTCGAACAGTTTGGCCATGGCGAGGAGATAAATTTATGGCGAGAAAAGTGAAACAGGAAGTGTGTTATAAATTCTGCAAACATTGATTGATTTGGATGAAACTTCAGCTGTGTGTTCATTTTAAGAGGCCGATATCATGGGTCTCACTATTGTGAGTCAAAGTTATAGCGCTACCAACTGGCAGCAGGAAGTGTGTCATTTTAAAAATGCTTTATAATCATCATCTTATTTTTACCCGATTTAATTCAAACTTCATCAGTATGATGTCAAAACATAGCAAATGTACACCTGGTAAGCACTTCTTGATAATCTAAATATTGTTGCCATGGCAACACATCAAACTATAATTTTCTTTTTCGATGCTTTTGAGACTCTTACAATGCTTCAAATTACATGAAACTCGTCACACACATCAGACATGCTATCCAGTAGATATGGGCAAAGACTTAAAAACGGGTGTGGTTCAGGGGCTCAGTTGCACCATCTTTTGACAAAAGTAGCGCCATCTTTTGACAAAAGTGGGGGGGTTAGTTTTATCTACAGTCACCAAACTCTATATATATATTGATCTCTTTCACAACTTTCTAATTTAGTCATTAGCTCCGAACAACAGGAAATCAGATATTTAGGGCCTGAGGTGTGAGGACCGTATTGTAATTGCTCAGCCCATCATTCTTCTTATCCCAAGTGAATTGCATTTTTGAGGGCCTAAACATGCTCGAAAACTCATGAAACTTTACACACACATCAGAAGTGGTGAAAATGTACATCTGATATGGGTTTCAGAATTAGGTGTGGCAAAAAGGCTCTATAGCGCCACCTACAAATTTTCAACTAAGCGGCATTCATGCTACGTTTCATATATGAGTATGAAAATTTGATAGATGCATTCAACAGCCCAATACCTACAAAAAAGTTCATGGGCGTCAACTCTGAAAAACCAACAGGAAGTGAGATATTTAGAATTTTCTTTCCTAAATTGGTGCAGTTTTTTGCCATTGTCAGACGTTGTACTTTAACAAATTCCTCCTATAGATTTAATCAGATAAACATCACATTTGCACTGTCTATTCTAAAGGCCTTTGTGAAGTTAAATTGCGAAGATCTTGGGTTTTCGCTGAAGGGCGTGTCCGTGGCGGCCTCACAAATTTTGATGTTTCGCCATGACACAGGAAGTTGTTGTAACTCAGGCATACAATGTCTAATCTGCCCCAAACTTCACATGTTTGATAAGAGTCCTGGCTTGAAGACATCTACATGCCAATATTCAAAGTTATAGTGCCACCAACTGGCAGCAGGAAGTGTGTCACTTTCAAAAATGCTTTAAATCACTGTCTTATTTTAACCCGATTTATTTAAAAAATCATCAGTATAAATGTCAAAACATGGCAGATATAGACATATGAATGGATTCCTGATATTTTAAATACTGTTGCCATGGCAACATGTCAAAGTTTAATAATCTTTTCGGGTGTTTTTGACACTGTTAGCATGTTTGTTTTTGTACGAAACTCGACAGACACATCAGAGATGCCGTCCAGAAGATGCGGGCAAAGACTTAGAAACAGGCGTGCTGGAAGGGCTCAGTAGCGCCATCTTTTGACAAAAGTGGGGCGCTTAGTTTCATCTACAGTCACCAAACTCAGTATATATATTGTTCTCATGGAGCCGGACAACTTTCTAATTTACAGTCATTAGCTCCAACCAACAGGAAGTCATTAGATATTTTGGTTTGAACGTGAATTTTTTTTACGTTCTCCTCATAGGCGATTTGTTCAATCTCCACCAAACTCTGTCAACATGAAACAAAGATACGGAAGATGCTAAACTGCGAACGGATATTGGATACCTCAAATGGTGTTGCCATGGCGATGGATTAAATAAGGACAAAAAAGGGGAACAGAAACTATCTTATATCTTGTAAAATCATATTTTGATTTAAATTAAATTAGGATTTTATGTTCAGTAATTGAACTTGGATTAATTTAAAATTACTATACTATTTTTCAGATCAATATATTTATTTATTTAAAATGTGTCTTTGAATAATTTATTTTGTGTGCTGCCCTCCCCTCAGTGAACACAAGATGGCAGCATTGTGTTAGTTTTGAAACAGGATCAAAAAACATTCCATCTCTCTTTCTCTCTGCCAATCCCTCTTTATGTGTGTGTGCTTGTTTATGTGATTTATGAGGACACAAATTTGTATAATGACATGGGTATTACACTGGTATTACAGTGTGTGTGTGTGTGTGTGTGTGTGTGTGTGTGTGTGTGTGTGTGTGTGTGTGTGTGTGTGTGTGTGTGTGTGTGTGTGTGTGTGTTTAAAAACATATTAAACAATGTTTTATTAAAATGTAACCAAATAGCTTTAAAAATATACTACATATTACAACGTAAACATGGTTTATGAGGACATTTCCTGTGTCCCATAAACCAAAATCATTTTTTGATTTCAATTAAATTAAGATTGTATGACTATACTAAATGACTATACTATTTTTCAGATCAATATATTTATTTATTTAAAATATTTATTTGAATAATCTATTCTGTCTGTGTGTGCTGCCCTCCCCTCAATGAACAGAAGATGGCAGCATTGTGTTAGTTTTCAAACAGGATAAAAAAAAATTCCATCTCTCTTTCTCTTTGTGTGTGTGTGTGTGTGTGTGTGTGTGTGTGTGTGTGTGTGTGTGTGTGTGTGTGTGTGTGTGTGTGTGTGTGTGTGTGTGTGTGTGTGTGTGTGTGTGTGTGTGTGTGTGTGTGTGTGCGTGCTTGTTTATGTGATTTATGAGGACACAAACTTAATTTAATTTATTTAAATTAAAATAAGATTGTATGTTGGGTAATTTAACC
This sequence comes from Romanogobio albipinnatus, assembly GCA_023566225.1. NCBI lineage: Eukaryota > Metazoa > Chordata > Actinopteri > Cypriniformes > Gobionidae > Romanogobio > Romanogobio albipinnatus. The sequence continues at coordinate 30,720,315 of CM042245.1, read as the reverse complement.
TGGATGAATTTAAAATAATTATACTATTTTTCAGATCAATATATTTATTTTATGTAATATATTTCTTCTGAATCTTCTGAATATGTATTCTCTGTCTGCCCTCCCCTCACCAAAAGGTGGCAGTGTTGTGTTATTTTTGAAACTCTCTTTGTATCTCTGTGTGTGTGTGTGTGTGTGTGTGTGTGTGTGTGTGTGTGTGTGTGTGTGTGTGTGTGTGTGTGTGTGTGTGTGTGTGTGTGTGTGTGTGTGTGTGCTTGTTTATGTGATTTATGAGGACAAATATGTATAATGACATGGGTATTACACTGGAATTAAATGGTTTATGAGGACATTTCATGTGTCCAAAAAATCTGAATGCAGAATTTGAAGATAAAAATATCATTCCTATAGTAAAATAATGTTTCAGACAATGAAATAACAACTCTCTCCCACCGTTTAGATAAAAATAATAATAAAAAAAAACGTTTTGTTCAATCAGAATCTCACTCTATCTGTCCTTCCTCTCCCCCTCACTCTCACTCTGTGCGTATGTGTGTGTGTGTGTGTGTGTGTGTGTGTGTGTGTGTGTGTGTGTGTGTGTGTGTGTGTGTGTGTGTGTGTGTGTGTGTGTGTGTGTGTGTGTGTGTGTGTGTGTGTGTGTGTGTGTGTGTGTGTGTGTGTGTGTGTGACTTTCTCTCTTGATGATGATAATTTAACCCTTTCATATAGGCTTTCACAAATAACTATCACTTGAAATAAAAACGTCATGTGCTGTGTTTGCCAAGATCACGTATGATGCATATGTCTTTAAATTAATTATTTACTGATATAATTTAAATGTATTAAAAGTAAATTTCACATGGTTTTCTAAAAGTGGCTGTTTAAACTTCCACAAAATGTAGACAAGCATTTACTCTTACCTGACACTGATATTAAAATCATCTTTGCAGTTTCTGTGATTTGGCTAAAAAAAATTTATTGGACCACCCATATTGAAATGAAAGCACGCTTTATGGTGCATAATATTGGTGCACAAACGGTAGCTAAGGTAGCTCAAAAAACAAATGAAGAGAAGTGTTAGGATAATACAACATCAGCATTCGAATGGCATTCTGAACTCATTACGATTTGACCTTTGACATCATCTGACATGAAATTCATTTAAATTTAATTGATCTCATAGATGTGGCTGTTGTCGTTAGTGGTCATAGCTGCACCAACTGCTGTAGTTAATGTGGTGAATTCAGATGACTTTGACATAGTCCTGTCACCGGCGTGGCGGTGCCACCGGCTTGGGCCCGTCATCGCTGCTCCATGCTTTAATTATTAAAGCTGCGAGCAGCGATGACGGGCCCAAGCCGGTGGCACCGCCACGCCGGTGGCATCAGCTTAACTGTGCACGGCAGGCAATAGGCATTTAAAATGGGAAAACATAAAAGGACTATTTCAAAGTCATCTGAATTCACCACATTAACTGCAGCAGTTGGTGCTGCTATGACCACAAACCACAGCAGCCACATCTATGAGAAAAATCTAGTCTACATCGATCCATACTAAAATAATGATTTCAGAATTATACAAGATAAATCAAGATTAACATTTATTTTGGCCAGACAAGAAAATAATTAAGCAAGAATCCATGGTAAACAACTGATCAGCGTAAAAACAAACACAATCGCAAAGTGATATGAAAATAATTTCAAAGAGTCATCATGTCTGGCAAAGACTCAAAGACACTGACACAGCACCACATGGGGGGTTCTGGCTACAGAATGTTCCCCCCTGACAGCTATGTTACCCTCCCTTAAATACTCCAACTAGAACAAAAGGGTTGTAAATATGTGCAACTCAAACACCTGGTTTTGGGGGAGAGGATCAGATATCTTTGAAGAGACCACTCAAAAGGAGAACAGAATTCTCATTAGTTTTCAATCTTTCTAACACTACTAGTGACTGCAGCGAAACTGAGACCATTCGCACGAGACCTTTAAAAGGACACCAAACATGAAATGGATAAAACAATAGATATACAAGATACATCATCATTGGTATATCTGCATTTGTTGACTTGAAAACCGGGCAAGGAGAGGGCAAAATGGGGAGGGGGTGAAATGTTTGATCAGGGCGGTGTCCCACAGTTCCCTTTCGTTCAGTCACTACGACGTAACGTTAGTGACTAACGAATGGGGGTTTCGCTTAGAAGCCTATCATCTTCGAGCACTTAGAAAACACCCAATGGCGTGCCAATGCCATGGGCATGCGGGATTTGCATACGTAACTCCACCTCACCGCGTGAGTATAAAAGGAAGTGCGTGGCAATATCGCATTACATTTCTGTGCTGGGACACCTCAACCCCCCATTCCTCTCCCCTGTTGCAAGTCGTGTTTCATGTTGTAATGTGTATGTGCTCATGTTGCTGAGATGTTTTTTTACTGTTCCCACACTGTGCTCCCGAAAGGAGCATAGTCTGGGGGTTGTTTTTTTTTTTCATCTCCTCACCCCTCCTTACCTCTCCTCATGTTATGCTGTATTTTTTCTGTCCAACTCAAGAAGGCGCCGCAGAATGGCGACTCGGTGTGACTCGCACAACACCAAAACAAATTCTGTGTATGTGTAAAAATGTACTTGGCAATAAAGCTCCTTGATTCCTTGATTCCTGATCTGCGCAGTGGTCTGCTAGACAGCTGGTGTGTGTTTCCCTGGGCGCTTCGGCATCGACTGCGAGGCTTCCTCTCACAAAAGAGCTTGCGGGTGGCACGTCCTTTTCAGGATGTCTCACCCGTGCACTTCTGGGTGCGGTAGATTTCTCTCGCCTTCTGATGGGCACTGCGGGAACATGATCATCTCGGTGTTACGGTCGAGACTCCGTGAACTCCGTGCTGATACCGGAGCAAGAGTCCCCTCTGCCACACCCCAATCTGCGGTCTCTACGGGAGGCTGCACTTTGGCTGGTGGCTAGGGTGACCTGAGGGTGACGGTGTGGAACAAAGCTCCGACGCTAATGCCTCGGCTCACACCCCCCTCTCATGCACCTGACCCGCCCCGTGTTCAGGCGTCTACATCGGGGCCGGCTCATGCTGTCCCGACTGTAGCGTTTTTTGTGCGGCGGAAGACGAGGAAATGTCTATCACAAGGTGGGCTGGAGTCATCTGAGGATGATGACTCGGCTGCGTTGCCGCCTTCCGGCGTTCCAGCGTTGCCCGAGTCGGACCCAGAATTGACAGCCATGCTCTCTCTGGCCGCCGCAGATGGAGTGGAACCCTCCGCCCTGACCTGAGCGTTCGCGGTTGGATGATTGGTTCTTGGGGGCGGCGCGTCCGGACACCCGTCCGGCCGCCCCTCCAATTCCTTTCTTCCCCGAGGTGCATGAGGAGATTGTGCGGTCCTGGAAGAACCCGTTGTATTCCCGCGACCGTTCGGCGAACTCCTCCGCTTTCACCGCCCTTGATGGCTAAAGGGTACACTGGGGTCCCCCCGGTTGAACGTGGTCCAGGAGAGACACCTATGGCTCACTCTGGCTGATATGCGGGACGGCGAGTGAACACGTTTCCTCAACGGTGGAAGGCCGGGGGAGAATCTTTTTGTTATTTTGTTTTGTTTAGCACCCTAATGTGGTTAAAGAAAGAACTGAAAATCCCATCCCTGAGCAGCCAGAGACCGGCGATGACAGTGTGCGCCACCCCCGGGTCCCGCCACTCGCATCCCTCTCTGTCGCCAGCCTCCTCTCAGAGCAGACCCCAGTGGAACGCGCGTCCTTCCCTGGTCTCCTCTGTCAGGACGCAGCCGTTAACCGTGCCCCCACACCGGGACGCCCAAAAGCCTCCGATGTCCGGGCTGGTAACTCTGCCTCACTGCCCCACCCTGGGTACGTCTGTGCTCCGAATGACCCCGCTGGTGCAGTTCCTGGGAGCCTGGCTTCAGCTTCTGGGACTGTCCCGCTGGGTCGCGCGGACCATCAGGCTCTGCTACGCGATTCAGTTCGCGCAGGCTCCTCCCTGCTACAGGGGAGTCCACCATACCATGGTCGGGGCCAACGCCCCCGTCATGCGTGTGGAGGTTGCCACCCTGCTGGCGAAGGGTGCGATCGAGCCTGTCCCTCCGGCCGAAATGAAGTCGGGGTTCTACAGCCCTTACTTCATTGTACCCAAGAAAACCTGTGGGTTACGACCAATCCTGGACCTTTGCATCTTGAACCAAACCCTGCACAGGCTTCCGTTCAAGATGTTTACTGCGAAACGCCTTTTCGAATGCGTTCGTCCAGGTGATTGGTTTGCAGCGATCGACATGAAGGACGCCTACTTTCATGTCTCCATCCTTCCTCGACACAGACCGTTCCTACAGTTTGCTTTCGAGGGGCGGGCATATCAGTACGCGGTCCTCCCATTCGGGCTATCTCTGTCCCCTCGCGTCTTCACGAAGATTGTCGAGGCAGCCCTTGCGCCCCTTCGGCAGCACAGGGTTCGCATCCTGAATTACCTCGATGACTGGCTCATACTGGGCCACTCTCGAGCGCAGGTTTGTGAACACAGAGATCGGGTGCTCCAACACCTAGCCCGTCTGGGCCTTCGGGTCAACTGGGAAAAGAGCAAACTCTGCCCAGCGCAGAGGATCTCTTTTCTCGGTATGGACATCGACTCGGTCACCATGTACGCGCAACTTTCGAGCGAGCGCATGCAGTCTCTGCTGACTTGCCTCCCTCAAATCGAGAGCAAGAGTGCGGTTCCACTGAAACTATTTCAGAGGCTCCTGGGGCATATGGCATCTGCAGCCGCAGTGATGCCACTTGGATTGCTTCATATAAGACCGCTTCAGCATTGGCTGCACCTGAACCGTGCAGCCGACGAGCTCTCACGGTCTCAGCCACTGCCGGGAGAATGGAGACTCCATCCCCAGACGGTCCAGCTGATTTGGGAACAGTTCGGGGACGTGCAGGTAGATCTGTTTGCCTCCCACGACTCTTTCCACTGCAGCCTGTTCTATTCCCTGACCGAGGGCACGCTCTGCACGGATGCACTGGCGCACAGCTGTCCGCGGGGCCTACGCAAATATGCGTTCCCCCCAGTGAGCTTTCTTGCACAACTCCTGTGCAAGGTCAGGGAGGACAAGGAGCAGGTCCTTCTGGTCGCCCCGTACTGGCACGGCCGGACCTGGTTCCCCGAACTTGTACTCCTTGCGACAGCCCCTCCCTGGCCCATTCCTTTGAGACCGGACCTCCTTACTCAGAGACGGGGCACCCGCGTCCTGATCTGTGGAACCTCCACGTGTGGCTGCTGGATGGGACGCGGCAGGTTTGAGTAGCCTGCCACCTGCGGTGGTCGCTACCATCACTTCCGCTAGGGCAGAGTCCACTCGGCATGCCTATGCGTTGAAGTGGAACCTCTTCATCACCTGGTGCTCTTCTCGCCAAGAAGACCCCTGGAAATGCCATATTGGGTCTGTGCTCTCGTTCCTCCAAGAGGGGTTGGAGCGAAGGCTGTCTCCCTTCACCCTTAAAGTTCATGTGGCCGCAATATCTGCCCACCACGATCTCTTGGAGAACAAAAAGGTAAGTCAGCATGACCTGATCATCAGGTTCCTGATGGGGGGCGAGGAGACTGAATCCTCCTTGCTCTCCTCTCGTACCCTCTTGGGACCTCTCAGTAGTTTTAGATGCTCTGCAGAGGCCTCCCTTTGAGCCTTTGCAGTCAGTGGATCTTAAATATTTGTCAATGAAGACAGCGATCCTGACTGCATTGGCCTCCTTCAAGAGGGTCGGGGACCTGCAGGCATTTTCGGTTGACGAAGCGTGCCTGGATTTCGGGCCGGCCTTGGCATTGCTCTACGCGTCCTCCGCGCTTACATAGACAGGACGCAATGTTTCAGGACCTCAGACCAGCTCTTTGTCTGTTATGGTGGAGAGTGGAAGGGAAGGGCTCTCTCAAAGCAAGGGCTGTCTCACTGGATTGTGGACACCATTGTTTTGGCTTACCAGCAGCAAGGTCGACCATGTCCCCTTGGGGTTTGGGCCCACTCCACTCGGAGTGTCGCCTCCTCTTGGGCTTTAGCGCATGGCGCCTCGCTAACAGACATCTGCAGAGCTGCAGGCTGGGCGACACCGAACACACTCACCAGATTCTATAATCTCCGAGTGGAGCCAGTGTCCGACTATGTACTCGTATGTGGGTCGTACAGCGGGTCGTATGTGTACTCTCTAAGTCCTCCCTACGGGTAGGTATTTTTACATACCTCCACTGGAATATGCCTCCCAGTGTACCTTGGACGAGTCCCTCGTCCGTACTAGTCTTACGCAGGGCACTGGAAGACGGCTGAGTGGCGTGATTTTATTGGGACCCCCATTCGTTAGTCACTAACGTTACGTCGTAATGACTGAACGAAAGGGAACGTCTCGGTTACGGATGTAACCCTCGTTCCCTGAGGAGCGAATGGAGACGTAACTTCCCGTTGCCACATCAGCCGTGCTACCTGGAACACGGAGTTCAGTCTTGGCTCCTCAGCAGGTAACGTAATGCGATATTGCCATGTACTTCCTTTTATACTCACGTGGTGAGGCGGAGTTACGTATGCAAATTCCGCATGCCCATGGCATTGGCACGCCACTGGGCGTTTTCTAAGTAATCGAAGATGATAGGCTTCTAAGTGAAACCCCCATTCGCTAGTCACTAACGTTACATCTCCGTTCCCTCCTCAGGGAACGAGGGTTACATCCGTAACCGAGACGTTTCTGTGAGATCTTCTTTCAAGATTAGTGACTTTTATTGTTCTATTGCTGGGGTTTGGATCTCAGCTTTTGTCTTGATGTAACGAGTGAATGTTGTTACACTAGATTATTGAAATAATTAACTGTATTAATTTTCTGATACTTTATTTTGAAATGAGTAATTAACTTTAGGCTATTAATTTTGGGGTCTTTTATTTTGAAATTGGTATTGGAGGAACATTTCAGTATGGTCATGTGATCATAAGTATAATATGCTTATAATTTACAAAGTGTTTTTCCTTTCTTTATTTTTATATCTGCATTTGTGTTTTTTTGTTTGACTGTTTTTATTAATTTGTAAAATTGTAAAAAGTTAAGAAAGCATTGTGTAACGCTCTCTTTCGCTGGATGTTATGGAGAGAGGTATGTTTTTATCAAGTGCTTTATAAAAGTGCTCAACTTGTGTTAAATAATTGTTGTTTAGGGATGCTTTTTGTAAAATGAGTTTGTTTAATGTCTCTTCTCTAATTAGAGGTTGTTTGTATGAAGTGTGAACATTCATAAGAGTACATTTAATTGATTGTATGAAGTTTCGTAATGGCCGCTGTTGCACGTGCGATATGCTGATACAGTTCGTTATAGGGCTATGCATTCCTCGTTAAAATGAAGTTGGGTACATCTATGTTACATGAGTTATGAGTCTACATTTGTAATAGTGTATTGTATTGGTTTCTTTTAATGATCCATGTGATTGTTTAAATGCATTTTCTTTTATATGGATTTACATTGAGACATTATGTGATGATTGACAGACACAGCTAGTCCAGAGATGTTGATGGATGTTGATGTTGGTGTCTGTTTTGTGTTGACACAGGTATGTAAATGGATCATTAGTATTTTAGTTATATTCTTCTGTATTTTTTTTTTGTTATTTTATTTTTCTATTTAACTTTTCTTATTATTGTATTTTGTTTCTATAATTTTTATTGCATGTAATAAGCCTCTCTTTCGCTGGATGTTATGGAGAGAGGCACAGCTAGACCAGAGATGTTGATGGATTGTGTCTGATGGTGTCTGTTTTGTGTTGACACAGAAACCGTGAGTTCAAAGTGACCAAAAGAAAGACCTTTTTACCTGCATCATTGTGTGGGCTCTTTTATCACACCTACACATTAAGACACAACGCAGAAGAAAACCCACTACAAATTGGTGCCGTGACTCGTCGTTTGGTTTGCTAGTTGCTGACCACCGGGAATGTTGCAAATGGGAATGTAGTCGTTGGGACGGTGTCGTCATTGATCTGCTTGGCGGTTGCTGATCGACGGGGATGCTGCATGCGTGAACATCGTTACTAGGACTGTGTCGACATCGTCGTTGGATGATCTAATTGACTGGAGCGGTTCATCAGTTACTGGTTTGGACTTTTGATTTTTTTTTCTCAAAGGGACAATTCTTTCTACAATAGATTCATAGACATTTCAATATAGGTATATTTTGAATTTAGAATTATTATTTATTTTATTTTTTTCTCCCTAACTTTGTAAGAGAATTACGGAAATTGGGTGAATTCAGAATGGCAGATAAGGAGCAACGGTTAGCATTTGAACACAGTGTAATGATGGCTGGTAGAGGGAGGGGATCATTACTAGCCACACCTGACAAAGGGTTTCAGTTTCTGGGTCCTGAGTATGCAAGCACTGGGTGGGGTGGAACACTTAGGTCATCAGTTGATACTAGACCTGACATGTGCTGTAGTCCAATCACAAAACCTGGCAACCCAGAGTATACCAGAGTTGAATCAGGACTCTCAAGTGAAATGAGTAACCTTGTTAAACAAATTGGTTCTGAAATTGGCGAAGCTATCAGAGACAGTCTGTTGCTGACATGCTGGACATTCAAGTCAACCATCTAGTGATCATTTTGGAGAATCCACTAAAATGTCTGACACTAAGGTGTCGAATGCAACCATTATAGATGCTTCCAAGTTAAATTTGGTACTGAAGTCTGAGGTAACCGCACCACCGTATTTTCGTGGAGATGGTACAGATAAATGCTCCATGATGGAATGGGAGGAATTAATGCGAGTGTACCTTAACAAAAAAGTAGTGGCAGAAAAGGGTTGAAGAAGTGATGAACAGACTAATGGGGAGGGCCAGGGACATCATAAAGGTGTGGCTGAGTAACAGAACAGTAACCCCGACTGTAGATGCTGTATTCACAGTATTGAGACATCATTTCAGTGATTCCAGTAGCTCAGGAATGCCCTTAGCTGATTTCTACTCTGTTAAACCTTATTCCAACGAGAGTCCTTTGGATTACTGGATAAGGTTGAACAAAGCAGCAGAGATGGCGGAGCAGAGCCTTAGAGAGGAGGGCAGAACCTTGGAAAATCGAAACAGAGAACTAGCTGTTATGTTCATTCGACACTGTCCTGATAAGGAACTGTCTTTAGTGTTCAAAAGCAAATCTGCAGTGTCATGGACAGCTTCTGAGGTCCAAGAGAGATTAGATGAGATGCTAAGGGAACAGAAAGCAACACAGCGAGTTACGTGTCAACAAACAGCCAAAGTTCTTGACCCTCTTGGTGATTCTTCTCTGACTACTCATAGGTCAGACACAGCCACACCGGCGACAGATAGTGGCACTCTGGACAAAGTCTTGACCATGTTGGAAAAGGCTCTTGTGTGCAATGCCCAGTCTGTGCGTGGTGGTTGGTCCAAGAACCCTAACAAACAGACCCGTGAATGTAGAGTTTGTAGCAGCAAAGATCACAGCACTACTGCCCATTGTAAGATGTACAACCTCTGCTTTAAGTGTTTTTCGTCTGGGCATAGGAGTTTCAATTGTGAGAAGACTCTGCCAAGGGAGAACTCTGGCAGACGTGAGGATGAAGTGTCTCAGGGAAACTAGAAAGCCTCCATTGGGGGGAGGGCAATGTGGGGCAAAATGAAAGTTCCTCCTGGGATACTGATGTGGAATCTGTCTATTCATTTTATCGTGAGAGTGCAAACAAAGACAAAACTGTGATTTTTCAAAATACTGTTCAGTCAGCACAAAATGACAGTCTGTTTTATACTAGTGTGTTGGTACAGGACAAAGTTCATCTGAGGGGGATGCTGGACAGTGGCTCTATGGCGACTACTTTGAGTGCTGATGTGGTACCTCAACTGATAGAAGCCGGAGTCCTGGATCAGGAGTTATTTTCCCCATCAGACATCGTTTTGGTTGGGTGTGGTGGGAAACAGACTAGTCCCGAAGGTATGTGTGATCTGAAAATTGAGGTATATGACTTCAGCTTCAGTGTTCCAGTCCTTATTGTCAGGGGTCAAGTGGACCAGCTTATTATTGGAACGAATGTGTTGAAACCTCTGATCAGAGAAATTAAGTCGAATGAGGGATTCTGGAGAGTTCTGGATAAACCAGACCAATCAAAACTGAGTGAAGATTGTCAATTTCTGCGTATGCTTTCAAGCATTGAGAGGTAGAGAGGTCGTACGATTCCTGATAAGGTGGGCACTTTAAAGTCAAAATCTGCAGTTGTCCTGCAGCCTATGAGTGAGCACCTTGTTTGGGGTCGTCTGCCACCAGGGTTGAAACTTTCAGTGGGTAGCACAGTTGTGATTGAGCCTAGCACCTCTCGCTGTGTTCCTCGGAAAGTCCTTGTCGGTAGAGTGATCTCACCCTTATGGGGCGACGGTTGACTCCCGGTGAAAATGATAAACCCAACCAACTCCGAAATCGTGTTGCGCAGGAATGCTAAACTGGCAGATGTTTACCCGTGCATTGCTTTGGAAGATTTTGATCATATGCCAGAGCAAATATTTTCCCAGAATGTAGCCATGAGCAGTGGCAGTTCTTGTGGTAGCTTATCAGCAAAGAACTCTGTGTAGAAACAAGCTTGTTGAGCTCATAAAAAAATATGAGACCGTTTTCTCTAGGCACTCGTTGGATTGTGGTGAAGCTAAGGGGTTCTGTCATCGTATCCGTTTGACGGATGACAGACCTTTTTGTTTGCCTTATCGTAGACTTTCTCCAGCACACTATCACAAGTTGAGGGAGACACTTGATGAAATGGAACAGAAGGAGATCATCAGAAAATCGTCCAGCGAGTATGCTTCACCGTTAGTGTTAGTTTGGAAGAAGAACGGCGATTTGAGGTTGTGCACTGACTTTCGGTGGCTGAATGCTCGTACGGTGAAGGATGCACATCCTCTTCCTCACCAGGCAGATGTGCTAGCAGCTTTGGGGGGGAATGCTTTGTTTAGCACCATGGATTTAACGTCCGGTTATTACAACATCCCTCTACACGAGGAGGATAGGAGATTTACAGCCTTCAGCTCTCCTCTTGGGTTGCACGAGTATAACCGTTTACCTCAGGGTCTTTGCAACAGTCCTGCTACGTTCATGAGAACGATGCTAACTGTTTTCGGTGATCAAAATTTCATGAGTTTGCTCTGTTACCTGGATGACCTGTTAGTTTTTGGTAAGACTGAGGAAGAAAGCTTGCAGAGACTGGAAATGGTCTTTCAACGTCTCAAGGATCATAATTTGAAACTGTCACCTTCTAAGTGTATGTTTTTGAGGAGGTCAGTGAAATTTTTGGGCCACATTGTTTCAAAGGAGGGTGTGGCTAGTGATCCAATGAAGGTATCGCTATCGCGAACGTGTCAGAGAAAGACTTGATGTAAGCTGATGGTGTTACCCCATCTGTGAGTAAAGTTAGGTCATTTTTGAGCATGGTTGTATATTATCAACATTTCATTGAGAATTGTTCCATGATTGCGAGGCCTCTTTTTCAACTGATGACTGGTCAGAAGAGACCTAGGAAGGCAAGGGGTGTAAGAAAAAAGTTGGCTGGCCGGAAGCTTACTCCTGATGATTGGACGGAGGAATGTGTGGGGTCATTTGAGAATTTGAAGGCTGCGCTGGTAAAACAAGTTTTGCTTGCCCATCCCAACTTTTCAAAACCGTTTATACTGTCTGTTGATGCTTCAACGAGCGAGCTTGGGGCTGTGCTCTCCCAAGTTCAGGAGGGTTATGAGGTTGCGAGGCCAATCGTGTTTGCATCAAAGTCGCTTAATCATGCTCAGTCTAAGTATCCAGCTCACAGGCTTGAATTTTTGGCAATGAAGTGGGCACAAGTTTACGGTTTGGACGGATAACAACCCGCTCAAGTATATTTTGACCAAACCGAAACTTGATGCCTGTGAGCAGAGGTGGGTTGCGAAGTTGGCCCCTTTTGACTTTGACATACAATACATACCTGGTCCGAAAAATGTGGTGGCTGATGCCTTGAGCCGCGAACCTTTTGCTACTTCCAAAATCTTGCACAGAATTACCAGAACACCATATGACATCTTGAAGCATGAAGCAGAGGCACTTGAAGTTGAGCAGGTACAGGGCATGTTCCATTTGTCCTGTGACTTTACATAAAGAGAGGCTGTAGAGGATATATCTGGGGCACAGATGTGTCATGAGGTCACTCACCTGGTTCAGAGTTCTGCTGGGGGTCAAGTATCTTGTGAGGAGAAGTCAGCTGTGCTTCGTTCACACTGTCACTGGGAGGAAGGTGCAGCTGTTCGAGCAGTCACTTATGTACAGCATTTGAGGGGCTTGGAGGATGCAATGCAGTGTACACTCAGTAAACTTACCCATGCAGATTTGCTTGAAAAGCAATGTCATGACCCAGTGATAAGTAGGGTGAGGTTCTTTGTAGAACGAGGTAGACGGCCTTCTAGGAGAGAAAAAGGTAACGAGTTAAAAGAAATTGTACGAACACTCAGACAGTGGGGCAAATTCACAATCAGGCTAGGTATACTATACCATGTGTCTAAGAATCCAACGACCAAAAAAAGGACTTTTCAGTATGTTGTGCCGGCAGCTTTAAGAGACTTGGTCCTGACAAGGGTGCATGATGACGCGGGTCATCAGGGCCAGCACCGCACCCTTTGGTTAGCAAGGCAAAGATTTTACTGGACTTCTATGGAGAAAGACACAAAACTGTATGTGACGCAATGTAAGAGATGTGTATTGAGTAAGACTCCTGAGCCTGAGGCCAGAGCGCCACTTGTGTCGATAACCACAACAGCACCGTTCGAGTTAGTTTGTATCAATTTCTGGTTGGCTGAGGATGTCAATAACAAGTCAGTTGATGTGTTGGTAGTTACCGACCACTTCACAAAACTTGCATGTGCGTATGTTTGTCCGAATCAAACTGCAAGATCTGTTGCCCGTGTTCTGTGGAACAATTTATTTTGTATATATGGATTCCCAGGGCGGATCCATTCAGACAAGGGTGCACATTTTGAAAGTTCTTTGATTGCGGAAATGTTGAAATTGTCAAATGTTGCTAAATCTCGTACCACGCCCTATCACCCTATGGGTAACGGTCAAACTGAAAGGTTTAATCGTACGCTTGGTGACATGATAAGATCCTTGCCTCCGAGGTCTAAAGCTAATTGGCCTCAGATGCTGAACACACTGACTTTCTCATACAACTGCACTAGGCATGAGACAACTGGTTACCCACCTTTCTTTTTGATGTTTGGCCGTACCCCGAGATTGCCAGTGGATGTTTTGTTCGAGAGTGTCATTTTGGATGGGGGCACGGTTGATGTGAGTAAATATGTCCAGTCTCTTGGAAATGAGTTAAGGGAGGCAATGTCACTTGCACAACAAAATGCATGTCAGCAGCAGAACAAACAGGCTGAACATTACAATCGCAAGTGCAAGGGTCATTCATTGGAGTTGGGCGATAGAGTCCTACTTGCAAACAAAGGGGAGAAGGGAAAAAGAAAATTAGCAGATCGTTGGGAAAGCACAGTGTATATTGTGGTCAGTAAGAACTGTTCTTTGAACACATACAAGATCCGCCACCCTGTTAATGGTCGTGTCAAAACTGTTAATCGAAACCTGTTAATGCCTGTAAACTTCTTACCATTGCCTGCTTGGGATGATTCTGTGACTTCAGAGTGTGACTGGAGTTCAAACTGTGATTCGTCACTTACTGACTGTCAAAGAAGTGATATTGCAGTCCGAACCTCCCAATGGATTGCTGATTTAGATGAAGTTGCAGGGAGGGGTGATGGTAAATTGAAAAATGATGTGATTAACAGTGGAGAGCATGAGATTTATGATCGTGAGGTGGGGCAACAAACTGAACGGGTTGAAGGGGTGGCATGTCAAGATATCTCGGAAAGAATGTCTAATCCTTCTGGGTCTCTGTGCCCTACATCAAATGCTGAGATAACTCTTGTATCAGATGTTAAGAATGAAGACTCTGTAGCCCACATTGACATGTCTGTTGCTGATCAGGATCATGATGTTTCAACAGTAGTGCAGGAGATACCTGTGGGTTCGTTTCAACGTGATACAGATCCTTGTCCTGTTGCAAAAGAATCTGCTGAGCAGCAGGGAATAAGCACAAGATTTGGTAGATTTATTAAACCTGTGAGTAGATTGATACAGACAATGTCAACTCAAAGAGTGTATCCTGTACTGGAAGTTTGAACTTGTTTGGTTGTTTCTTTTGTTTTTGTTTCAAAGTGTGTTTGACTGAATGTACATCTGTCAATTAGTAATGGGTGGAATGATCTTTTAAAGGTCCCGTTCTTCGTGTTTTTTTGAAGCTTTGATTGTGTTTACAGTGTGCAATATAACATGTGTTCATGTTTCGTGTGTAAAAAAAAACAGTATTTTTAACACAATTTACTTATCTGTATACCGCTGTTTTCACTGTTTCACTGTATAAAGTTCCTTTATTCTATGAAGTCCCTCCTTCAGAAATAAATAACGAGTTCTGATTGTGCCAGCGGTTCCTGTGTTGTGATTCGACAGCAGCTTAGTGCACGTGGAAAGGTCACGCCTCTTAACAGGAGATATATGCGCTTAATGATCTCTACAGCGTCCCTGGGAAAGCCAAACAAAGGTGATTTGACTCCGGGATGAAAATAACAGCGTCTCGACGACATGGCGACAAACACACTCGCAACAATTCCTTTTCTCCACGCGACACGTCCTCTTCTCCACGTGGGACAGCAACAAGACCACGCCCCCTTTTTTCGCGTATTCTTGTGGGCGGAGGTTAGTCTGTTCTACTGTTCTACTGACGTAATTAATGAAGGAAGCCAGGATGTAGTCCAAGCCGGCCGTTCGTTGTAGGCTTTGAAAGGGAACTTCTGTTAAATAAAATATCTCGCTTGGCATTGAACTTTGAGCTTTATAATTTTACAGGTATTATTTATGCTCTAACAGCAACATTACACACTAACTAAAGTTTGAACAATGGGATCACGAAGAACGGGACCTTTAAGGGACATGAGTTTGCTTAAGAAAATGAGCATTGAGAGTGATTATTAGTGTATGTCATAATTGAGACAATGTATATGGCATGGTTTGTCAAATGGTAGATTGGGGATTAGCTACCCTTGATTTATCTGAATCTTTAACAAGATAGCTTTAGAGCTGTATGACCTAAGGTGGTTTATGTGAAATGACATCACTATGTCAAGTGGTTGGCCTGTCCAATAATCTAGTGTAAAACAGTGGGGGTGGATGTAACGAGTGAATGTTGTTACACTAGATTATTGAAATAATTAACTGTATTAATTTTGTGATACTTTATTTTGAAATAAGTAATTAACTTTAGGCTATTAATTTTGGGGTCTTTTATTTTGAAATTGGTATTGGAGGAACATTTCGGTATGGTCATGTGATCATAAGTATAATATGCTTATAATTTACAAAGTGTTTTTCCTTTCTTTATTTTTATATCTGCATTTGTGTTTTTTTGTTTGACTGTTTTTATTCATTTGTAAAATTGTAAAAAGGTAAGAAAGCATTGTGTAAGTGACGTCATGCGCATGTGTGAGGGGAAAGGAGTTCACCGTTAGTGAAAAATCGGCAGCTGGCAGCAGGAAGTAGCTGCCGTTGACAGCCGGAAGTCCTGCCATATTAGGAGGGACCTGCTATTTCGTGGCAGCCAATCAGCATCTTCCAACGTAGAAACAACCAATCACATTTAACTGAAAGTCAAGCGACAGCAGCCAATATTGACGCCGGCGAATCTTCAGTAATGGCGTCGGTATTTGGCTCGGTAAATTCGTAATTCGTATATTAATTATCAGATTAATAAATTATTCTTGCTCTGTAAGTTGGATTTTAACTTTTATGTTAGAGACAGTGTATCTGTGACTACTTGTGGTCCTGGTTTGCCAAGGGGCGATCATTAACTTCAAATTACGTTACCATTAAATATTAGCGTTTAACACATTAACTTAATCTATTGATTAGAATAAAGCTCATGCTGATTTATTAGAATTATTGACAAGCTCAGCCTTGATGATACACGTACAACACTAACCATGTCGTTTTTTTGTGTGTATCTAATTTTTCAGGGGATTGTCTGATATCCAACCATTTATTGCATTTGTTTAATATTTTATTTATTGCTATTGCATTTTTGTTTTTTTTTTGACAAAAGTTCTTTTAAGAAGTACCTTTCTTTCTCACTCTGTGTACACTCAGTTCTACACTTCTTGTGATTTAAATGTGGTTAAAATAGAAACTGAGAAATGTAATGGTTTAGCAACATGTCTTCAATTATTCTTTTTAATCATGCTCATTTTTATGCTCCTCAAATTTAAACATTCAGGTGTAACAAATTGGAGAGAGAAGTCAGTGACATGTCAAGAATACTACCAGATGACACTGTACTACCAGACCAGACACTGCAATGAAATTCACAAGAACTGCTTACCAGGTGTATAAATTATGAATGTGATCATTGCTAGCTGCTTAATGACAATGCAATAAGAATAGTTTTTCATGTGGCTGCATCCATGTGTACTGTTAATAAGGTCATTTGGATATTAATGTCACAATTATTTTTATGAATCCTCTAGGTTATGTTGGAAGAGGAAAACGAGGAGAAGTGCAAGGCTTCTACTCAGAAAACACCCATCCAGGGTTTTGCAGTGATTGGTGCCAGCTACTGGAGAGTGAAAAGTTGTTCAATCAACCAGTTCCAGTCTAAAAGCCTCTTTTTTCTTAACTTGCCTTTAACTTAACTTTTCTTTTCTTCCTAACTTGTCTATCTTTCTAAAAGTTACAGCTGTTTTATAAAACAAAGACAAGAATGTATTGAAATACTACAAATGTAAAACTGAACTTAAATGATGGCAAAATATGATTTTAAATAAAGGTCATTGAGACAATGTTCTTTATTTTTCTTTTAGACAGGACTTTAATGAATGTTTATGTGCATTTAATAAATATGTGTATGTATACATTTCATTATTTAACAAACATGTACACTCATTCATAAATTATATTTATACACGTACAAATTCATGATTTCAAGTGTAGCTTAATTTTTGTTTTCTGTATTATGTCTATGATCTTCGTTAATTGATTTATATTTGATAAACCTTTTTAAATTAAATACAAAATTAGAAATTTAAGTATTTTATTTAAATAAGTACTAAAATTATATATAAATTGATAATTTATTTGCCTTGCTAAAAGCGGCATCCTCCAACTTCCGGTTATAAGCGGCAGCTGACGTCAGCTGCCAGTGGCAGCTACTTCCTGCTAGTGATGGGAAGTTCGGATCATTTTACTGACTCGGATCTTTGAATCTCGTTCAGCAAAATGAACGAATCTTTTTTCAAGTCATTTCGTTCATTTCAGCAGAATCTAATTAAAATGTTACATTTTTCATTTTTAAACACATTTAGTACTTTTGGAATAAAAAAAATGAACTATAAGCTAATGCAGCCATGGCCAAACTTTGAGAAATAAATGATTAATTAATTGCTTAGCTTGATTCAGGCTATGTATGCAGTCTGTTAGTTCACCTCACCTCCCGATCCAAATCGTTCTTCTTCTTTTTTTCCAAATCGTTTACCTCTCGTGTCTGTCTTCAGGTTCGAGCCGTTAGTTCCGTCATGTCTGATGCTCTGATCTGGCCGTGACAGCCGTGTAATACACATGCGTCCGGAAACAGATTTGATTTAGTTCATCTCGAGTCTCGGTTTGAGTCATTCGTTCATCAAGTCCCAGTCATCAAGTCATAGTCACCGGAAACAGATTTGAACAGTTCATCTCGAGTCTTTGAGTCGTTCCTTCAAGTCCCCATAGGTTGAATGCAGAAACAAAAATGATCAGTTCATCTCTCGAGTCAGTCTTTGGGTCCTAGTCTCGTTCTTTTGTCACGTGACCGCTTCCCGGGTTCAGTGTCTCGCAACATATACACGGGTTTCCTGATTACAAACATTACAGGGTGCGTGCGCATCCTGGAGGCAGAAAGACAGATCGCTGAGCTGGTCCGCTACTGCAACAACCTTAAGTATTGAAGCTTTCCTTATTGTTTGTATATAACTGCTGACTCAATAAAACGTGATTTTAGTTGGATCTGTTTGTCTGTCTTTAATTTTGCAGTGTTGCTGTGATACATGTATGAATGATCATGTCAGGCTAGTAATGTAATCAATTGATCAAACATCACAGATACAGTTATTAATAAGCACTGGCTCTGTTGGTACAATTAACCACGCAGCAACTCCTTGGCATTTTGACTTTCAGACACGCCGCTGCTAACCTACAACACGCGAGATCTCTTCTTTCTGCCTCTCGGTTGCGTGCGCAAGCAGTGATGACGTCGCCGAGAAATCCATGTATACAACATTACAGTCGTATTATTGACTGTATATTATTTTTTGTTTAGGAATTATCATACAATTATCAAAAGATATCTGCAACAAACATCTGAAAAATAACAAAGTGACATCTTGTTCCTGTCAGTCTATTTTTATTGTTAAATGTTTCTTGTGCCCCTGTGGTGTTTTTTTTATTATTATTTAAATTATAATATATATATATATATATATATATATATATATATATATATATATATATATATATATATATATATATATATATATATATATATATATATATATATATATATATGATGATATGGCTTTGCTATTTACTGAAGATTAGAACCCACTGTAAACAAGTCTCAATCTTTGCTTTATCAAAGTGATTTCCCCATCATACGATAAAGTTTAAAGCATTAACCAACTCTTTAATAATATAATTCTGTTATAGAAAAGAACCATCATTACAGATATTCACAAATATATAAAGTGTAAGAAATAAAAAAGGTACAATTTGAGGCCAGAACGCGCATCAAAAAAAGTTATATGTGAATTATTAACTAATTTCTGCATGCAATACGGCTGTCATGTCACGTGACAAAAGAACGAGACTAGGACCCGAAGACTGACTCGAGATGAATAATCATTTCTGTTTCTGCATTCAGCCTATGGGGACTTGAAGGAACGACTCAAAAGACTCGAGATGAACTGTTCAAATCTGTTTCCGCCGGTACAGACTGCATATCCGTGCCTTAATATGGGGCTGGGACTTGATGAACGAACGACTCGAGAAATGAACTAATCATTCTGAGGCCGTTTCTCAATATGCGTTCTTGTCTGTACTTGTGTTCTCGTGGACTTGTGAAACGTCATCAGTCGCCCAAGTCCTGTTCCAATTCAAAGTTCACATCTAGCCATAGACAAGTACAGTTCAAATCCCCGGATGTGTCCTTGATCCGCCCCTTTTATCGAGGATGCATCGAGAGGAGACTTCAGACAGACCGGTATCCCAGAATGCATCTCAGACCAACGGACGCAACGATCAGTAATGCCATGCCCCCCAACACCCGCATGATAAGCTGAACTTGGTTGTACGCGAGCCTCTACTAAAACCTAACCGAGAGTGACATTATCGGGGGGCGGCATTGTTTTGTCACTTGCAACACATCCAGAATACACATAATTTCTGCTTAAAATAAGCCTAAAATGCAAAACAAGACCAATTTAGGATAGTAAGACTTATTTTTAAGCACAAGCCTAATAAAACATTTGAAGTAAAAAAAAAAAAAAAATGTATTACTTATATAGTAGTATAAACTTGTGAATATTAAAATATTAAATACAATTATAAAATGTTAAAATATTTGTTAAATAGTTTTATTTATCATATTTGTTTTATTTTTGTAATGTGTTTTTGTTAAGTCATTATAATATTGTTTTGAACTGCTTGTTATTTACAATGGCAACTATTAACTGTTTATTTTTATTTTTTTTGCGGGTGCGTTGAATTGTATTAAAACCACATAAAAATCCTAATAATCAAACTAAATCAGAATAATTATTAATGTTAATAATAATATAGAGAGCCCACAACAACAAATAAACAAACAAAACATTTAAAAATATATTGTCCCGTTTTTTAATTAAAAGATAATAACAAATTAGATTTTAGTGATATTTTGACCACTCAAAGAGGAAATGTCCCCGGTTTCCATTTCAGAAATCTGGTTACCCTAAACTACATATTAGGCTAATGTTTAATATAGGCCTATTGTTTTTTAAAATCTAAACGAAAAGAGGCAGGGTTGTGTTTTATACTTCTTTTTGTTATAAATATATAAGATAATCAATGTAGCTGTCTGAACAACATTTCTGTGGCTAAGATTTTTTTGTAAAAATAATGAAAAGAGGCAGTGGTGTTTTATGACATATTTCGTTTTATTGTAGCCTACAATATACGTTTCTCTATACCAAGTAGGCCTTTGCGAACTTCTGACTTTGCGTCCGTGGTAGTTAATTCAGGCTCGCCAAGTTCAACTCCGGAGAACTAACTCCCGAGGACGGGAGGACAATAGTCCGGTACTCTGCTAATGGAACAGCAGCGTTCTTGATAGTGTTATTCATTGTATATATGTATATTTTAGGCTACAATAAAATGAAATATGATAAAACACCACTCTGCCTCTTTTCATTTTCATAAAAAATATATTCAATATATTATAGCCACACAAATGTAAAGCAGCCAATGTTATTGCATGTATATTTATAACAAAACGAAATATTAAAAACCCTGCCTCTTTTCGTTTAAATAAAAAAAAAAAACATTAATATGTGGTTCAGACAAGTGTGATTATCACTGTAATAAAATTAATTATGACATAAAACACAAGCCAGTCTATTTTTGTTAAATGTCAGTTTATGTGTTTAATAGCCTAAAAATATAAAGATTCATGAGACCAAAGATCGCCCGTTAGAAGACGGATTATATCTGAAGACATCAGGGCCAGCGGCAGGCGTCAGAAGGACTAGCCGTGTTAAGTCTGCTCTGGGCAGGGAGAGTTCCCGCTGAGCGCCGCTGATCCACTGGAGCTCACAACTCCGAAAACGCCAGATCACATTGTCACGGTTCATCAATTCATGGTCTCTCTTCTCTGTGTTTGTGAGGTTGTGTGGAGGCGTGGTTACTGATTACGGTGCTCATCACCTCCACCTGCAGCACATTATCACCAGGCTTTATTTGCAGCCCTCTCACCACTATCACTGTCAGTTCGTTACAGGCTTCCTGGTGTTGTGTTGTGTTCGTGGCTTTCGTCCTTGTTTCCCGTGTGTCTTCTCCGTTCCGGATTTCCTGGATTCCGCCTGGCCCATTGCCCGCTGCTTTCCCTGCTTCGCTGCCTGCACTTCATCGCCTGGGTTGTGCCTGCCTGTCTGCTGTTTGCAGTTCTCTTCCATCCTGTTGTCTCCTTATCTCTTTGGACATTGAACTACTTGTGAACTGGTGTCTAACCCAATAAATGAGTATATTTCTCACTACGCTATTGGATCCATTGTCTTTGATTCACAGCCGTAACAGAACGAACTGACCCTCTTTATGGATCCAGCGAGGGTGACCGAACTCCAGGAATATCTCAACGCGAGTAATCAGCGTATGGATCGTCAGGAGCAACAAGCGACTACTGCAGCCCAGGCAGTGCAGGCGGTGGCGGAGCAGGTGTCCGAGCTCTCCACACTCATTCAACAGCTTAGAGTGCCCACTGCGCCGCCACCTACACCACCGCCGATTCCCCAGCCCTTCAGTAACATCAATCCGCACGAACCCCGGATCCCAACGCCAGAACGCTATGCGGGTGAGCCCGATCTGTGTAGATCATTTCTAACGAGATGTTCTTTGTTTTTCTCGTTGCAACCAACTTCGTTTTCTACAGAAGCTTCCAGAGTGGCGTTGGTGATCAACCTGCTAACGGGGTGTGCGGCACGCTGGGGAACGGCTGTCTGGGAAAATCAAGATCCGTGTTGTTCCTCGTTCCACTCACTCTCGGAGGAGATGAGACGGGTCTTTGACCGAGCGGCTACGGGACGCGAGGCGGCCCGTAGACTCGCCGAACTCCAGCAAGGTAATAGACCCGTCTCCGATTACATCATTGACTTCCGGACCCTGGCCGCAGAGTGTAGATGGAACGAGGAGGCGCAGTGGGACCGTTTCCTGCATGGGCTGGCTGACCGTGTTCAGCAGGAGGTGTACGCTGTGGACCTGCCTTCGGACCTTAACGGACTCATGGATCTGGCCCTTCAGGTTGACTCACGTCTCGAGTCTTTAAATCAACGCACACGACTGAGAAGGACCGCGAGTTCCCTGGTGCTAACACGGTCAGTCCCACCAACGCACCCGAGCCCATGCAGGTAGGCAGAGCTCGGCTTTCCCGGGAGGAGAGAGAGCGTCGTCGAGTGGAGGGACTGTGTCTTTACTGTGGCGCGGCGGGCATTTCCTCAACCAGTGTCCAGCTGCGTTGGGGAAATCCTCGTCCGCGACCCTCCTTCCGGGAAGATTGCAGTGGGCAGACGGTTATCACGAGTGTCAAGCCCTTGTGGATTCCGGAGCGGAGGGTAACTTCATTGACTGTTCTCTGGCTCACCGACTCAAGATTCCCATCACTCCACTTCCCAACACCATTGCTGTACACGCCCTCAATGGACAGACATTACCCACCATCACTCACACCACGGACAGGATTACTCTCACTATTTCGGGCAACCACTCTGAGACCATCACGTTCCTCCTCACTGATTCCCCTCACGCACCTGTTGTCCTCGGTCATCCATGGCTTGAGAAGCACAACCCTAGGATTGACTGGGGACACAGCACGGTCACGGTCTGGAGTAATCAGTGCTATGCCTCTTGTCTTGTGTCTGCCCGTTCGTCTGTGTCTAGTTTTGTGTTTCAGGAGGAGACGATGGATTTATCAAACGTGCCAGAGGAGTATCTCGACCTGAAGGAGGTGTTCAGTAGGCTGCTTCTCTTCCTCCTCATCGTCCCTTTGACTGTGCCATAGATCTCCTTCCAGTCAAGTCTCCGCCTAAGGGCAAGTTATATTCACTTTCTACTCCTGAGAGGGAGGCCATGGAGAAATACATTTCTGATTCTCTAGCTTCTGAGTTCATCCGCCCTTCCTCTTCTCCAGCGGGGGCGGGGTTCTTTTTCGTGGGTAAGAAGGATGGTTCTCTGCGACCTTGCATTGATTACGAGGGCTGAACAACATCACGGTAAAGAATACTTATCCTTTGCCGTTGATGTCTTCAGCTTTTGAGAGGTTACAGGGAGCATCCATATTCACGAAATTGGATTTACGTAATGCTTATCATTTGGTCCGCATAAGGGAGGGGGATGAATGGAAGACTGCATTTAATACCCCTAGGGGCCATTTTGAATACTTAGTCATGCCTTTCGGGCTGTCTAACTCCCCAGCAGTCTTCCAAGCACTAGTTAATGATGTGCTGGGAGATATGGTTGACCAGTTCATTTATGTCTACCTGGATGACATATTGATTTTTTCATCTTCTCTCCAGGAACATGTCCAGCACGTCAGACTAGTGTTACAGAGGTTGCTAGAGAATGGGCTTTTTGTCAAGGCGGAGAAGTGCGCATTTCATGCACAGTCTGTTCCATTCTTAGGTTATATCATCTCATCCGAGGGAATGTGCATGGACCCTGACAAGGTTAAGGCTGTGATAGATTGGCCAATCCCAGATTCCCGTAAGGCCCTACAGAGGTTTCTGGGATTTGCCAATTTTTATCGGCGTTTCATTGGCAATTTCAGCCAGCTAGCCGCGCCTCTGACCGTGTTGACCTCCCCCGGAACTGCGTTCAGGTGGTCTGGTGCAGCCGAGGCCGCATTTACCAACCTCAAGAGCCGCTTCGTTTCGGCTCCCATTCTCGTGACACCTGATCCTTTACGTCAGTTCGTGGTGGAGGTGGACGCGTCAGAGGTGGGGGTAGGAGCAGTTCTCTCCCAGCGCTCTTCCTCGGATGACAAGATGCATCCTTGCGCGTTTTTTTCTCACCGTCTGTCACCAGCCGAACGCAATTATGACATTGGTAACAGAGAGCTGTTGGCAGTAAAACTTGCATTGGAGGAATGCCGTCATTGGCTAGAGGGGTCGGGGGTACCTTTCATCGTGTGGACCGATCATAAGAATCTGGAATACATCAGATCTGCCAAAAGACTCAACTCTAGGCAGGCTCGGTGGTCTTTTTTTTTCGGACGTTTTGATTTTACTCTTTCGTACCGCCCGGGTTCCAAGAACATCAAACGCGATGCTTTATCGCGCGTTTTTGACCGGTCCGAACGCCCGTCCACTCCCGAGTGCATTTTACCTGAGAGACTTAGTATCTCCACACTCACATGGGAGGTCGAATCGAAGGTTAGATCAGCCTTAGAAGGGGTAACGCCTCCGCCCGGCGGACCACCGAGTCGATTATTTGTACCAGAGGGAGTTCGGTCTGACGTGGTACGATGGGGTCATTGTTCCAATGTAGCTTGTCACCCAGGGGTCAATAGAACCAAGTTTTTGGTAAAGCAACGATTCTGGTGGCCTGGGATGGCTCGTGACATCCGAGATTTTGTTTTGGCCTGTTCAGTCTGTGCCATGGGTAAGACTTCTAATCGCCCTCCCGATGGGCTCCTTCAACCGCTGTCGATCCCTTCGAGACCCTGGTCCCACATTGCGCTAGATTTTATTACCGCCCTCCCGCCCTCCCAGGGCAAGACGGTCGTTTTGACCGTCGTGGACCGGTTCTCAAAGATGGCTCACTTTATTCCCTTACCTAAATTACCCTCTGCTAAGGAGACAGCGGTAGCTGTGGTCGATCACGTCTTTCGTTTACATGGCCTCCCGATGGACGTGGTTTCCGACAGGGGACCTCAGTTTGTGTCCAAATTTTGGCGAGAATTTTGTAAATTAATAGGGGCGACGGTTAGCTTGTCTTCGGGTTTTCATCTCCAGACTAATGGCCAGACTGAACGGGCTAACCAAGACCTGGAGAGAGGGTTGCGATGTCTGGTTTCCAAGAATCCTTCCTCCTGGAGCCAACGCATCTCATGGATTGAGTACGCGCATAATTCGTTACCAGTGTCAGGTACGGGCCTTTCGCCATTTAAGTGTAGCTTAGGGTACCAGCCACCAATTTTTCCCAGTCTGGAATCCGAAGTCGCGGTCCCCTCCGCTCACGCCTTCGTCCAGAGGTGTCGTGACACCTGGAGCAGAGCCCACGAGACTCTGCTTCAGGTGGGTAAACGCACCAAGGCCCAAGCCGATCGTCACCGGTCTAAGCCTCCCGTCTACGTCGTGGGTGAAAAAGTGTGGCTTTCATCTAAGAACATTCCTCTCCGCTCCGTAAGTAATAAGTTAGCTCCTAAATTCATTGGCCGTTCACTGTCACCAAGATTCTTAGTCCGGTGGCAGTCCGCCTCAAACTACCTCCCGCGTACGGGAGGATTCACCCCGTGTTTCATGTTTCCAAATTAAAACCTGTTTTTCATGCTCGCATTAATCCGCCTGTCCCGGTTCCCCCCCCGCCGCGACTCGTAGATGGGGAACCTACTTATTCGGTAAATCGTATTCTGGACTCTAGGCGGAGGGGACGCGGATTCCAGTACTTGGTGGACTGGGAGGGTTACGGTCCGGAGGAGAGAAGTTGGGTTCCTGCCAGGGACATACTGGATCACTCCCTTATCGATGATTACAATCGACAGGTAGGTCCTCCTGGGAGCTCCAGGAGGTGCTCCTAGGGGGAGGTGTACTGTCACGGTTCATCAATTCATGGTCTCTCTTCTCTGTGTTTGTGAGGTTGTGTGGGGGCGTGGTTACTGATTACGGTGCTCATCACCTCCACCTGCAGCACATTATCACCAGGCTTTATTTGCAGCCCTCTCACCCACTATCACTGTCAGTTCGTTACAGGCTTCCTGGTGTTGTGTTCGTGGCTTTCGTCCTTGTTTCCCGTGTGTCTTCTCCGTTCCGGATTTCCTGGATTCCGCCTGGCCCATTGCCCGCTGCTTTCCCTGCTTCGCTGCCTGCACTTCATCGCCTGGGTTTTGCCTGCCTGTCTGCTTTTTGCAGTTCTCTTCCATCCTGTTGTCTCCTTATCTCTTTGGACATTGAACTACTTGTGAACTGGTGTCTAACCCAATAAATGAGTATATTTCTCACTACGCTATTGGATCCATTGTCTTTGATTCACAGCCGTAACACACATTTTCTATAAGGCGCTCTCTTTATAAATAAACCACAGATTTGAGCTTTAAACAAGTACATTCTCGCCTGAAAAAGTCCTAAAACTACATTTTTTTAAACATTAACAGTATTTTTAAATTACGAGGGGTTTCTCATCCGCTATTGACGTTTGCTGGTTGGTGCGAGATGCATTCTGGGATACCGGTCTGTCTGAAGTCCACAAGTCTCCTCTCGATGCATCCTCGATAAAAGGGGCGGATCAAGGACACATCCGGGGATTTGAACTGTACTTGGCTAAATGTGAACTTTGAATTGGAACAGGACTTGGCAGCAACTGATGACGTTTCACAATTGACGACTGATGGCGATTCCCCCCGTCCTCTGGAGTTCGTTCTCCCGAGTCGAACTTGCAAGTCTGAACTACCAAGGACGCAAGTCAGAAGTTCGCGTACTTGGTATTGAGAAACGGCCTGATTCCTGTAGTAGCCTATGAGATGTTGCACCATGCGCATGCGCGGGTCAATGCAAAATGAATGAATCGCTCTCTGAGACGACTCGTCGTTCCCGAGTCATATTAAGGATTCGTTCAAAATGAACGAATCGTTCATGAACGACACATCACTACTTCCTGCTGCCAGCTGCCGATTTTTCGCTGAACCCCTACTGGGGGAAAGCTGATGCAACTTCCGTGCGCACGCTCTCTTTCGCTGAATGTTATGGAGAGAGGTATGTTTTTATCAAGTGCTTTATAAAAGTGCTCAACTTGTGTTAAATAATTGTTGTTTAGGCATGCTTTTTGTAAAATGAGTTTGTTTAATGTCTCTTCTCTAATTAGAGGTTATTTGTATGAAGTGTGAACATTCTTAAGAGTACATTTAATTGATTGTATGAAGTTTCGTAATGGCCGCTGTTGCACGTGCAATATGCTGATACAGTTCGTTATAGGGCTATGCATTCCTCGTTAAAATGAAGTTGGGTACATCTATGTTACATGAGTTATGAGTCTACATTTGTAATAGTGTATTGTATTGGTTTCTTTTAATGATCCATGTGATTGTTTAAATGCATTTTCCTTAATATGGATTTACATTGAGACATTATGTGATGATTGACAGGCACAGCTAGACCAGAGATGTTGATGGATTGTGTCTGATGGTGTCTGTTTTGTGTTGACACAGAAACCGTGAGTTCAAAGTGACCAAAAGAAAGACCTTTTTAACTGCATCATTGTGTGGGCTCTTTTATCACACCTACACATTAAGACACAACGCAGAAGAAAACCCATACATTAGCACCAAAACCGATCCTTACATCCTCAAATGAAATGAGTTAGCTGAACTTGTTGGGTTTTACAGTGCAGGGTGAATGCTTTTACTCTTTGTAGTGTGGACACTACAGGATGTTCCTATGCGGTTGAAAGGGTTATAGGTGTAAGATAAAATGACACACCAATGAAATGTACTTTAACATTAATAAACTGTATGTTATATTCTTGCAACACTGTTGCTAGCAGTTTACCGTAAAAATTTAGTTTTGTGTATCACCATTGTGCTGAAGAGTAAAGAGCCTGTGCTTCATTCCAGGAGAAGACCAATAAACACTGACGATATACTGCTTGTTGTTTTATTTAACAGGCGATGACTGTGTAGTTGCTGATGCAGTGAAAGTCGTTTTATTTAAAATATTTTTTAGTGACTCAAACAAAATAAATGCACAATAATAATATACTGACATTACTAACGCATTATCAATACTCATTTATAAAATTAATGGCAGTTGTCAAATTTAAGGCAATCGTTTTCTGCAAATAGTTTCACTTGAGTTTTAATTTAGTGCATGGTATTTTTACAGTAACATACTGTAAAGTAGATTACAGTAAATAACTGTACAATTAACAGTAAATTGCTGGCAACAGTGTTGTGTAGCGTTTTAGGGTTACATATTATTAAATTAAATTTAGCTCAATAGGGAATTATGGGTATTAATATTTAGGGATTTATGACTAATCACAACAGGTTATAATCGAATCATAAATCTCCAAAATCACCCAAAAAGGGGAATAGGCCTACCTAACCTAGGTATTTATGCAATATATATATATATATATATGGTTAACAACAATTTATTTCAATTAACTACGGATATATATCTATATTAAATAATCACAGAATAACCTCTAAGGAGTTGATTAAAAATTCCTCTGATCCGTTCCTTTTAATGAACAAGCAGTACAATAGTGGTGTATCCATCCATCCATCTTCTTCCGCTTATCCGGGGCCGGGTCGCGGGGGCAGCAGTCTAAGCAGAGATGCCCAGACTTCCCTCTCCCTAGACACTTCCTCTAGCTCTTCCGGGGGGACACCGAGGCGTTCCAAGGCCAGCCGGGAGACATAGTCCCTCCAGCGTGTCCTCGGTCTTCCCCGGGGCCTCCTCCCGGTTGGACATGCCTGAAACACCTTCCCGGGAAGGCGTTCAGGAGGCATCCGGAACAGATGCCCGAGCCACCTCAGCTGTCCCCTCTCGATGTGGAGGAGCAGCGGCTCTACTCCGAGTTCCTCCCGAGTGACTGAACTTCTCACCCTATCTCTAAGGGAGCGCCCAGCCACCCTGCGGAGAAAGCTCATTTCGGCCGCCTGTATCCGGGATCTTGTCCTTTCGGTCATGACCCAAAGCTCATGACCATAGGTGAGAGTAGGAACGTAGATTG
This sequence comes from Romanogobio albipinnatus, assembly GCA_023566225.1. NCBI lineage: Eukaryota > Metazoa > Chordata > Actinopteri > Cypriniformes > Gobionidae > Romanogobio > Romanogobio albipinnatus. Next base: position 30,691,540 of record CM042245.1, on the reverse strand, counting down.
ACCGGTAAATCGAGAGCTTCGCCTTACGGCTTAGCTCTTTCTTCACCACGACAGACCGGTACATCGACCGCATTACTGCAGAAGCTGCACCGATCCGTCTGTCAATCTCCCGTTCCATCCTCCCCTCACTCGTGAACAAGACCCCTAGATACTTGAACTCCTCCACTTGGGGCAGGAACTCTCCACCAACCTGAAGTGGGCAAGCCACCCTTTTCCGACTGAGGACCATGGCCTCGGATTTGGAGGTGCTGATCCCCATCCCAGCCGCTTCACACTCGGCTGCAAACCGTCCCAGTGCATGTTGAAGGTCCTGGTTAGAAGGGGCCAACACGACAACGTCATCCGCAAAGAGCAGAGACGAAACCGTGTGGTCCCCAAACCTGACACCCTCCGGCCCTTGGCTGCGCCTAGAAATTCTGTCCATAAAAATTATGAACAGAACCGGCGACAAAGGGCAGCCCTGCCGGAGTCCAACATGCACCGGGAACAAGTCTGACTTACTGCCGGCAATGCGGACCAAACTCCTGCTTCGGTCATACAGGGACCGGACAGCCCTCAGCAAAGGACCCCGGACCCCATATTCCCCCAGCACCCTCCACAGGACGCCACGAGGGACACAGTCGAATGCCTTCTCCAAATCCACAAAACAAATGTGGACTGGTTGGGCAAACTCCCATGAACCCTCCAGCACCCTGTAGAGGGTATAGAGCTGGTCCAGTGTTCCACGACCAGGACGAAAACCACACTGTTCCTCCTGAATCCGAGGTTCCACTATCGGCCGAATTCTCCTCTCCAGTACCCTGGCATAGACTTTCCCGGGGAGGCTGAGAAGTGTGATCCCCCTATAGTTGGAACACACCCTCCGGTCCCCCTTCTTAAAAAGAGGGACCACCACCCCGGTCTGCCATACCAGAGGCACTGTCCCCGACCGCCACGCGATGCTGCAGAGGCGTGTCAGCCAAGACAGCCCCACAACATCCAGAGACTTGAGGTACTCAGGGCGGATCTCATCCACCCCCGGTGCCTTGCCACCGAGGAGTTTCTTGACCACCTCGGTGACTTCAGCTTGGGTGATGGACGAGTCCTCCTCTGAGCCCCCAGCCTCTGCTTCCCCAATGGAAGACGTGACGGCGGGATTGAGGAGATCCTCGAAGTATTCCTTCCACCGTCCGACAACATCCCCAGTTGAGGTCAACAGCCGCCCATCGCCACTGTAAACAGCGTTGGTAGGGCACTGCTTCCCCCTCCTGAGGCGCCGGACGGTTTGCCAGAATCTCTTCGAGGCCAGCCGATAGTCCTTTTCCATGGCCTCACCGAACTCCTCCCAGGCCCGAGTTTTTGCCTCCACAACCACCCGGGCTGCAGTCCGTTTAGCCTGCCGGTACCTGTCAGCTGCCTCAGGAGTCCCACAAGCCAGCCAGGCCCGATAGGACTCCTTCTTCAGCTTGACGGCATCCCTTACTTCCGGTGTCCACCACCGGGTTCGGGGATTGCCGCCTCGACAGGCACCGGAGACCTTGCGTCCACAGCTCCGAGCAGCCGCTTTGACAATGGAGGTGGAGAACATGGTCCACTCGGACTCAATATCTCCAGCCTCCCTCGGGATCTGGTCGAAGCTCTGCCGGAGGCAGGAGTTGAAGATCTCTCTGACAGGAGACTCGGCCAAACGTTCCCAGCAGACCCTCACAGTACGTTTGGGTCTACCGAGTCTATCCAGCTTCCTCCCCCGCCATCGGATCCAACTCACCACCAGGTGGTGATCAGTTGACAGCTCCGCCCCTCTCTTCACCCGAGTGTCCAAGACATACGGCCGCAGGTCAGATGAAACGACCACAAAGTCGATCATTGACCTACGACCTAGGGTGTCCTGGTGCCATGTGCACTGATGGACACCCTTATGCTTGAACATGGTGTTCGTTATGGACAAACTGTAACTAGCACAGAAGTCCAATAACTGAACACCACTCGGGTTCAGATCAGGGGGGCCGTTCCTCCCAATCACGCCCCTCCAGGTTTCACTGTCATTGCCCACGTGGGCGTTGAAGTCCCCCAGTAGAACGACGGAGTCCCCAGTCGGAGCACTCTCCAGCACCCCTCCCAGGGACACCAAGAAGGTCGGGTACTCTGCACTGCTGTTTGGCCCGTAGGCACACACAACAGTGAGAGACCTATCCCCGAGCCGAAGCCGCAGGGAAACGACCCTCTCGTTCACCGGGGTAAACTCCAACACATGGCGGCAGAGCTGGGGGGCTATAAGCAAACCCACACCAGCCCGCCGCCTCTCACCATGGGCAACTCCAGAGTGGTGAAGAGTCCATCCCCTCTCGAGGAGTGTGGTTCCAGAGCCCAAGCCATGCGTGGAGGTGATTCCGACTATCTCTAGTCGGAACCTCTCAACCTCACGCACAATCTCAGGCTCTTTCCCCGCCAGCGAGGTGACATTCCATGTCCCAAGAGCCAGATTCTGTGTCCAGGGATCGGGTCGTCTAGGCCCCCGCCTTCGACTGCTGCCCGATTTTCTTTGCACCGGCCCCTTACGGTCCCTCCTGCGAGTGGTGGGCCCACGGGAAGGTGTCCCCACGTCGCTCCTTTGGGCTGAGCCCGGCCGGACCCCGTGGGGGAAGGCCCGGCCACCAGGCGCTCGCATACGAGCCCCAACCCCAGGCCTGGCTCCAGGGTGGGGCCCCGGCTGCGCCGTACCGGGCGACGTCACGGTCCTCGTTTTATTTGTCATCATAAGGGTTTTTGAACTGCTCTTAGTCTGACCCATCACCTAGGACCTGTTTGCCTTGGGAGACCCTACCAGGGGCATATAGCCCCGGACAACATAGCTCCTAGGGTCATTCGGGTACTCAAACCCCTCCACCACGTTAAGGTGGCAGTTCATGGAGGAGTGGTGTAACGGATCACAAAACTCACGGTTTGGATCACACTACGGATCAGAATAAAAGGCGGAGGAGAACATTTTTATTTGCTTTCCATTTATTACATGAAAACTTTTGGTGTTAACATAACATATGGTTTATAGGTTAACAAGGAACTTTTAGTGTTAACAAAAATAACCTAAATGGTTTTAACAAAAATAAAATAAATAAATAACCATCTTAATAAATCAAATTTTTCTCAGTTGTTAAAGTGTAACATATAAAAAACAACCTGAGATGTGAAAATGGGCCTGAGCTTATAATGACAATTTTTTTTTTTTTTTTTTTAAAGATTAGGATGTCAACATTCTCAAGGGAGAGAGTAGACCTCTCACACTTGTCTCCATTGCAATTCTCTTTGTAGGCCTATACACTATTTTATAGATATAATGTTTAAACGCACTAAACAACATTTTATTCAATTCATTATGAAGACTAAGATTTTATTATTTAATATAATTTTCTGTATTATTCTTTACTAATTTTCATTATCATTTGTATTGTATCATTCATTATTATTTGTATTGAATTATTATTTAGTCAGAGTAAGTCTGAGCACATAAAGTGTGAGAGACATGGAGAGGGGATAATTTTGAACACAGGAATATGTAGCATAAGTTTTCCAATTATGCACATGTGACTGAAGTTCCCTTTCGAGGGAACTCTCACTGCGTCGGAACGACACTTTGGGGATACTCCCTAAGCACTAGCGAATCTGAAGTCCGTATAGCCACTAAACCAATCTGATTGCCGTGCGTGATGACGTCATCGTGACGGCGTACCTGGAAGTATAAAACGGGAGCCGGTGCACTGAAACGGCGGTTATTGCTCTTCAGCATAGCGCTCTCTGTTGAAATTGTCTGTCTATTTACTGTTGTTTGTCACAGTTGCAAAAGTGTGTGAATGATGGAAAAGAATGTGAGAGAGTTTAAGCAGTGTGTGCATCTGTGTCCCCGCTTCATTTCGGGCTCAGATGCACACCTGCTTTGTGTGCAGTGTCTGGGTGTTAAGCATGCTCGGGCAGCTCTCGAGGGACCGTGGCCGTGAGGGCTCATTCCACCAGAGGCATGGCCTCTTCGGTGGCCCTCCTTTCTGGGGTCCCCATGCAGGATATCTGCGAGGCAGCTGGGTGGGCTACCCCGCACACTTTTATCAGGTTTTATAGCCTGCATCTCCCTACTGCGCCTGGCGCTAGGGTGCTTCAGTCCTCCCTCATTGGCTGGGGCGCCGAAGGCGCTTGGGTTCCCCAGTCCTAGTTGTGCCCGGTCTCCGGCTTCACACTAGGGCAGGCACTACCCTCAGTAAAGGTCCCAAGGGCCAGTGTTGGGAGCGTCCTGTTGCCGGGAAACCGTTTCAACAGACGTCTCCTTCATTGGCTGGGGCGCCGAAGGCGCTTGGGTTCCCCAGTCCTAGTTGTGCCCGGTCTCCGGCTTCACACTAGGGCAGGCACTACCCTCGGTAAAGGTCCCAAGGGCCAGTGTTGGGAGCGTCCTGTTGCCGGAAAACCGTTTCAACAGACGCCTCCCTTCATCGGCTGGGGCACGGAAGGTAAAGGAGTGGAGAAGTATCTCCCTACGGTGCTGGCGCTAGGGTACTCAAGTCCTAGTTGTGCCCGGTCTCCGGTTTCACACTAGGGCAGGCGCTACCCTCGGTGTGGGCTAGTGGGTACTCGTTCCCCAAAGTGTCGTTCCGACGCAGTGAGAGTTCCCTCGAAAGGGAACGGCTCGGGTTACGTCTGTAACCCTTGTTCCCTGAGAAGGGAACGAGCACTGCGTCGCGTCACCACACCTCGGCACGCCTGGAGCGCATGCTTCAGAGCAATAGCTGCCATTTCAGTGCGCCGGCTCCCGCTTTATACTTCCGGGTACGCCGTCACAATGACGTCATCACGCACGCCAATCAGATTGGTTTAGTGGCCATACGGACTTCAGATTCGCTAGTGCTTAGGGAGTATCCCCAAAGTGTCGTTCCGACGCAGTGCTCGTTCCCTTCTCAGGGAACAAGGGTTACAGACGTAACCCGAGCCGTTTTCTGTAAGGAAGTATTGTTGTTGTTTTCCTACCAATGCATATGACATATCACAAGTTCTCTATAAGACATATTTTGAACAATGAACAACAAGTTTCTCTATGCATATGTTCAAGGGTATATTGTGCCACATGAAAGCACGAGGTATAGCGTAAACAACCTGTTTTTCTGGTAAACAGTGATTTCACTGTTTAAGCAACCTATAAAATCCAACTGGGTGTCCAGGAAGACAGAGAAAGCTGGAATGAAGACCATCTCTCCAGGAAAATTGTCTTTCTCTCCTATGTCTGATATAGAATAATACAAAATAAATCTCTTGGCAAAATAACTGGTGTCCGGTCCTGTGAATTAAACCACGGGGGAAGGTTAGGGTCTTCTGGGCGATTGACTTTAGCGCCAAACAGGCGAATTAACAGCAAGTGTTCATCACTAATTAAAAATCATCACGTAATTAATCACTTAATTATCTAATTAACTAAACTCTCAAGTGTTGGCTTTTGCTCCTGGTTGGATTGCTCCTGTCTCCTGATCGATTGCTCCTGTCTCCTGTGTGCCTCCTGTGTGCCTGTTTGTAGCTCTGTACAGCCTTGCTCACGTTTGAATCTTTATCTTGATATTTCCTCTTTATTCTACTGCTAAATATAACTTACTCATCACCATAAATTGTTTAAAAATTGCCTATCACGTTAAATTTGACATCGCTAGCTTTTAATCTAAATCACCATCACACGTTAGCATTTTGCTAGCCTGTTAGCTTGTCATCTCTGCACCCGGGTCTCCTGCTCTCTGAGTTCATTAGTTGGATTAGTAAATAGTGTCCAGCATACGATTGTGGTAAGTGGTAAATTGGATTAATCAACAAATACGGTAAGTCATGTCTTCTCCTGTCATTATCACTTGCACCGCATGTTCAGTATAGGCTTCTCCGCTGGCGAACAGGGCTTCACATGTGATAAATGTAAGGAGATAGTTAGGCTGACGGAGAAGATTTCAGAATTAGAAACACGCATCCATACTTTATCTGAGAGTAGTGAGGATGTAACAGCTTTAGACACTGATTTGGATGTGAATAGCTTAGTGAACTCTATACATTCTTCGGTTCCGGCTGCAGGCCCGCGCAGCAGGGCAACTGGGTGACAGTGAGGCAGCATATTCGCAGACCAAAAAAACGCTTTTCCGTTCCGGTTAGAACATCAAACAGGTTCTCCCCTCTCAGTGAAGCACCCACTGAGTATCCTGTTGAAAGTGCCCTAGTCATTGGCGATTCTATTACACGGAATGTGAAGATACCAGCCACCATAGTCACTTGTTTACCGGGAGCCAGAGCGCCTGACATCAAAGCAAATTTAAAAGTGCTGGCTAAAGCTAATCGTAAATTCTCTAAGATTATTATTCACGTCGGCACTAATGATGTTCGACTTCGCCAGTCGGAGATCACCAAAATTAACATTAAAGAGGTGTGTGAACTCGCTAGTACGATGTCAGAGGCTGTTTATTGTTCTGGTCCGCTCCCCGTTAGAAGGAGTGATGAGATAGTTAGCAGGCTATCATCACTCAATGGCTGGTTGTCTAAGTGGTGTCTGCAAAATAACATAGGGTTCATAGACAATTGGAAAAGTTTTTGGGGCAGACCTGACCTGTTGAAGAAGGATGGCATCCATCCCTCCTGGGGTGGTGCCGCTCTTCTCTCTAGTAATTTGGCACATAGTCTTAGAGCTAAACCTTGACTCACTAGGGCCCAGGTCAGGAAGCAGACAAACTGGCTAAACCGACCGTCTGCTAGCTGTCTCACGTCACCGGAGTCAGATAAATCCCAGCACATAGAGACTCTTTCACCGAGATATTATCATATAGAGACTGTGTCTGTTCCCCGAATTAGTAAATACAAAAAAACATCAAAACCATTCAACAGTAAAAATTTAATTGATGTCCAACAAATAAACAAAAGATATAATACAGATGAACAATTGATAAAGCTTGGGTTGCTGAATATTAGATCCCTTTCCCCAAAAGCGCTTATTGTTAATGATATTATTAAAGATAATAATCTAGATGTGCTCTGTTTGACAGAAACCTGGCTAAAACCTGACGACTACATTACCTTAAATGAGTCTATGGAAGTAAAATAATGCCAAATGTTTTTGAAATAAAAAAGCCTGTTGAATTGCACTACTTTAAAAAAAAAAGCATTGCATTAACCATGATTGCATTTTAATGCATTGTATTTTTAGGGCTTGCATTTATATGGGCTGAAATTCAACATGGTTGTATATTTAAGCTATGAATATTTCAATTCAAAACATTTCAAACACAATTTCATTAATAAAAATTAAATAATCCATATTCTCCTTTCATATTTCACTTCCAAAATATTCAAACTGTTTAAAAATACAACCTATAATATTCAAAAGGCAATTTTCGGTCCGTTTTATTTCGCTTTACAAATTCGCTCCACAATTCAGTGGTTCAAATTCGACGGCAAATTCGATGGCAAATTCGACATTGAATCAGGGACTGGAGGAAAAGCAATAGACTACCGATGCATTATATCTATCTGCTGTTAGTCGCCCTCACCAGTAGGTGGTGCAAGCGCAACGCGTGTTGACAACATCAAAGCAACAGACAGAGACGAGAAGCCTTCATAAAACATCATTTGCTGAAATGGACCGAGCGGTGAGTACGAGTTATTATGAGTGTATATATAGTATATAACTTACATGTTGAAAAGGCTGATTAAGACACAAATCATCACACGAGCGTTTACTCAAGTGTCTTATGATACGACTTTTTACAGCGTTCAAAAGGAAGGTGATTTTTCTGATTAATCCAGAATTCCCTCGCCTTTAGCATTGATATAGGCCTAAATACTTTGCAGTCACGTCACTAACATGGATAAGTTACCTGGCGCGGCAACAAACGCTGACAAAATGTGGTTATTGTGCATCCAATCGCACAACTATCTGGCATGCAGGCGACGATCGTTTACACCTCAAAACACCAACTTTTGTATATTAATACTGGCGACGTCCTGGCAAGATCCTATTAATTCATACTTTGCACGTGATGATTGCACTAGTACTGGCTGGCAAGTACTTCATTCTCTCAGTGTTTGCCTTTTGCCCGCCAGGTATCCATGGTAGTGACGTGACTGCAAAGTGGATACAATTTTAGTAAAACAACTGTTATACGCTAAGACATGTGTATTGTTTGGTTTAGTCACTAATGACAGAATACTAATTCGATAGATGGGTTTAAATGATGGCAAAGTTAATTTTATTTAGATATAGCATGATTAAATACAACCTACTTATAAATTAAATTCCGCAATTATATATTAAAATGGTACATTTCTACCACAATATCAGTTCATCTTCATGTTACGGTATATGATTAAGTTAAACGTGAATTGTCTCCGTGTAACGTTATCTCAAAAGCATCGTAGAAAAACAAGCACCAATAACGTTAGTCTTAAACAATCAACATAGCTCCACAATGCTTTTGAGATACGCAGCTCTGTATCTGCATTAATATTTTGACATCTGTGATGAAGTGATATATTTAAAGCTACTCTCTATCTTTAATTCATGTTAACTTTGTTATACAAGGGAGACAATGAAGTGCTGAGATCAGCAAGGCACCTTTTATCACTTTTGACAAAAAAAAAGTCGTATCATAAGACACTTGAGTAAACGCTCGTGTGATGATTTGTGTCTTAATCTGCCTTTTCAACATGTAACTTATATACTATATATACACTCATAATAACTCGTACTCACCGCTCGGTCCATTTCAGCAAAAGATGTTTTATGAAGGCTTCTCGTCTCTGTCTGTTGCTTTGATGTTGTCAACACGCGTTGCGCTTGCACCACCTACTGGTGAGGGCGACTAACAGCAGATAGATATAATGCATCGGTAGTCTATTGCTTTTCCTCCAGTCCCTGATTCAATGTCGAATTTGCCATCGAATTTGCCGTCGAATTTGAACCACTGAATTGTGGAGCGAATTTGTAAAGCGAAATAAAACGGACCGAAAATTGCCTGTTGAATATTATAGGTTGTATTTTTAAACAGTTTGAATATTTTGGAAGTGAAATATGAAAGGAGAATATGGATTATTGAATTTTTATTAATGAAAATGTGTTTGAATTGAAATATTCACAGCTTAAATATACAACCATGTTGAATTTCAGCCCATATAAATGCAAGCCCTAAAAATACAATGCATTAAAATGCAATCATGGTTAATGCAATGCATATTTTTTTCAAGTAGTGCAATTCAACAGGCTTTTTTATTTCAAAAACATTTGGCATTATTTTACTTCCATATGAGTCCACCCCCCAAGATTATTGTTATAAACATGAGCCGCGTCTGAAAGGTAAAGGGGGAGGGGTTGCTGTAATTTATAATAATATCTTCAGTATTACTCAGAAGTCTAGTTTCAAATATAATTCCTTCGAAGTTTTGGTGCTTTATGTAACGCTATGTAGTGTACATGACAAAACCCGTTCAACATTGGTGTTAGCTACTGTATACAGGCCACCAGGGCATAATACAGACTTTATCAAAGAATTTGCTGACTTTCTATCAGAATTAGTACTGGCCGTAGATAAAGTACTAATTGTTGGTGATTTTAATATCCATGTAGACAACAAAAAAGACGTATTAGGATTAGCATTTAAAGATACACTAAACTCTATTGGAGTTAGGCAACACGTGTCAGGACCCACTCATCGCCATAATCATACTTTAGACCTAATATTGTCACATGGAATAAATGTTGATACCGTTGAAATTCTGCAGCAGAGCGATGACATCTCAGATCATTACTTAGTATCTTGTATACTTAATTTAGCTAAAGTTGCAAAGCCGCCCCCTCGTTTCAAAAATGGCAGGACAATCACTGCCACTACTAAAGATTGCTTTTTAAATAATCTTCCTCATCAGTATCATCTCCTCAGCATCCCAGATAGCATAGAAGAACTCGATGTTGCAACAGAAACTATTGACTCTCTCTTTTCCAGTACTTTAGACACAGTTGCTCCTCTGCGCTTAAAGAAGATTAAAGAAAATAGTCCAACGCCGTGGTACAACGAGCACACCCGGGCCCTTAAAACAGCAGCCAGAAAAATGGAGCGCAGCTGGAAGAAAACAAAACTAGAGGTCTTTAGAAATTCGTGGAAAGAGCACATGATCGCATACAGAAAGGCCGTAAAAACTGCTAGATCCGCTTATTTCTCAACTCTCTTGGAAGAAAACAAACACAACCCAAGGTATTTATTCAATACAGTGGCTAAATTAACCAAAAATAAAGCTTCAACTTCTGATGATTGTAAACAGCACAGCAGTAATGACTTTATGAACTTCTTCACATGTAAAATTGATAATATTAGGAAGAAAATTTTAACCATGCAGCCGTCTACTACAGTATCACATCAGACAGAGCATTGTAGTGTCACTGAGGAAAAACTACAATCATTCACTGCTATAGGAGAAGAAGAATTGGCTAAACTCGTTAAATCATCAAAATCAACAACATGTATGCTTGACCCTGTACCGACTAGGCTATTAAAAGAGATGCTACCAGAGGTCATAGATCCTCTTCTTAATATCACTAATTCATCTTTGTCATTAGGATATGTACCGAAAACTTTTAAGTTGGCTATTATTAAACCACTTATTAAAAAACCGCAACTTGATCCTACAGAATTAGTCAATTATAGACCAATCTCAAATCTACCCTTTCTGTCAAAAATACTTGAAAAGGCAGTGTCTTCACAATTATGTTCCTTTTTAGAAAGAAATGGTATCTGTGAGGATTTCCAGTCAGGATTTAGACCGTATCATAGTACTGAGACTGCTCTCATCAGAGTTACAAATGATTTACTCTTATCATCCGATCGTGGCTGTATCTCTCTATTAGTGTTACTCGATCTTAGCGCTGCATTTGATACCATCGACCGACACTTGAGTAAACGCTCGTGTGATGATTTGTGTCTTAATCTGCCTTTTCAACATGTAACTTATATACTATATATACACTCATAATAACTCGTACTCACCGCTCGGTCCATTTCAGCAAAAGATGTTTTATGAAGGCTTCTCGTCTCTGTCTGTTGCTTTGATGTTGTCAACACGCGTTGCGCTTGCACCACCTACTGGTGAGGGCGACTAACAGCAGATAGATATAATGCATCGGTAGTCTATTGCTTTTCCTCCAGTCCCTGATTCAATGTCGAATTTGCCATCGAATTTGCCGTCGAATTTGAACCACTGAATTGTGGAGCGAATTTGTAAAGCGAAATAAAACGGACCGAAAATTGCCTGTTGAATATTATAGGTTGTATTTTTAAACAGTTTGAATATTTTGGAAGTGAAATATGAAAGGAGAATATGGATTATTGAATTTTTATTAATGAAAATGTGTTTGAAATGTGTTTGAATTGAAATATTCACAGCTTAAATATACAACCATGTTGAATTTCAGCCCATATAAATGCAAGCCCTAAAAATACAATGCATTAAAATGCAATCATGGTTAATGCAATGCATATTTTTTTCAAGTAGTGCAATTCAACAGGCTTTTTTATTTCAAAAACATTTGGCATTATTTTACTTCCATATGAGTCCACCCCCCAAGATTATTGTTATAAACATGAGCCGCGTCTGAAAGGTAAAGGGGGAGGGGTTGCTGTAATTTATAATAATATCTTCAGTATTACTCAGAAGTCTAGTTTCAAATATAATTCCTTCGAAGTTTTGGTGCTTTATGTAACGCTATGTAGTGTACATGACAAAACCCGTTCAACATTGGTGTTAGCTACTGTATACAGGCCACCAGGGCATAATACAGACTTTATCAAAGAATTTGCTGACTTTCTATCAGAATTAGTACTGGCCGTAGATAAAGTACTAATTGTTGGTGATTTTAATATCCATGTAGACAACGAAAAAGACGTATTAGGATTAGCATTTAAAGATACACTAAACTCTATTGGAGTTAGGCAACACGTGTCAGGACCCACTCATCGCCATAATCATACTTTAGACCTAATATTGTCACATGGAATAAATGTTGATACCGTTGAAATTCTGCAGCAGAGCGATGACATCTCAGATCATTACTTAGTATCTTGTATACTTAATTTAGCTAAAGTTGCAAAGCCGCCCCCTCGTTTCAAAAATGGCAGGACAATCACTGCCACTACTAAAGATTGCTTTTTAAATAATCTTCCTCATCAGTATCATCTCCTCAGCATCCCAGATAGCATAGAAGAACTCGATGTTGCAACAGAAACTATTGACTCTCTCTTTTCCAGTACTTTAGACACAGTTGCTCCTCTGCGCTTAAAGAAGATTAAAGAAAATAGTCCAACGCCGTGGTACAACGAGCACACCCGGGCCCTTAAAACAGCAGCCAGAAAAATGGAGCGCAGCTGGAAGAAAACAAAACTAGAGGTCTTTAGAAATTCGTGGAAAGAGCACATGATCGCATACAGAAAGGCCGTAAAAACTGCTAGATCCGCTTATTTCTCAACTCTCTTGGAAGAAAACAAACACAACCCAAGGTATTTATTCAATACAGTGGCTAAATTAACCAAAAATAAAGCTTCAACTTCTGATGATTGTAAACAGCACAGCAGTAATGACTTTATGAACTTCTTCACATGTAAAATTGATAATATTAGGAAGAAAATTTTAACCATGCAGCCGTCTACTACAGTATCACATCAGACAGAGCATTGTAGTGTCACTGAGGAAAAACTACAATCATTCACTGCTATAGGAGAAGAAGAATTGGCTAAACTCGTTAAATCATCAAAATCAACAACATGTATGCTTGACCCTGTACCGACTAGGCTATTAAAAGAGATGCTACCAGAGGTCATAGATCCTCTTCTTAATATCACTAATTCATCTTTGTCATTAGGATATGTACCGAAAACTTTTAAGTTGGCTATTATTAAACCACTTATTAAAAAACCGCAACTTGATCCTACAGAATTAGTCAATTATAGACCAATCTCAAATCTACCCTTTCTGTCAAAAATACTTGAAAAGGCAGTGTCTTCACAATTATGTTCCTTTTTAGAAAGAAATGGTATCTGTGAGGATTTCCAGTCAGGATTTAGACCGTATCATAGTACTGAGACTGCTCTCATCAGAGTTACAAATGATTTACTCTTATCATCCGATCGTGGCTGTATCTCTCTATTAGTGTTACTCGATCTTAGCGCTGCATTTGATACCATCGACCACAACATTCTTTTGAATAGACTCGAAAATTATGTAGGTATTAGTGGAATTGCTTTATCATGGTTTAAATCATACCTATGCGACCGTTATCAGTTTGTAGCAGTAAATGAAGAGATGTCACACCGATCGCAAGTTCAGTATGGAGTACCACAAGGCTCAGTGCTAGGACCGCTACTCTTCACCCTGTACATGCTACCACTGGGAGATATTATTAGGAAGCATGGCATTAGTTTTCATTGTTATGCTGACGATACTCAGCTCTATATTTCTTCACGCCCTGAAGAAACTTAGCAATTCACAAGATTAACGGAATGCATAGCCGCCATAAAACATTGGATGACTGGTAATTTCCTGCAACTCAATTCAGAAAAAACTGAATTTTTAATTATTGGACAAAAAAGCTCCACAAGTAGTAACCTAGAATACTGTCTAACACTTGATGGCTGCTCTGTCAAGTCTTCGTCGTCAGTGAGGAACCTGGGTGTGCTCTTTGATACCAATCTTTCGTTTGAAAGCCACGTTTCTAGCATCTGTAAAACTGCATTCTACCATCTTAAAAATATATCTAAATTACGGCACATGCTCTCAATGCAAAATGCTGAACAGTTAGTTCATGCGTTCATGACCTCAAGGCTAGATTATTGTAATGCTCTATTGGGTGGTTTCCCTGCTCGCTTAATAAATAAACTCCAGCTGGTCCAAAACGCAGCAGCTCGAGTACTTACTAGAACCAGGAAGTATGACCATATTAGCCCAGTTCTGTCAACATTGCACTGGCTACCTATTAAACATCGCATACATTTTAAAATCTTGCTTATTACTTACAAAGCACTAAATGGTTTAGCTCCCCAATACTTGAGCGAGCTCTTAACATATTATACTCCATCACGTCTACTGCGATCTCTAAATTCTGGCCAGTTGTTAATACCGAGAATATCCAAATCAACTGCAGGCGAATCCTTTTCCTATTTAGCTCCTAAACTCTGGAACAGTCTTCCTAGCACTGTTCGGGAAGCAGACACACTCTGTCAGTTTAAATCTAGACTAAAAACACATCTCTTTACTGTGGCATACACATAAAACACTTTATCAATTAATTGATTGTTAGGCTGCATTAACTAGGTCAGCCGGAACCGGGAACACTTCCCATAACACCTGATGTACTCGTTACATCATCAGAAGAATGGCATCTACGCTAATGATATTCTCTCTGTTTTATCCCGAGGTTTACTGCAGTCAGCCAGATCCGGGCCGTATCCTAATCAGATGGTGGACCAGAGAAGACCAACACAGGACCCCGAAGTGTCTGCAGAGACCGTGTCAATTATCCTCCCCCTGCAACTGCCTCATCGACACGGCATCTAAATAAACCCGTCACCAGTGTGATGACTCCGATTGTTCGAATATTACCATTAAATAATACTTAAATCGATATGTCATCCGCAATAAACCCGTCTCCAGCGTGTTGCCTCCGATCATTCGAATATTGCACTTTAATAATTATTTAATCAACATCATCCTCAATAAACCCGTCTCCAGCATGTTGCCTCCGGTCCTTTGAATATTCCGATCTATTATGACCTCTGACCTGTAAAGCAGCCAGAATAATAATAATAATAATAATAATAATAATACGTTGTTTGTAAATTGGCCAGAGGAGAACTGGCACCCCGACTGAGCCTGGTTTCTCCCAAGGTTTATTTTTCTCCATTAGGTCACCTAATGGGGTTTTGGTTTCCTTGCCACTGTTGCCTCTGGCTTGGCGTGCTCAGTTGGGGACACTATATTTTTCAACTAAACATCGAAATAAATCTAATTAATAAACTAATTTAACCATGTAAACTAAATTACTGATCTAATTATTGATCTAAAGCCCACACTGTCACCGTATGGAAATTGAAATGAACTGATGACATCAAATGGCTATACAGCTGAATAAAATTAGGCTGCATTATTTTGCTGTTTAACACTGTAAAGCTGCTTTGAAACAATCTACATTGTTAAAAGCGCTATATAAATAAAGTTGACTTGACTTGACTTGACTTAACTTATTCAGAGTTATTTTAACTCTATAGAGAGGGACCATGTGTACTCAGAGCAGAGTTTTAACTCTGGGGATTTTGCTGTGTGGAGTACTCGAAGATAGACAAGTGGTAAATGGTAAATGGACTGCATTTATATAGCGCTTTTAACAGACCAATGGCCATCCAAAGCGCTTTACACATTGCCTCACATTCACCCATTCATACACCGACGGCGGTGTCAGCTATGCAAGGCGCCATCCATCTCATCGGGAGCAGCTGGGGTTAGGTAAGTACATATTTAGACACTGATAAGTGATATCTTCCCCACTCTACTAGCTGCCATTGGTTTATATATATTGTGACGTCGCACCGGCTTTTTTTCTTATCAGTGCCAAAGAGACTCAAATAACTGTTTTTATCATTCAGGCAAGTGTTATACATCATTATAATCTGTTAAATTTCAATTTTTTTGTGTACAGTAACAAAAACGAATTGTTGTGCTTTTTGCAAAAATAAAGAAAACAAACATGATGTGCGATCTGCAGCCTCTCTGTCAAAGACATTCAAAGATAGTCTTCAGAAAAGAAACTCTAGCTAAGTGAATACTTGTCTCACTAACATGAGACAAATGTCTAAAGAAACATTGAAATGTCAGGTTTCAAATAATGTAAATCAAATCGAAAAAACAAATATTCTGTGTTCATTCTTAATCACGCACACCGATCTCGCTCGCTCCTCCCATGTCTCTCGCTCGTCCACCTCGCCACAGCATAGCATTCGTATCTCACTAAGCTACCCGCCAGTAAAAAGATAGATCAAAGTGACATTACGTTAACCAACCATTCAGAAACGTCCCGTTTGAACTTCATTGGGGCCGTCATCTTGTTCCGGGTCCGACTCCGGTTCAAATTGATACGGTAGCACAGATGTGTCCTCAAAGACTCCCGTTGCTATTCTTTCTCAAAAATATACCCTCAACTGTTGTCAAGGCAACACTCCACGTGTGTTGTGTCAAAGCCCCACAGAACAGAGGGGCGGGGTGAGCAAAGCTCATTATCATTTAAGGGCACATGCACTGAAATGGCTTGCTGAAAAAACAAAGCTGTTTTTGACCAGGTAAAATTAGTGTTTTCTTACAATACAAATGAGAATTTTTTATTAAAGTATATTACAAACTTTTCATTTAGACACTAAAGAATCATATTATCTTGTACAAAAATGGCATTATATGACCCCTTTAAAACAAGCAAAATTATATGCAAATGCTTGTTTTAGGCAAAAACTCACTTAATTTAGATTTTATCTTGTAAATGAATCTTGAAAATACTAAATAAGAAGAGCATTTTTTGCAGTGTAGTCAAATCTTCGGATCATTTAAAATATAATAGGCCTTTGTAATGTTCCTTTTTTTAAATAAACTCTAAATAAACTACAACAAAATATATTTCCTTTGTCCTGTTGCTCTCTCAGTCGCATGCCTGAGGCTCATTCATTATGCAGGTCATTATGCAGGTATTTTGTTCTCTCAGGTGTGATACCCAGCATTATAGCGTTCACGCCTCCTCGCATATGGCCTTTGTAAAGAAAAAAATTCTTACAAAATGTAAATCAATATATTGTGTTATGTGAATAAGTAATCACAATGATTCTCACATCAGTTTGAAGCAAAAACTCTAGGCAACAACACCCATTAGTCAAAAGTCTTGTGGACACATATCTATTGTGTGTTTTGAGGCCTTAATTTTAAAACTTTTTTTTTTTTTTAAACCATGCATAAACATTATTTTTTGAAAAATACAAACGTATACATACATGTTGCTCACATATTATGGTAGCCCAGTTTGTGTTGAATACAGTGTAATTACACTTAAAAACTGAAACTGAAACTGAAAAAAGCACAAATGTCAGAGCATGTCAAAACTTCTTAAGGGCCCCAAAACAGCTCAGACTCCAGAGGGTTAAAGCTTGTCTTTCATAATTTTAAGATACATTTAGTCTTTAATTCTTTATTTTCCATAATTTTCCATAATTTATGACCCAACGCTTTCCCTGCTATTGACAGAATTTTCTGGCAACCCATGTTTTCACTGTTATCTCAAAATCTCAAATATACAGACGAAGAAGAAGCGGAAATGAGTGATAGAAGCATTGCTTTAAAAAAAAAGGTACTTAGGTACTTGCTTAGGTACCCATAAGCTAACGCGATCATCAAAAATTAAACATCATATAAATTAAAACTGTCTAATGTTAACGAATTAAATACTAAACCCACAAAAAGCTTTTTGTTGAAAATGTTGAAATTTTATGAAAGTTACCCACATTTAAGTGTTGATTAAAAAAATTTGTGAAGCTAGAATAAAACTTTTTTATTTTTTGTTATTTCAATATATTGTATGTTTAGATATTGAATTAAAAACAATATACTTGATGTTATGAAGGTTTTATGAAAATGAACAAAAATGCTGCCGCTGACTATCAACTTTAAAAAAAAAAAAAATGCTGGTGGGGAAAGCGTTAAGGATGAATTGTGTAGTAATTACATCTGTATACACATAATATACAATCATTCACATTATTGAGGTTTTTTTTATTTACTCACCATTTATCACATATCTCCATTATAATAATACAGAATTGGTTTTCTAAAAGTAGCTTCAACAGTTGTGTTTAACCCCTAGGAGCCTGAGCTCTTTTGGGGCCCTTTAGAAGTTTTGACATGCTCTGACATTTGTGTTTTTTCAGTTGCTTACAAACACATTAATGGCAAAAGTGTAATTACACTGTATTCAGCACAAACTGGGCTACCATAATATGTGAGCAACATGTATGTACATGCTTGTATTTTTGAGAGAAAAATGTTTATGCATGGTTTAAAAAAAAAAAGTTTTAAAATTAAGGCCTCAAAACACACAATAGATATGTATTCACAAGACTTTTGAATAATTGGTGTTGGGAGTTTTTGGTAACACTTTACTTGAAGGGGTGTGCATAAGACATAAGGCATGACACCTTCATAATCATGACATGACACGTCATGAATATGAAGGAGTTTGTATGCATGTTTATGACAACTGTCATTAAGTGTCATTCGCTCAATTATGTCATTTTTAATGCAAAGATTACATTATTTGAGATGTCTTTGTTATAACAACTTATTAAAAACTCCTTCATATTCATGACGTGTCATGTCATGATCATGAAGGTGTCATGTCAGTCTTATGCACACCCCTTCAAGTAAAGTGTTAGTAAAGTGAGTTTTTTCTTTAAACTGATGTGAGAATCATTGAGCCTATTCATTCACATAAAACAATATATTCATTTACAATTTGTAAGACAGTTTTTCTTCACAAAGCCAATATGCGAGTAGGAGTGATAGCTAATGAATAGTGCTGGAGATCATCTGAGAGAACAAAAGGACATAATAGCCAGCACAATGAGCTGCATAATGAATGAGCTTCAGGTAGGCCTATGTGACAGAGAGCAACAGAGCAAAGGAAATATATATTTTTGTAGTTTATTTTATTTGGAATGTAGTCAACAAAGGCCTATTATATATTAAATGATCAAAAGTTTTGACTACACTGCAAAAAATGCTCTTCTTATTTGGTATTTTTTCTTGTTTCCAGTCCAAATATTAAAAATTCTTAAATCAAGATTACCGTATTACCTCAAATGAAAGCCGGGGCCTTTATTTACCTGAACTGCAGAAGGTCACCAGCTTTTATTTGAAGCAGGCATTTATTAGGGGCAGGCCTATATATCGAATTCCATCTATCTGAATTTTTTTTTTTTTTTAAATAAACCGTTTTAAATGAAAAGCGATAGCGTTCCAGAGGACAGATATCATCAGGGCGCGGGAAGTGGGGTGGTTTCAAAGTTGCAAATGCGATGCAAATTTTTGTTCATTTTATTCATTTTTAGAATTTAATAATTTATTTGTAATAAACATTTTAAGTGGCCCATTAAAAAGTATTATTTCTATTATTACTATTTCTATTATTATTATTACTATTATAAGTTCAGGGGTTAAAGCAAAAAGAAATCCTGTGTCTGAACTTTTTTTTCAGTGGGGTTGGTGGTTGGGTGAGTGAAAAAATGTTATTTGGCAAACAAAAGAAAAAACAACAGTATAATGTCAGGGGCAATAATAATGTCAATATCTGCCAAGGGCGGAGCCAGACATTTTTAAGATACGGGGCTTAGCCCAAATCTAGTTTGTTCAATGACATTTGAATTCTTTACTGACTTTGAGGAACATTGTTGTACTAGACTGGAGTAAAGTTCATAATGATCATGATCACTTTTTCCCACAGTATTTTGTAAATGATGTTGTTGACCAAGATGGCGTCGCGAGTAGATCGCGAGGCTCAGCGTCTCTCCAGATTCTGCCATTTTGCGGTATTTTTCTTGCTCATCTCGGGTCTGTTCGTACAGAACAGTTGTGCCTTTACATCGTACACCCGTTGTGAGCTTTTGGATATTGGTTTGCGAATTTCCGACAGTTTTATGGACAATCTTCAACTCCTTCCTGAGATCGCTAGGACGCCCGAGGCTATGCACTCTACACGGCCGGGCGGAAGTGCACGCAGACGGCGGCGTGATCTCTAAACAAAGGCGAGGGAAGCATGGAGGACTACGAGCTAAGCTAACGCTTACTCCTCATCGGCTCTCTTTACCCAGCATTTTCCTTGCCAATGTACGATCGCTAGTGAACAAAATGGAGGAGATTCGACTCAGCATCACACACAGTAAGAAACTTTTGAACTGTAACGTCCTAATCTTCACGGAAACCTGGTTAAACAGCGGAATACCGGACACCGCTATTGAGCTAGCGGGACGCCACACACTCCGGGCGGATAGAACATTAGATGGCTCCGGGAAGAGTAGAGGGGGTGGACTGTGCATTTACATTAACAAAGCTTGGTGCACAAACTCTGCTATTGTTGGGAGTCATTGTTCAGCTAACCTGGAGTTTCTCATGGTTAAATGTAGACCGTTTTATCTACCGCGGGAGTTCACTTCCACCATTATCACTGCAGCCTATATTCCCCCGGATGCTGATGCTAAGCTTGCTATGAAAGAACTTCACGCAACCATCAGTAAACAACAGACTGATCACCCGGAAGCTGCGTTTATTGTTGCAGGTGACTTTAATCACTCAAACTACCCAAGTTTCACCAGCATGTTTCCTGCCACACCAGAGGAAACAAATCATAAACAGGATCTATCATCTTAAATCATGTTTACACAAACATGGCGGGAGCTTACGTTGCAACACCCCTCCCCCACCTGGGACAGTCAGACCACCTCTCTTTGCTTCTAACACCCAAATATGCACCCCTCATCAACCGTGTGAAGCCATCAGTGAAGACTATCAAGGTGTGGCCTGCGGGGGCAGATTCCACACTCCAGGAAAGGTTTCTAAACACAGACTGGAGTATGTTTGCTTCTCAAGCCACCAGTGGCGCTCACACGGACATTGACTCATACACCTCCTCTGTATTGGACCATATTAATACCACCATTGACAGTGTTACAACCCAGAAACAGATCACCACATACCCAAATCAGAAGCCTTGGATGAACAGGGAAGTGCAACTCCTGATGAAGTAACGCAATACTGCCTTCAGATCAGGTGATGCACAAGCCTACAGCACATCCAGAGCAAACCTGAAGAGGGGCATCAAAAAGGCCAAGCACTGCTACAAGCTAAAGATAGAGGGACACTTTTCCAACTCTGACCCTCGACGCATGTGGCAGGGCATTCAGGCCATCAGTGATTACAAACCCACCCGGTCCACCCCCGCAGCCACTGATGTCAACTTCCTGAACGAGCTAAATTACTTTTATGCTAGTTTTGAAAGAGACAACAGAGAAACTGCCACCAAGCTCAAACCCTCAGCTGACCACCCACCAATCACACTCTCCTCCACAGATGTCTGCAAGGCACTGAGCCGGATCAGTGCGCACAAGGCTGCTGGACCAGACAACATCCCTGGACGTGTGCTCAGGGCATGTGCGGAGCAGCTCGCTGGGGTTTTTACAGACATTTTCAACCTGTCTCTTGCCCAAGCAGCTGTACCAACATGCTTTAAACGCACTTCCATTGTGCCAGTGCCGAAAAGCTCTAGCCTGAGGTGCCCTAATGACTACCGCCCTGTAGCACTCACACCCATCATTATGAAGTGCTTTGAGCGGCTGGTCCTGGAACACCTAAAAGACTCTCTACCATCCACATTGGACTCACACCAGTTTGCCTACCACAGCAATAGGAGCACAGAGGATGCATTTTCCATGGCACTGCACTCTGTGCGCACCCATCTGGACCATAAGAACACTTAAGCACGCATGCTGTTTGTTGACTTCAGCTCAGCATTCAACACTGTCATCCCATCCAAGTTAATAGCCAAACTTGGAGACCTGGGCATCAACACTTCAATGTGTAACTGGATTTTGGACTTCCTAACTGACAGACCCCAAAATGTTCGATCAGGATCCACCTGCTCCACGTCCATCACACTTAACACTGGTGTACCACAGGGCTGTGTGCTAAGTCCGTTTCTCTACTCCCTCTTCACCTCCGACTGCAAGCCTGTGTATGGATCTAATTCCATCGTCAAGTTTGCGGACGACACTACGGTGATTGGTCTCATCAGCAACAACGATGAGACTGCCTACAGGGAAGAGATCCAGCACCTGGCCACATGGTGCGCTGATAATAACCTGCTCCTCAACACCACCAAAACGAAGGAGCTCATCGTGGACTTCAGGAAAGAGTCAAGAGGCACACACGACACCATCCACATCAATGGAATGGCTGTTGAGCGTGTCTCCAGTTTCAAGTTCCTGGGGATCCACATCTCGGCGGACATGTCGTGGACAACCAACACCTCCAGCCTGGTCAAGAAGGCTCACCAGCGCCTCTTCTTCCTGAGGACACTGAGGAAGAATCAGCTCTCCTCGGCTATCCTGGTGAACTTCTACCGCTGCGCAATAGAAAGCATCCTGACCAACTGTGTAGCAGTATAGTATGGGAGCTGCTCTGTTGCGGAGCGCAAGGCACTGCAGCGGGTGGTGAAAACTGCCCAGCACATCACAGGGACTCCACTACCTGCCATCGAGCACATCCAGAGGAAACGCTGTCTGCATCCAGCTCGAAGCATCCTCAAGGACTCCTCTCACCCGGCCCACAGACTGTTTTCTCTCCTGCCCTCCGGCAGGCGTTTCAGGATCCTCCAGACCAGGACCAGCAGACTTAAGAACAGTTTTTTCCCCAGAGCTGTCTCTTTACTGAACTCAAACCCCCGTTGATCCACTTCCCTCATAAACTGCTAACTCTCCTACCTAACATCTGCCTTCACTTTGTTATTTGCACTACCGACTATTTATTACAGTAACAACTGTTTACTTATGCATTTTGCACCACCATATCTTAACTGGATTATGCTCATTTGCACTGCCGACTGTATTTATAGTACCAATGTTTACATTTGCATTTTGCACCGTACTTCTAACTGTAATATGCAACCACTTTCCACTGCACTTTTACACTTTTTTTCGGATAGCTCTGTCCATAATTTATTGCACTACCTTAATCCACTGCTATATTCCTCATATTAGCCTAACATATTATTGTATACCTCTATCTGTAAAATTCTGTTTAAAGTAATAGCCATCTCTATATTATATTCATAGTACATATTCACCTGTAAATTCTGTTTATAGTAATAGCCATCTGTATATTTATTCACTGTACATATTCACCTGTAAATTCAGTTCTGTTTATAGTAATAACCGTCTCTCTATTTATACATATTTATATATATTCAGTACATTTCCATGTCCTGCACTTACGCAACCACTGTATATCCTGCACTTGCTGCTATTGCACTTCTGGTTAGACCTAAACTGCATTTCGTTGCCTTGTACTTGTACTTGTGTAATGACAATAAAGTTGAATCTAATCTAATCTAATATAAAACTATGTAGGGTAGACACTGGCCCTCTACGGGGGTTCGGGGGAAGCCCGTTGTGTGTTGGAGAGAGCCAAAAAATGTTGATGACAAATAAACAAAAAAATCTCAGGAAATTGGATCAAAACAGGTCAAATACATTAAAGAGAATAAGCAAATATGACTCAAATGCCCAGGTGGAAACTGTCAAAACGGCAATCAAGAAATGAATTGACTAAACCCTCAGAAAAACATAATTTTCAATGTCAACAGTAGGAATAAGCCAATTTATGTGCAAAAAGTACAAAAATAAGAGATCGGAAAAAACAATGTAAGTTGCAGGCATTTCACACCAGGGACATAGCCACGAGGCCCCTTCATTTACATGTCTGGCCCCCGCAGATTACTGATTGCTTAAAATAAAATTATGGATTGAGCGCACAGCGGCAAACAGAGATGCGCTTGTCAAGCACACATCCCTTTTTCGCAGACATCGCTGAAAGTTTAAAGTTCAGTCGGATATTTTAAACATTATTTGCTTTAATGTCGTGCCTGTGGAAGCCGTTTAGCCCTTCACAGAGGAGCAGTGGACATGCACGGAAGCATATTAAATTATTATGATTACGCTACTTTTATTATTAAATTAATATTAGCTACACTCTAAAAAAAAAGGTTCTATATGGCTTTTTAGCGCTATATAGCACCAATTTTGGTGCTTCAGTGGTTCTTCAGAGGTGCTATATAGCACCTTAGTCAAAGAACCGCTGAAGAACCGCTGAAGAACCACTGAAGCAGCAAAAGTGGTGCTATATAGCACTAAAAAGGTTCCCCTATGATTACGAGCCAAGAATAATTTTTGGTGCCATATAGAACCTTTTTTTTTTAGAGTGTAGGCCTACTACAATTCATAAGCCCCACAGTATTTCACAGCGCATCAACGCAACCGACATCCTGCTACTCATTTCAAAAACAACTTGTTTAACACGAAATACTTAACAATTCACGAAAATAGATTTTTTTTTTCCCACAATAGGCCATTAGTGAAATAATAAAAAATTAATTTGATTAACCTCTCATCATCTCTAATAGAATATGCACCCGTAATGCAGCGTCAGATAAACGGTTAGTTTTTTTTACTTTCACTTTGAATATTTGACTGGCGTTTAAGACCATGTTTAAGACCCTCACCAGCATAACTCTCGTGCAAAGTTTGCACATTGCGATATGATATCCACTGGCCTGCCCTCATGGTTTAAGATGCAAACATTTTCAATATTGACGTGGCATTTTTCTTTATGGTCACGCAAAATGGTGGACAGACAATGATTCACATTTTGAGCATATCATTTCCCGTGATAACAAAATTAAGTAGGCTAAATTATTATATAATATAGCGGTCCCCTATTTTTTTAGATGGGACCCTTCAAAAATAAAATTATGGCTAAGCCACTGTTTCACACACGTTAATTCACACACCACTGCCAAAATGCGTCATGCATTGATCAGTCAAAACTCTTTCAGCAGCTGTGGGGGATGAGTACAGCGCAGTCTACGGTTTAAAACTTGCAGATGTCCTGGTCAGTGTGCACACGATGATGGACAGGAGTTACTTATTCGTCATTCAATTAAAGCCATTCAGAGTTGGTTATGTTTATAAAGAGGTTTAATCCATGCTGGATCACTCTCCCACTCTTTACTCTAATACAGATACAACTTATTTATGCAGATTATTTATGCCACTTTAGCATTGCGATCACTTGAATATACAGATATCGCGCTAAAAACCCTTCAGTCATGAATGAGCGCGTCTGCCTGTTGATCGCTGATTGGCTGGAAGTTTGTGCTCATCGGCGACGTCAACACCAATGCCAGATGACTCTGCATGTTACTCTCAAACCATTGGTAGGCGAACTCATGAACTCGAACGTGATATCAACACAGTTTTTTATTTATAGAATTTTTCTCCGCAGCCAAACGCTGCACGCCAGAGATCCGGCATGGTGCCGGAATACTTTAAGCCCTGTAAGTTGTATTGTGTTTTTAAAACATACATGGAGGTCATATTGTGACTGTTGCGGTGTGTACGTAGAAAGAGCGGTAATATTTCCTCCAGTGGAGAGCGCCTTTCTGGAGATTCCGTTCATTTCTGAAGCTCATTCCGCTCAGCACCGCGCGCTCAACCCAGAACTCCCTTTGTGACATTCTGGATCAAATATAGGCCTATCTGAAATAAATAGTAAGGGCTGCCCCTGACTAAAGTTTTTTTTTCCTTTTCTAGTAGTTAATTTAAGCCGTTGTTCACGCGGCGCTGCCATCTCCACCTCCATTTTATTGTCTGTTATAGGCTATTTGCTTGTTTTTTATTAAATCCGGGCAATTTGGTTGATAAAACATAGATTAAAATTAAGAAAATTTATACAAAACGAAATTCACTTTAAAGAACGTTTTTTGTAATATATTTGTTGTTCTTTCGTGTTTTATAGACTCAATATAAACACTAAAATGTTGTTATTTTACTAACCCAACTTATGTGCTTTCTATATTCCACGTGAGGGAAAAAAGCTTCCTTCCACTTAAGAAGAGTTGTGTTCCTTTAAGCACTTTTTATTTTAATATATATCTCTTTACATAAATATTATTTTCTACTTTAAAAAAAAAACTATAATTTTGTTATTTTTCTAACCCAACTAATGTGCGCACTTTTCTCAATCCGTTATGGAGCTATTCAATTTTGATTTTGCATATTGTTTTTTAAATGTTCGTTCGAGTAGTTCAAATGACCACTTTACAATATTTCAATAAAATAATTTATTTTGAAGACTATGCTGTTTTCTTGTACAAAATAAAATAGTTTAAGTTAAATGCAGAGTAAGATGTGTAAAAAAGACAAGAGGCTAAGAGATTGTCTCCGGATAGCATGGTTCTCACACCAGGCGCGTTTAGACTTTGGGACTTCTTCTCTTACCCGCCCAGAGGGGTCTCTGCTGGGCTTTGGGTGACTGCCTTCAACCCCGTGGCTCTCCAGACGCTCTTTTCCCCAATACCCGGCTGGCCCGTTTTGAGTCCGTCTTTGCTCGGAGGAGGGATCCAGCACCGCGGGAGAATTCGCTTTTAGCCGGGAATGGAGAGCCCTCGCCGGCTTGGGCGAAGCAGGACAGAGCGCCTGGTTGTTTCAGTGATGGTGACAAAAGTCAAAAAACCCAAATCTCAACGGATTAGGCCCCATGCTGATCAATATTTGTGTAGCCTACCTGATCGATGTATTTTCACAGACTAACACACGTCACATCTCTCATAGACTACAGTATTTAAAATAGTATATATGCATCAGTTATATTCTCAATTTAATTTACAGAGCAATCCCTGCAAAGTGTTTAGGTTAAGTATAGAAGAGACCAGGATTGTGCATCGCACTCGCAAGACTTACAGCGGGGGGCGATGGTCATGATGGTTTCGCTCCTTCGGCACAAACCTACTGTACATTATGCTGAACTTGAATGCACGTGAAATGAAAGGAAATAATTTTTGCCCAGCCTTAATTTGAGACCGGCCTTTATTTGTTTGTGCTGGCCACGCCCCAGGCCACTATCAGAGGCCCGGTGTTTAACTGACTACAGGCTTTTGTTTGAGGAAATACGGTAATTGACTAGATAAGTAAAAATGTATGGGGGGGAAATTAAGTGAGTTTTTGCTTCAAACAATCTATATTATCTGCCACAACAATTTATGATTTATTAAACCATAATTTATGATTTATTACACCAATTTATTAAAACACAACAATTAATTTGATTAAAACCATGTTTTTACTCCAAACTTACTATATATTACAAGTCAAATGTTTTAAATAACCTTATGTGATCTCATTTGGCTTTGGATCAATAACTATGACAGAAAATATATAATTTTACAATATTCTGCATAATTATAAAAGCTTGAATAGCATTGCATTATAAATATAATATATTATGAAAACACCCAACATGGTATAAATAACACAGATAAACCATATATTGTCACAATTGTGTGTTTATTATCTTCAAACGTGTCTATCTGCATGTTATAGCGATTTTTGGAAGCTGTTTATGTCAGGGAGAATGTCACATGGTATCTTCTTCGTCCACCGTATACAGAGGTGTCAAAAGTATTCACATTCATTACTCAAGTAGAAGTATAGATACTAGGGTTTAAAAAGACTTCTGTAGAAGTTGAAGTATCAACTCAAGCTTTTTACTCAAGTAAAAGTATAAAAGTACTGGTTTCAAAACTACTTAAAGTATAAAAGTAAAAGTAATGTAAGGAAAAACATGCCATTAATGACAAAAGCTTAGGCCGTGCCACAGGGGCCTATATAGTGCACTACCCCAGCTCCTCAAAAAAACACATTTTTATAAAGGACATATTTGACTATAATTATATTAAAATGTTGATGTTGAAAATTTTGGGATGATGCACTAGGCTACCTGTTTCAGCCGTATATATGCCCATAGAAAATTAATTTTCTAAATAAATAAGCTGAGGAATCAGGAAATTAATAGGATAATGTATTAAGGTTTTTAGTCTATATTGACCTTAACAATACATACATTAATTAATTCTGTAATGTTACAAATAACTAATAAAGACATGGTGGCAGTTTAACAGAGACTTAACTTTACTCTGCTCATAGTGCAATGCAATGGTGCAATACTGTCTTGTTCCTTGCTTTTTGAAGAGGCCAAACACATGTCTGCATCTTTCATTAAAGGGATATAGTTCACCCAAAAATGAAAATCATTTACTCACCCTCAAACTGTTTCAATCCTGTATGAATTTCTTTCTTCTGATGAACACAAAAGAAGATATTTTGAAGAATGTCGATAACCAGACAGTGGATGGACCCCATTGACTTCCATAGTAGAAAAAAAAATAAAAAATACTATGGAAGTCAATGGCTACCATCAACTGTCTGGTTATCGACATTCTTCAAAATATCTTCTTTTGTGTTCAGCAGAAGAAAGAAACAACTCGAGAGTGAGTAAATGACAGAATTTTCATTTTTAACTAAGTGAACTAATCATTTAACAGAAATTAACTGTTGGCTTATGTTTCACATCAATTCTGTCCAGTTTGTCCTGTTGGACACGACACACAGCAATACTGTCAAGTGTCACTTGAGACCATTGCTCTGAGCCATGTTTTCAGTGTCCTAAGAGCACTGAAACTTCTTTCAGTCCAGCTGATGAGACTGGGATGATTTGATCAACAGGCCTCTCATTTCAACAAGAGCAGCCTTCAACAGACCAAGCAATGTTATTTTTTCATGTTTTATGGGGACTTTCCATAGACATAATGATTTTTATACCGTACAAACAAACTGTGTATTCTACCCCCCATAGACTAACCTTACCTATCACAGAAAACTGTCTGCATTTTTACATTTTCAAAAAACAAAAGTCTGATTTATAAGCTGTTTTCTGAAAGAAAGAAAAAAATCCCCAAAAGGACAAGGATTTCGGATATTGACATCTTTGTGGGGATATTTTGACCCTATAATGTAGAATTGCACACACACACTCTCTCTCTTTCTCACGCTCACATACACACACAACACTCACTCACACACACACACACACACACACACACACACACACACACACACACACACACACACACACACACACACACACACACACACTAACGATTATGTTAGTGTTATGTTACGATTGTCATTATATTGTAAAAACGTCTGTCCCCAAATCAATATTTGACGCGATTTACCCCGTATTCTTGAGCACAGAACTGTTGATTTCTCCCTCGCTTACCGCATCTAGGTTTCCTTTGGACTCGGAGGAGTTTTGGCGCTTCCCATAACCAAATGTGACTACAGCCTCTCACAAGTTAGAAAGAAAACACAAAGCCAATCAGTTTAGCGATGTGTGTTCAGGAGGCGGGACTCAATCTCTTAACCGTTTGTGTAATTGGCCAATTTTTTTTTAAGGACGACAAGCCGGAATGAAAACAAGCCGAAATGAACTAGGAGTAACAAGGCTATTTTTAAAATGTAAGGAGTAGAAAGTACAGATAATTGCGTGAAAATGTAAGGAGTAGACATAAAAAGTCGTCTGAAAAATAATTACTCCAGTAAAGTATAGATACCCAAAATTTCTACTTAAGTAATGTAACGAAGTATTTGTACTTCGTTACTTGACACCTCTGACCGTATATGGACAACATGTGCATGAAATTTGACACAGACATATGAGAATCTATCAATATTTCTCCTCATCTGCATACCTTTGAACTAAAAGCCCTGAGGGATGTTGTTATGTCATGAGATTTCATGACGAGAATAGAGGAGTTTTTTTATGAATGAGAGCAGCTGACGCTCATATTACAATCTAAGTGTGGCAGGGGTCAGGTTGCTTAAGAGAAAGAGAGCTTGAGCAAGAAGAGAAAGGAAAACGAGTCGACTACGCCACCCTGGTCACTAAGCCAGGGAAGTATCCTATTAAGGACACAGGTTCGATTCTCCTTTACACAGAGACTCTGAGACGTGGGTGAAACAGTACAAAATGTTCTTTATTTAGACGACAATAATAAAATACTAAAATGCAAGGCAATTGGGCTCAGTCATGACTCACACAACACCAAGAAAAGCCTATCAGGACTTGTGGTTACCAGAGCAGGATGAGCTAGGGCCAGACTTTGCCAACCTCAGCAATGGGCAAGGGGCACCCACACGTGCACGACACTGCACACTCACGCCAACCAAGATCAATCCCTATGGGTGGTGGATCACACACACACACGGTGCATCAAAACCCAACACCAAATAGGGCAACTAGCCCTCCTGCTCCGGACTCACAGTGCCTGAAACACAAGAAAACATAACAATAAATAAAAAAAGGAATAACTCTTACACAGGGGTGCCCAATTTACCAGACACCATAAACAAATAAAAATATGATCCGCTCAACCCTGCACTCGGTTACAAACCGTTTACCAGGTCACTAACCTGTCGTGGCTTCACAGGCCAGTTTCCACTCACAGCCGCCTGGACAGGCCGAGGATCACTTACAATGATTATTAAAAGAAATTATTCACCACACAAATACATACAAGGGCAACCCCAAAACAAGCAGAAAATACGGGGAAATTAATCAAATAAAAATCACACCATAATAAATAAATCAAATAAATCACACCATAATAAAGAAAGATAAATCAACTAAATCACACCACAATAAAGAAAGATAAATCAAATAAATCCCACCATAATAAGGAAAGATAAATCAAATAAAATCACACCATAATAAAGAAAGATGCATGAAATAAATCACAACAAGGGAACATAACTTAAATAAACATCAACGAAGGTGCAGTTGCGCACAAAAGCAAACGCACTCCAACAAGTTGATGAAACGAAAAGTTAAAATATAAGGAACAAAACAGCAGAATGAACGTCCCAATCCGAGCAGCAGTCTTCAAGTGCTCTTATCCTGGCCACTTAATTCACCTGCAAACAGCCTATATAAGCTAAAAATATACGTCGTATTAAAACCTGGTTATACAATGATCGCACATACCAATCAGGTAGAGAGCGCTCCTTTCGTCCGTCGGCAATGAGATGAACAAGGTTTACAAAGGCAAGCTAGAATACACAGATAACCCCATTAGCAAACTATATATACAATTTAAAATAAGTGTTGCTACAAAAAGTCCGAAATGAGACCTACCAGGAAGCCAAGCAGCAATATGCCAGAGTGCAGTGTAGATGTAACAGGTGTTATTTCCAGCAACGGCGCATTTGTCAATAGCGGCAAACACTCAGCACAACGTGCGCTGATCCACAAACGCCCAGCACCTGACGCGAGTAACACGGTTAAGCGTTTAAAGTCCCATAAACTTGAGCAACACATCACAAACAGTCACCACACTCACCTCCAGCCAGAACACCAGAATGACAGCAGAAGAAAATGACGCGCTAGAAAGGCAGTCACACATTAACGCCATGTTTGGTGACAAAACAGTCACCTTAATATACCCGCATGAATGAGACGCTGATTAACCGCAGGCCCGCAGGGCGGAGTCACACGCAGAGAGGATGCCACGCAACTTCAGCACTTCACTACAATCTACCCCTCCCCTTTGCATCGTCGCCCCGACGATGAACTAAACAACCACAGTCTTCAGATCCAAGGTCTGAACGCCACGGTTACAGAACGGGACACTGAAGGCACTACCCCCAACAAGGGCCTGGGAAGGTGATGAAGATTTGAATGTCGACCAGCCGTCACCCTTCCAGTCCGTCGCAATCCAACCTCACCACCCCCAGGCCCCTCTCCCGATCCCACGGATTCAACCACGGAACTAATTTCAATACTACTGATTTCCTCGGGACTAATCACCCGTTCCATGTGGACCGGGTCTGAAGACCTTGCTGCCATTGGCGGAGCAACTTGCTCTGGTGAAAGTACCCTTACACCACCGGGCCTCCCTAAGAAACTCTCAGGACACACCCTCACCAGATCCACCTCCTCTTCCTCCTCTTCCTGCAATGACCCAGGAACCAAGAGATCACTCAAGTTACTGGGGGGGACCGGGCCCGAGGGCTCCTTCTGGATCCGACTCTTCAACTGCGAGCGGTGAACAGTTTTTACCGTATTCCGATTTCCTACTGGCGCTATAGTGTAAACCATGCCTCCCTCACGAGGGGCTCTCACTACCTGGTAGGTGACAGAACTCCATAAATCATTAATCTTATGGCGCCCCCTTACCCCATAGTCACGGAGGTACACCAACTGGCCCTCGACCAGAGGTGCATCCTTTACCTGCTGATCGTGCCTTTCCTTACGCCTTGCAGCTACCATCTGTAACCGTTCCCGTGCTCCTTCAAAGGCCACCTGCAGCCTAGTCTGGTGTTCGATGACCCATTCATGCACCGTCCCTGCCACTGGTTCCTGCACCCCACCCAAAAGAAAGTCAACGGGCAATCGAGGTTCTTGGCCAAACAATAAGAAATGCGGAGATTCCCCGGTGACTTGATGTGGGGTAGTATTATAGGAAAAGAGGAGCTGAGGAAGACAAGACACCCAGTCCCTCTTTCTGGAAATAGGCAGGGTGCGCAACAGGTTGTGCAAGGTTCGATTAAAGCGCTCGCACTGACCATTACCTGCTGGGTGATAGGGTGTGGTGCGAGACTTACTCACATCATACAGACTGCAAAGCTGGCGGAGCAAGAGAGATTCAAAGTTTCGCCCCTGATCAGAGTGGAGACGACTAGGAACCCCAAACTTATAGAACCACTCAGTTACCAAGGTCTGGGCTACCGTTTCTGCTCTCTGGTCCCTAGTCGGCACGGCAAGAGGGTATTTGCTAAACACGTCGGTCATTACCAGCACATTTTCCATCCCTGACCTAGAAGGTTCCAACACCGTAAAGTCGATGGCCAAGATTTCATTAGGCCTAGAGGCCAACAAATGACCCATAAAGCTTTGAGCCAACGGACGTGAATCCTTAGCTACCTGACATCGCTCACACTCTTGACACCACTGCTCCACGTCCGATGACAAGCCAGGCCAATAACATCGCTGTCTGACTAATTCAGTGGTGCGCTCGATGCCCTGATGCCCGTGTTGTTGATGTAACTGCATGAGGACATCAGACCGCAACACAGCAGGCAACAGTAACTGATTCACCTCCTCTCCCACGCTTGGAGTTCTAACCCTACGATAGAGCACCCCCTCCTTCTCTAACAGGCGATCCCACTGACGGAGTAATACCACGGCCGGAGTAGACATGCATCGCCGCTCCTCCGGCCCAGGACGGGCCTTACGCCTCCAAAAGGTAAGAACCTCAGAAATCACAGAATCTTCCTTCTGCAACCGACCCAAATCAGTCATTGAATAACCAGGCATGGTGGTGACCACATGCTGTACTGCCTCAACAACTGGCTCCATCTCCACAGCTTGCCGTAATGACACGGGGACCACCGTCCCTGGTAAAAAATTCACCTACTGCCCCCGGCCCTGATGGATTCTGCCGGGAAAGAGCGTCAGCATTCTTATTACTCCTTCCAGATCGATACCGGATCTCGAAGTCAAATGCCCCCAACTGGGACGCCCAGCGCTGTTCCGCCGCCCCAAGTTTCGCTGAGGTCAGATGACTGAGAGGATTATTATCGGTAAAAACCACGCACTTGTTACCCAATAGGTATTCCCGGAATTTCTCAGTCATGGCCCACTTGAGCGCAAGAAACTCCAGCTTCATGGAGCTATAGTTATCCATATTGCGCTCAGTGGGCCTAAGACTGCGACTCGCATACGCAATAGGACGTACCCTCCCCTCGTGCTCCTGTGAGAGGACTGCCCCCAACCCTCCATGACTAGCGTCCACCTCCAGGATGAAAGGCAGCGAGAAATCCGCATATGCGAGCACCGGGGCCGTGGTTAACCTCCCCTTTAATTTCTCAAAGCCTGACTGACACTGCTCATTCCAAGCACCCTCAAAACTTAACCCGGTTCGTTTCTTAGACTTTAGTCTCTCCCGAGAAAACTCAGCCACCAGCCTATGCAGGGGAGCTGCCAATTTAGCAAACCCCTCCACAAAACGCCGGTAGTAACTGGCGAACCCGAGGAATGAGCGCAATTCCGTGACGTTAGATGGACGACGCCACTGAGCCACAGCTTCAATCTTACTAGGGTCGGTCGCAACACCCTGGGCTGATATAATATGGCCCAAATACCTCACCTCTGTCTGAAAAAACGCACACTTCTCCATCTTAACCTTCAGGTTCTCGTGCTCCAATCGACCCAAGACCACCTCCAGTCTCTCTAAGTGCTGCTCTACAGAAGAAGAAAACACAACAATGTCATCCAGATACAAAAGTAATGATTGACACTGCTGGTAGCCAAATAACCGCTGCATAAGTCGCTGGAACATGCTGGGGGCATTGCAGAGCCCAAACGGCATCCGATTCCACTCGAATAACCAAAAAGCGGTCTTTGGCTTATCCCCCTCAGACACGGGGACCTGATTGTACCCGCTGGTTAAATCCAAAGTGGAAAACCAGCGGGCACCAGTCAGGGCGTCCAGCGACTCCTCGATTCGAGGCAATGGAAATGCGTCCTTCCTCGTTTTAGAATTTAATTGACGGTAGTCTACACACATGCGCAGACTACCATCCTTTTTTTTCACTAACACAATTGGGGAGGCATAGGGGCTGCAGCTCTCTCGCACTACCTGAGCATCCAACAGCTGATTGATGTGCGCTCTTACCACTTCATACTCAGATGGGGGAATTTGACGGTACCGTTGTCGGACCGGGGTGTCATCTATGAGTGGAATGTCATGTGCAATGATATTAGTGCACCCCAAATCCCCTTCAAAAGCAGAAAATACCGACTGATACTTCACCAGGAGAGCCCTAGCCTTACGTTGCTCCTCTACAGATAGGAGGGACAAATCCAACGCGTCAATCTGTCCCGGAACTGTTGGAATACCGGCAGGAGCCATAGACCACACCTGACAGGAAGCAGACTTCACTTCAGTGACACCTGGGGGCAAACTGACCACAGTCACATTGGTTAAAGTACCTATTACTCTGCGAGGGAAGAGCAAAACATCAGTAACCCCTACATTAACCACTGGAACATACACAGTGCCCTTAACCACTTGAACCAAGGCGGGAGAAACCAATAACCCCATAGGTAGTCCTAATTCTGGAGGTTCAAAGAGTGCAATAACGTTGGAATACTGCGCCGAACAAGTTGCGGCTACCAGTTTAAGGGTGCCACCGGGTATGCGGTATGCCCGAGAACCACGGGTCTTAACTTGACCCGTTTCCCCAACTGGGGGACGGGTGCTAGTTTGATGACAATATTGCAATGCCTGGACAACAAAGACCGGAGCATTCAACACTGGCGGGAACTCAAAAAGAGAGGGGCCATGTTGTCCCAAGAGCCCCTGGTAACACTTACCCAGTACATTCATCCCCAAAACTCCAGGGACCTTAGCACACATACCACCCGGGAGGTCTTTAACTACCAGCACCCCACATTTCGGTACTAATTTCCCGCAAAGCTCAACATCTAGTTCCATATACCCTATATAAGGAATGGAAAGTCCGTTCGCAGCCTTAAGTTGCAACCATCGACAGGTCCTAAGGCGTTCCTGTCCCCATGGCTCAAAATACTTTAGAAAACAACTCTCCGTAAGAGTAGATACCATAGACCCGGTATCTATCAAGCACGGTACTGAAATGCCACCCACGAGAGCGTTAATATGAGGGCATGGGGACATTAAATTTAACATGGGGTCAGGAATATGCAACACGTCTGAGCCGATGTTCTCCCCAACCGAGCTGTGACTCTGCAACTCGGCGGGCACTAGTTTTCCGATAACTGGCCTGAATGATGTAACTCCCCCTCACTGGCCCTAGTGTCTGTACTAGAAGCCGGTACCCGAAGTCGAACACGTTCCCCGTCACACTCCCGTGCAAAATGACCCGGCCTTTGACATCTTCTACAAATAACCGGACCATTACGAAAAGGACGAGGCTGACTACGAGAACGCGGAAAGGGGTCCTGTAACTGAGCTACATTTTGTGCAAGTTGAGTTAGTTGCTGCTGCTGCAATTTTAACATCTCTCTCAGCTCACTCATCTCGGACCACTGAGGAGAGTCACAACCAACCGAACGAACACCCTGTACGCCGTATTGAAAGCCATGCGCCGAGGGGAGAGAATGACTGCGACCTCTTACCCCACCCAGCATGCCCTCCTGTTCCCACCTAATAGCTTCTCGGCGAACCTCCAATAAAGTGGCACTAGGTTGACGGCGAACCAACTGTTTAAGATCGCGGCGAAGAGCACTATCAACCACATGCTCCACGAATTGATCACGAAGCATGTTGCCTCCTGGAGAAAAAGGCCTCCTGCAAGGCAACATATGATTTGGAGCATCCATATAATTCTTTCAAAGCCGTAACGATCTTCTCAGGATCTTCCCGCTCCGCAGCAGGCCTATACTTTATCTCATCACGTGCCTCACCCTCTAAATTATCAAAAAGAAAGAAAGCCTGGTCTGCTACGGACAAATGACGGGACCGCATGCAGGCCTTTGCCTCCTCGACCCATTCGTCAATCCCCACCCCAGACCTACCATTAAATTTAGGACACCTTCGGTCCCTTGGTATAAAAACATACCTTTCCGAAGGAATGGCACCTGCATCAATAGCCGGAAGGGGGGCGAACGACGGGACAGATACATTGGGAACATGGCCGAGGTCCGAAGGTCCTGCAAGAGCTTGATCTTGCCGCAGCTTTGTATTATCTGCACGTAATTGAGCTACAAGCTCCCTCAGCTCCTGCAGTTCATCCTCCATTTCTGCAAAATCCAATGAAAGAGCAACTACCCCAGAACGTTACCTGTGGTCACAGTCCACGCTGCTGTCTTGTTCCCAATAAAAAAACAAAACAGTTGGACACAATGATTGAAACAGAACTCAAACTGAATGAGTTATAGAACATTTCTATTTCCCAGCATGATAATTGGATAATAATTGTATTGTTAAGTGATTAAATAAGTGATAATTGCGTATTGGTGGTGACACCTGATGATGGTAATGAGCAGAATCACTGAAGGAAAGAGATACACAAGAACTACAACTGACTTCAGCCACAGCTTTAAATGAAATCAACTGAAGAATAAAAGAAGACATTAAATCTCTGAAGATCTCAGCAGAGGAGGATTAAACAACTCCACAAACAGCATTACCAGCCTCACACATTACTAACCAGCAGTGTTAATTTCGTTGATGAATAATTTGTCATAATTTTCGTCAACGACCTTTTTTCACTGACGAAAACGAGACGATAACTAAATAAAAACTAGTGTTAGATGACAAAAACTATAACGAAAATCAACTGTCATTTTCGTCAACAAATAAAAACGAGACGAAAATGTTAAGGAGGGTCGATTAGGGAAGAGATCCAGTCAGAACTGATATCCTATGTAACAGATGCGCACATTTGATTTGAACGTGCTGATCTAACCACTGGAAAACAAGGCGCTGTTGCGCTTCTATAGGCTCACTCAAGCATCCCCAATACAGTGCTCCAGAGCGGCTCACAATCAATGAATAACACACATTTATGCCAGGCAATTGTTTATGAACCAATGCTGATGAATAATGACAATGTTTACTATAAAACATTACTATAAATGATGTTTTAGACATAGCATATTTTATCTCCTCATCTTTACTTTAATGAGCTCCTACAACTGCAATAGTAAGGCGAGATTTCAAAATAAGTGTCCCGGTTTTAAACTACCTTTTAAACTACGCCCTTGATGAGCCCCTCGACTGGTGGGTAATGAGAGCTCTGGATCACCTAACTTTTGGGGAATTTGTGGAGTTTCTCTCTCACCAGGTGACAAAGTCAGCCATTGATGCTGCAGCTCCCCCAGGGGCGGCCGAAGAGGCTGCAGCACCCCCAGACGCGGCCGTCAGCTCTGCAGCACCCCCAGAGGCGGCAGTCAGTACTGCAGCACCCCCAGAGGTGGAAAGCACCCAACCACCGCCTTGTTCTCCTAGGAGGAAAAGGAGGAGGAGAAGAAAGAAGGTTTTCTCCTTCCTACATGGCCCGGAGGCCATCCCAGAACCTGCTGCCGGCCCAGAGACGCTACCCAGGCGTCTTGCCCTGCCCGCGTCCCCCAGGCGTCTTGCCCTGCCCGCGCCGCCCAGGCGTCTAGCGCTGCCCGTGCCACCCATGCGCTTTGCCCTGCCAGCTCCAGCACTGCCCTGGCCTTCAGCCAGGACTCCTGACCTGCCGGAACCTGCCTGGTCCGTCCCTCCAGCACCGCCCTGGTCATCAGCCAGGACTCCTGATCCACTGGAGCCACCCTGGTCCATCCCTCCAGCTCCGCCCTGGTCTTCTAATGGGGTTCCAGGCCCGTCTGAGCCTCCCTGGCTCAACCCTCCCGTCCCTCCCTGGTCAATGCGGGAGACTTTCTGGACTGTCCTGCTGGCTCTGACTTGGCTCCCCTCCCTCCCTTCTGTTTTTCCTGTGTTTGATTTTCCTGTTTCATCTGTGTATGTCTTGTTATCTTGTTCCTGTCTTGTTTTTTGGTGTCCCTCGTTAGGGATGCCAGGTGGCGTCCCTTTTGATGGGGGGTAGTGTCAGGGTTCTGTCACTTCGTTCTAGTTTACTCTTGGTTTGTGACAGAGCCCTGACACTCCTGTATTGTTTGTCTTGTGTTTAATCTATTTAATCTCCTTGTGTTTTCAGTCCAGGGCGGAATCGTCGTCTTATCAACCTCATGTTTCCCTGCTCCCTGTCAAGTCAAGTCATTTCTGTTTTTCCCCCTCGGGGTAGTTTGTTTTTGTCTTGTTTTATTTTATTATCAACATTAAACAGCCCTTATTTCTGCATCCTTGAGTCCTCGTTTCATCCCTCCACAAACCCTGACAATTTCACCCCTTTTAAATGACTATCAATACTTTTAGTCAATAGGAATCACTTTAAAGGTCACTTCTCTAAATCAGAATTATCAAACACTTTAACTTTCAATCAGGATACTGTAAACGTATATATTAGCTTGCATTAAGTATTAAAATCCTCCAATATCATAAACCCAATGTAATACAAAGCTACTACAGAAATACGTTTAACTATTTACTTTAAGAAAAATTGTATGTACATATATACAGATCAAATATGCAACAGTGCATTCAAATGAAACACAATTCAGTTCCCAAAATTTAAACTAAGCCGGCAGATATGAATAAATGGCCACTCAATGAAATAAAAGGAATACCCCTGAGACAGTCAGATGAGGATACGTTGCAGGCCTGTAGTGTTGCTTGCGAGCGGAGAGACCAGAAACACAATGGCCGTTACGCGCCGTGGCGCACAAAACAAAACTCACTGCGGCTGTGGTGCTGATCAGAGCGTCGTCATTCCCGCCTCGGCAACGCAATGCTTGCGATGCTTGTGATTGAAGGCGCCGTCTGACAGCTAGCTAGGCAATAGCTGAGGAGATGAGTGCTTCTCCAGGCGATGCACAAAAGGGCAACCGAGCAGGCTACACACTCGCAATGTCCTTGTAACTAAGTCGTGCTGACAAGCCGTCCACTCTTCCTCCTCGTGGAAAACTCTAACCGCGTGCTTCACAGCAAAACACTATTACACTGAAAACTTAGTGAAATGTCCGTAACTCACACCTAGTGTAGCTTACCTGTACATTTACTATCACACACGCATTCATTTGGTGTTTTACCAAGTTATAAACGTGTCTGTCCCCGCATGGTTCTCACTCGTGTCCCTCTCGTGTCTCCCCCCGACAACATCTCCCTGCTCCTTCGTGACCTCTCACACCGTCTCCTGATTGGATCTTTCCTCCGGGTACATGAATGTTAACTAACTTAATTTTTAACCCACATAAACATTATTTAAAAAACAAATACATTATGAAATGTACATTTTAAATAAAATAAACAAAAATAAAAATAGTGTTTCTTTAGCAAATACCCAAAATTACTATAGGGCTACATCCTCCCCTTACTAAATGTCTAAATGTCCTCATAAGACATAAAACATAATCCCCACATTCAACTATGAACTTAATGAACTCTCTTTTTCTGTTTTTTTTTTTTCTTACTATGAGCTCCTAATTATGGACTAAGTGTTTCCCTAGTTTAATAATTACTCCCCTATGACCTATGGTAAGAGGGTGCTCACTGGCCTTTCCAGGTTCATCATAGGTAAATCTCAATACTGGTTTTATTTGTCTTTTCTCAGTTAGTCTTGGTCTACTTTCTCTATTAACTTTTGTTTTAGAGCTCAGTTTTTCTTTAGATGTGTAGACAGAATTTCTTCCAGCATCCAGGTCTGTTTCCGAATCATAAGGATCTGAATCTGTCACTGTTTGACCTTCTTCGTCATCTTCTATGTTAGACTCTAGCTCTTCAGCTAACTGCACAGGATTTGGTTATTTGGCGTCGTCATAATGTGAACGCACTGAGACTCCATCGGACTCTTTTCTCCTCTTTAGTAGACGTTCCATATACTCCCGGTATGGTGTTTTGGTATGATCACACTCCACCTCAGATGAGGAATCCGTCATCTCTGGGACTTCTCTTTTACTCATGATCCGTTGTTTTTGTCTTGTTCGAGATGAACGTGTTTTTGGTCTCACAGGGATTTCTTCACAGGCTTGCTCCACTGGAATCCTCACCAATTGCCCAATAGGTAAGATGTGGTCACGATGGATGGTTCTTACTCCGCCTCTGCCTCCCTCAGGTCTCACATGGAATACAGGTAAGTTTGGCATCTTTCCCACCACTACATGGGGTATGGAACTCCATCGGCTTTCCAGCTTGTGTTTCCCTTTGAGTCCTAGATTCTTTAGAAGAACACGGTCTCCTTCCTGTATGTTCTGATAACTGACCTTTTGATCATAGGCTCTCTTGTTCCTCAAGTGAGTCTTGTCAGCAGCTTGACTTGAAAGCGGCGTACGGTTAAACCGCTCCGGCTGGGGGTCCCCTTGTGAGTGATACGGAGTCGTTCGTGATTTCCGTATGCCCAAGTTTGTCAGCAGTTCTTTTATCAGTCTCGACTCAAAATCTCTTCCCTGATCAGAATGAATCCTAATAGGCAGGCCATAGTGAACTAAATACTTTTCGACAAGGATCTTAGCTACTGTCAGGGCTTTCTGATTTTTTGCAGGAAAGGCTTGTGCATATCGGGTATAGTGATCGGTCACAACCAGGATGTTGCTAATGCCTCTGGAATCAGGTTCCATCGACAAAAAGTCAATACACACAAGGTCCATAGGACCACTGCTGGTGATTTGGTGTAGAGAAGCAGCTTTCTTGGCAGGTGTTTTACGAGTGATGCACAGTCCGCAATTCCGCACATATCCCTCTGTATCATGAGCCATTTTGGGCCAGTAGAATCTTGCTCGTAGGAGTTGAGTTACCCTCTCCACTCCTAAGTGACCCATATCGTCATGAAGAGAGTGCAACACCACTTCTCTGAACTCAGCAGGCAGCACAAGCTGTAGTGCCTCCTCTGCAGCTTTCTTGCTTGCTCTGTACAGAAGTCCATCTCTTATCACAAGTCTGCCAACTTCCCTCTTCATCAGTAGCATCTCTGGGTCTAAGTCTGTGTTGCTAGGCCAGACTCCCTTTTTCAATGCCTCAATCACGCGTCTGATCACATCATCCCCCTTCTGGGCAGTCATCAAGTCCGCTTTTGATAGTTGCTCCAGTGAGCTGAGGTGTAATTGAGATGGAAAGGCACACACTTCCGGAATACAGGCTGGCGAAGCTCCTAATTGTTCCACATATCTGGGAGATGAATTTGGGGATACATCCACTTCCACCCACCGACATATGGACTTCACTACATTCTGAGACATGCCATCCCAGTCCCCGTATTCGGGGTTGCGAGACAGCAAGTCAGCGTCAATGTTTGCCTTCCCAGGCCTATACTTTACGTCGAAGTCATAGGTGGCCAGGGCTGCAAGCCAACGATGACCTGTCGCATTCATTTTGGCTGTGGTAAGCACGTAAGTCAACGGGTTATTGTCGGTGTGTACAGTGAACTTGGCTCCATAAAGGTAGTCGTGAAATTTATCAACGACAGCCCATTTCAACGCAAGGAACTCTAGCTGATGTACAGGGTATCTCTGTTCAGGAGAGCTCAACTTTCTGCTGGCAAACGCCACTGGTCTTAACCCTTCTGGATGTTCCTGGTAGAGTACGGCACCAAGCCCTTTGAAACTTGCGTCTGTGTGTAAGACATATGGCTTATTGGCATCAGCAAATGCCAGTACAGGCGAGTTGAGCAGACACTGGATGATACGATGGAATGCGTCTGTGCAGGACTGATCCCATCGATCATTGAATGGTTCTGAGTCCTTAAAATACGTCTTGCTCTTGTCTGGGGCTTGCTTCCTATCATGCTGAGTGGGTGCATAGCCCTTTGTCAGTTCCGTGAGGGGCCTAACGATCGCAGAGTAGTTTGCTATAAAGCGGCGATAATACCCACTATTTTTTAGAAACCTAAAAAAGACCGCAGTGACTTAAGGTCTGTGGGCTTAGGCCACCTAGCGACTGCCTCTAGCTTTTCAGGGTCAGTGGCAACACCATCAGCGGACACTATGTGACCTACATACTTAACCCTGGGTTGACAAAATTGGCACTTGTCAAGGGAGAGTTTTAGCCCCACCTCTTCCAGCCTATCTAACACTCGCAGGAGGCGTTCCTCGTGTTCTTCTAATGAACGTCCAAAGACTATGAGATCATCCAAATAAACTAACACCTGAAGGAGATTCATATCGCCGACAGCTTTCTCCATTAGTCTTTGGAACTTTGCAGGCACTCCTGTTATGCCTTGGGGCATCCTTTCAAATTGAAAAATACAAGGGGACAAATAAAGGCGTCCTCCTCTGTCATGGCGATCTGATAGTAGCCGCTACGTAAATCAAGGACAGAAAACCATTTGCTCCCAGCTAAGCAATCTAACGCATCGTCTATGCGAGGAGTCGTGTACTGGTCTGGAACTGTACGCCTATTAAGGGTCCTATAGTCAATGCACATTCTAATACGCCCAGTTTTCTTTCTGGCTATCACAATTGGTGATGCATACTGGCTACGTGACTCCTTAATTATACCAGCCTTTAACAACTCTTGCAGGTGCTGACGAACATCGTCGATATCTGCTGGAGCTAATCGTCTTGAACGTTCTCTAAATGGCTTTGCATCAGTCATCCTGATATGGTGTTCCACATCCTTTGCCAGGCCGACATCCCATTTATGCAATGAGAATACATTTGCTCGCTCACATAACTTTTGACGGAGTCATGTTTTCCATTGCGGTCGTATGGGCGAGTTGCCAAACTGAATGAGTTGAGGGTCTAACTCTGTTGGTACAGTCACAGCCTCGGTTTTGACTTTCAGAGATGGAATGACTGGATCAGCGTGACACAGCTGGCCTACTACAGTTCCAACTGTGATGATGGTGTCTTTCATGGACTCATTCTGGATAAGGACTGTGAGGTGATCATCCATTGCAATACCATGCAAGACCATAGGCTGCAACAGTACTCCGGATGGTAATGGAGCGGTGGGTGATGCCTCAACCATCAACATGTCTTTACCCAGAGGCCTCTTCGCCACCACTTCACAGATGGTGCAGCATTCACCACCAGAAGGTAAGGTAAGTGAGCCTGGACCCATCCACTTTACACATGCAACTTCATCCTCTTCACCCTCAGTGGTTGGTTGGTCTGTGTGAACAATGGAATTCTTTGCCTTTATGCCAAGGGTCTGGGCAATGTCCACTCCTGTGGTCTCTCGGCAGAGCATGGACAGTCTCTGGAACAGGTTTGCATTTGTGCCAAGGATCACAGGGGTCTTTTCGGGACATATTCTCCCTAAATAACTGCTTTTAATTGAATGAAAAGTGGCAATACAATGTCTTTATTGCTAAATTAGAGGATAACACTAATTGTAGGGAATTATTTCAAGTGCTCAGTTAATCAAATGTCAACACTATAGTTACAGTAATATTTCACCCCTTTTAAATGACTATCAATACTTTTAGTCAATAGGAATCACTTTAAAGGTCACTTCTCTAAATCAGAATTATCAAACACTTTAACTTTCAATCAGGATACTGTAAACGTATATATTAGCTTGCATTAAGTATTAAAATCCTCCAATATCATAAACCCAATGTAATACAAAGCTACCACAGAAATACGTTTTAACTATTTACTTTAAGAAAAATAGTATGTACATATATACAGATCAAATATGCAACAGTGCATTCAAATGAAACACAATTCAGTTCCCAAAATTTAAACTAAGCCGGCAGATATGAATAAATGGCCACTCAATGAAATAAAAGGAATACCCCTGAGACAGTCAGATGAGGATACGTTGCAGGCCTGTAGTGTTGCTTGCGAGCGGAGAGACCCAGTGCTTAATTTGTAAAGTGGGAGGTCCCGGAGCGCAGAGGGGGGGTGGATCCGGCGACTCAAAACGCAGGTTGGAGGTAACGGAACAAAACATTTTTTACACTGCCTATAGCAGTGCTTCTCAATCTTTTTTCAATAACGTACCCCCTATCATTTTTTTTCTCAGCCAAGTTATTAAAAATCATTTGAGAAAGAAATAAAAGTTATGACTATAGTGATGTGCCCAGTCAGAATTATTAGATTTATTAAACAAATTAAAAACATTTGCAATAATAAACAATATCACTACCGATAACGATCATCATATATAAATAAAATATAGGCCTATATTATTATATATATATATATATATATATATATATATATATATATATATATATATATATATATATATATATATATATATATATATATATATATATATATATATATATATATATATTCGGGTGACATTATTTTTTACCACTTTCATTAAGTTTTGCTTTGTAGAAAAAGCCTTTCTTTGAAACGAATTTCGTTTTGTATAAATTGTATATTAATTTTAGTAAATGTTGCATTAACTAATTGCTTGTATTTAATAAATAAAAAGCAAATATAACAGACAATATAATAATCGTGAAATGGAGGCACCGGTGCGCCGCGTTCACTTGCATTGCGCATGAACTGCAGCGCATCTAATCATAAATAAATTAAACTCAGCATAGGCCTATGCATACATTAGC
This sequence comes from Romanogobio albipinnatus, assembly GCA_023566225.1. NCBI lineage: Eukaryota > Metazoa > Chordata > Actinopteri > Cypriniformes > Gobionidae > Romanogobio > Romanogobio albipinnatus. The sequence continues at coordinate 30,646,667 of CM042245.1, read as the reverse complement.
CATTAAATATATTTGTTGCATTGGATGGTATCCTTTCTACAACAGACCAGGGCTTTCTCGCGGCTCGCATCAGCAGAGCATTGCGTCAATAGACCGCAAAACAAACAAGCCGCGTGTAGCCTATTCAAGGCAATTTTTATTTTTATTTCAGAACATGCACTGCACGGGTGCGAAATGTAAAAAAAATACACTGCATGAATTGTTTTCACAAGCAGTTATTTTTCGGAATATTAAATTAACCAAGAAAAAAAGAAGAAAAACACTCCATCCAGATAAACAGCAACAGGCTATTGTGGGGCTTAAATGAACACAATGAAATTTCATATAGTAGAATATATATATATATTCTACTATATGATATATATAATACTACATTTCATATAAAACTATATAGTAGGCTATTTTAATGATGACCACCCAATAATCAACACAAACACATCAGGTCGTTATCCTATTTATCCAAAACGGCCCATACAGCATCGATAGTGCCCCCGGCCTCGATTCTGCTTCTTTCTCTACACCTCGTGTCCAGTGCATTTTTCTAACAGCGATCTCAAGGCTTCACAACAAGCGCGAATAGCATGTGTCACTTTAAGTGCTTCACTTTTCGTCGTCCCTCTCCTCTCCCCCTCTCTGTCTGAAGCCCAGCCAGCGAGACGCAGCGACAAAATCGCTGGCGGTGTGGATCGAAAGTTGAACACAATTTTTTATGGAACTTTCATAGGGAATAAATACGAACACGACCAATAACAATGAACACTACACAAATAGTATTTTTTTTTTTTAGACAATTAATTTGAATAGTGACATTTGAGGTGCCGGATTCAATAAAAAAGGTTCCGGATCCAACATCGGAGGTGCCGGAACATGTTCCGGCGTGTTCCGGCTCAAATTAAGCCCTGGAGAGACCAGAAACACAATGGCCGTTTCACGCCGTGGCGCACAAAACAAAACTCACTGCGGCTGTGGTGCTGATCAGAGCGTCGTCATTCCCGCCTCGGCAACGCGATGCTTGTGATTGAAGGCGCCGCATACGAAAAAAAAAATATTTTTTCTGGCCAAAATATATTTAAAATATATGGTAAATGTATGTTGTAAACAGTGAAATATATTCGAAGTTTGATGAAATATATTTTTGAAAGTGAAAATATATTTTGTTCCAGCCTTCATTTACCAAAATATATTTCAAAATGTATTTCAGCGGCAAGAAAATACATTTTCAATCGCCTACATATGCAAATGTGGATGGAACATAGCATATTAGCAATCAACCTAAACTAGATTTTGTATCCATCATTTAAAATGTGTTAGAAGTATTTTAAACCCTTACAGGGAAACACATGAATTATCTGTGTTTCCCACGTTATCCACTTTTGTCCACATATGATTTTCCCAAAATACAGATTGATCACTGTGCAGTCAAAAGAATCCTCACAAATGTAAATTTTTTTATTTGTTATTTGTTTTGTTTATTTTGTAATTTAATGCAAGTTTAATATGACAATTATACCATTTAAATGTACATCAAATAAAAATGTAAATATAAATAAATTGCAAGATGTATGACGTTACGAACTGCGTCATCATTTGTGCGCACGGACTTTGGACTAGTACTGCGCATGCGCCTCATTTTGCTCTAACGGTCGACTACCAGCGGGAGTTGTCAGAGGAAAAGGTAAGAGCTATAAATTTAATTAGAGTATTAATTTTTTGCATATGTTATGTTACTTGTCACTTTCTGTTGTCTTTTCAAGGTTTTGTAACATTTGTTCAATTTAATGCCGTGTTTGGTTCTTTTGCTGATCTCCAGTGAGCTGTAACGTTACTGAGGTAACTTAACGTTAACGTAAAATCAGAGATAAATCTTTTGATTTCCATTTGTAGTTATCTTTCATTTGGACACTTAGCAAAAACTACACAAAAATCTGCTTCATATTTGTGCCTGTTACTGATATCATCAGTGGAGCCTGTACATTTTTGCTGTATTTAAAAATTAAAGACTTGTTAATTCGACACACGTTATTCGCTCATCATTGGAGGTCTGGCATATGCTGGTTTGGTATTAATGCCGATTCACAAACAAAGTTTTCTATTTATGTTTTAATGTTTTGTTGGTTTCATATATTGTTTATGTTTACTATATAATCGTTTTTGTTCTCTTCTGCAGAATGACAAGCTGTTTTCGAGGAACCAGTTGAGTCAATAATTCAGTGAGTTGATTATAACAAAAGATGCTTATTTGTTACCACCTACAGGTTTAAATGTGTAATTAATTACTGTAAAAATTAAATATACTTTTAATTTTCAGTAGCAGAAGCGACAGATTATGCAGTTTATGCAGGGTGAGGATAATCTGAGACACAATTTAAAGGGATGGATCACCCCGAAATGAAAATTAGCCCATGATTTACCTCAAGTAATCCTAGGTATATATGACATTCTTCTTTCAGACGAATACTATCGGAGTTATATTAAAAATGTCCTGGCTCTTCCAAGCTTTATAATGGCAGTGAATGGCTGTTTCTGGCAGTCCATAAAAGTGCATCCATCCATTATAAAAGTGCTCCACGCGGCTCCGGGGCTTAATAAAGGCCTTCTGAAGCAAATCGATGGGTTTTTGTAAGAAAAAATATCCACATTTAACACATTATAAAGTAAAATATCTAGGTTTCGGCGAACCGCCTTCTGTATTTAACTTGCACAGAAAGTGTAGCGCCTCTCGCAGTTCAAAATCATTACGTTACGTCCGACGTCATCATCGTGCCAGTTACACTTTTTCATAAATTGAATATGGAAGGCAGTGCAGCGGAAGCTAAATATTTTACTTTATAATGTGTTATATAAGGATATTTTTCTTACACAAACCCATTGATTTAATTCAGAAAGCCTTTATTAACCCCTGGAGCCGTGTGGAGCACTTTTATAATGGATGGATGCACTTCTTTGGGCTGTCATTTATAAAGCTTGGAAGAGCCAGGTCATATTTTATTATAACTACAATTGTATTCATCTGAAAGAAGAAGGTCATACACACCTAGGGTGTAAAACATGGGGTAATTTTTATTTTTGGGTGAACTAACCCTTTAGTAAGTAGAATAAATAATTTTTAATCATTGGTCAAATATTAATGGATGTGATTTGTTTAATTTATTAATTGATATATATTCTCTGCATGTGCTTATGTCTTTGTCTCTGTCAGGAACAGTGTTAGCCCATCTGCCAACACAAGACAAATCCCTGTCCACATGCTGACCGCCCCACTGGCCCAACACTTTTGCTGGAGAGGCTCTGATCAGTAGCTTTGCTCTGCAGAGCACTCAGGTACGGTGTATATAGTGTTCATAGTCAAGCCACCTTTATTTCTATAGGGCTTTACACATTACCGATTGATTCAAAACAGGAAAATACTCTACCCAAAATTGAAAATTCTCTCAGAATATGATTTTTCTTTATTCAGAAGAATATAAATGATGATTTTTAGAAAAATAATCCATGTCTGTGAGTGTACGTGACCCCCCAGGTTGACGCTTCAACAACCACACATAGTGAACACAACAGTAATCAATGTGAGCCAAGTTGAAGTGAAACAAGGTGTGTTAGAAAAATACTTTTTTTTTTAAACTCTCACTTCTCAAGCTTCAACGTGCATTTAAATCACAACATGCTGACGTTGAGCCCATATTTGACTGCTTTGACCGAAACAATGGTTTGTACTGCTTTGGAAGACATTGATTCATCAACTGGGGTCATATGGACTACTGTTATGTTCACTTTGTTTGGTTTTTGACCATTCCACTTGTGTAGACACACAGTGATGGAGTTTTTTTCTTAAAATCTCTGTTTTCCAAAGAAAAAAAGAATGTCATATGCATCTGGGATGGCATGAGGGTAAGTAAATTATGGCTGGAGTATCTCTAAATTAACTAGCTTAAAGGGTTAGTTCACCCAAAAATGAAAATTATGTAATTTATTCCTCACCCTCATGCCGTTCCACACCCGTAAGACCTCCTCCGTTCATCTTCATAACACAAATGAAGATATTTGTGTTGAAATCTGAAGGCTCAGTGAGGCCTGCATAGAGATCAATGACATTTCCTCTCTCAAGATTCCTCTCACACACACTTAAAAATAAAACAGAAGTCAAAAATGAAAGCTTGAGTCTTAGATCTTTTTAATGATGTATAGTTTGTCAAGGTAATTACTTACATCTGACAGTAATTTTGAGCTAATTTAAAGGTCCCGTTCTTCGTGTGTTTTTGAAGCTTTTATTGTGTTAACAGTGTGTAATATAACGTGTTCATGTTTCGCGTGTAAAAAAACACAGTATTTTTCACACAATTTACTTCTGTACACCGCTGTTTTCACTCTCCTAAAAACGGGCTGACGAGTTCCTTGTTCTATGAAGTCCCTCCTTCAGAAATACGTAACGAGTTCTGATTGTGCCAGCGGTTCCTGTGTTGTGATTCGACAGCAGCTTAGCGCACATGGCACGGTTCCTGTGTTGTGATTCGACAGCAGCTTAGCGCAAGTTGTACGGAAAGGTCACGCCTCTTAACGGGAGATGTATGCGCTCAATGATCTCTACAGCGCCCCTGGGAAAGCCAAACAAAGGTGATTTGACTCCGGGATGAAAATAACAGCGTCTCGACGACATGGCGACAAACACACTGAAACGCAGCACTTCCTTTTCTCCACGCGACCATCCTCTTCTCCACGTGGGACAGCAACAAGACCACGCCCCCTTTTTTTGCGTATTCTTGTGGGCAGAGGTTAGTCTGTTCTACTGTTCTACTGACGTCATTTATGAAGGAAGTACCAGGATGTAGTCCAAGCCAGCCGTTCGCTGTAGGCTTTGAAAGGGAACTTCTGTTAAATAAAATATCTCGCTTGGCATTGAACTTTGAGCTTTATAATTTTACAGGTATTATTTATGCTCTAACAGCAACATTACACACTAACTAAAGTTTGAACAATGGGATCACGAAGAACAGGACCTTTAAACAAAGAAAGCTTCAGTGCATCCTCGCACAGGTTTTTGCGTTTAATATTCACAGATGCTTACAGAGTAAACTTGGCCTACTTACACACAGCGGTGGAATCCGTTGCTTTCAGAAATGAACAGCTTTTCATGGAGAATTATTCCAGGATTATTAAACGTGTCTCAAAACGATGTAATTGAAGTAGGATAGCAGTACTTGATGTGTTTGTTGAAGTAGGATAGCAGTACTTGATGTGTTTGTTTGATCTGATGTGTGATGTGTGGGCATCGACTCCGGAGCCTCAGTATTTGAATCTCAATAGAACGCGCGCTCCGTGGACGTGGTCACATTTGTGTATAATGAGCCGCTCAGGAACGACTAGCATCTCTCTGCTTTAAAAAAGATTACATAAACACAGAATATTTGTTTTTGATTTGGTTTACACTGTTTAAAACCTGACATTTCAACGTTTCTTTAGACATATGTCTCATGTTTGTGAGACAAGTATTCACTAAACTAGAGGTCATTTTCTGAAGACTATCTGAATGAACGTCTTTGAGAGAGAGGCTGCAGATCACGCATCATGTTTGTTTTCTTTATTTTGCACAAAGCACAACAATTTGTTTTTATTGTGACTGTACACAAAAAAATAGAAACTTAACTGATTATAATGATGTATAACACCTGCCTGAATAATTTAAAAAAATGACAGTTATTTGAGTCTCTTTGGCACTGATAAGAAAAAAGCGAGCCGATCGCACTCGAGAGGGTTAATGCCAGTATTTATGTTGTTTTATTGTGTTTCAAATCGCTAAATGCATTTCTGTCAGGACCACTATCGTCAAAGATGATTGGCAATCTACATATAGTTTGAACTGACTGTATGGTCTGATCTGTTCTGGGTGAAAATCCACACAGGCCCATCCACACAGCTAAAATATGGATAAAAGCAGGGAGAGCAGCGATACCATATATATATATATATATATATATATATATATATATATATATATATATATATATATATATATATATATATATATATATATATATTTTAGGGGTGTAACGGTACACATATTCGTACCGAACCGTTTCGGTACAGGGCTTTCGGTTCGGTGCGCGTGTGTACCGAACGGTTCTGAATGCAATCTTTAACAGTTAACAGTTGTCTTGTTTTAAGCGCGGAACACACTTCAATCCTAGTTCCCACTCGAACAAATTAAGTATTTAGTCCATTTTATCACGAAATTGAGTCAGAAGTCATTCAGTGTCCACAGCTGTTATTTCACTAGAGAAATCAACTCTTTCACTAAATATATGCACTATATTAGCATATATATATTCTACTTATTCTGTTAGTGATGACTTGATTATTTAATGTATGTTTATATAAATCTGTCATGAAAATGACAGTCAATGTGTATAAATGATTATATTTCAACAACGCATTGGAGAAAAAAACAACTTTATAATTATATTTAGGAGTTAATGCAAAAACTGCCTTTACATGTTTGCACACAATGTGTTATTTGAGTGTTGATTATCATATATCTAAACATGAATATCAGCTGAATCTAGGCTCATAGTTTGGGCTCTGTTGTTAACCTTTAATATTATAGTAATAATGTGCAAGTAAGGGCTCCCTATATAGTTTACAGCATTATCTTTAAGAAAGTTTTAGTTATAATTTAATTCATTTAAGGACAGACACAATTTTTTTCAGTAAACCACTGTTTAATAAAAAAATTAAATAAAAAGTATTTTTTTAAAACTGCTGTACCAAACCCATACCGAACCGTGACTTCAAAACCGAGGTACGTACCGAACCGTCTACCGTTTGCCGTGTACCGTTACACCCCTAATAAATATATATATATATATATATGCTGTGATGGGTGTTGTATTCCTATAGGTAGATGTAGATCAGCTGAGAGTCAGCTAATGCAAGCTTGACTAACATGACCTGCCAGAACTAACGCATGATTTAATTGGCACATGTTATTAATAGTACTGCTAATATTATAAAAGTATCTGAGACAAAAAATATTTAGGCCAAACATTTTCTAAATAAATGAGCAAAATAATTTGTTTCTATTATCCCTGCTCTCCCTAAACTCTTTATAGAACTTTCTTACTCAACATTTATTTTATTTATCAAATAAAGACATTTAGATCAGTGCCCATTGCAGGAAATGTTTGAACATAGCCTGAGCAGTCTGAAGTTGACAGGTGAACAGGACGTAAAGGATGTCCATGAGTGTCCCAGTAGGCCACGGGACAGATCCAGGAGCATGCAAGGCCTGCAGGAAAAGGTCACTCTTCAGCCAGGAGTGATTAATAAGACACGCAGCCAAGCGTCACTGCCATTATCAATACCCTGACTTAACCAGATGTCCCATCCCTGAGAGAGCCACGAACGAGAGGAGACTAACTAATGAGATACTCACCCGCTGGACACTAATGAGGGTTAGTGTGTGTTGGGTGGTCCATATTTAAAAAGGCAATTGTTATAACTTCAAATGATTACTGAATAATTTAAAATTATGCCATACATTCCAATTGTTGTCTAATAATGTTGTATAAATAGGACCAAATGTACTCATGGAACCAAAAATGCCAGTATGGTACCGTATACTGTTTTATCCCAAAGTTATTTTTGTTGTGTTATTCAAAGCTCGAAGATGCCATACGAAAACATAAGAAAATACCTAACATTATGCTATAATTAATTTTGTGACAACTTTAGATGAGTTATTCTGCAGTAACTCAGGGCTGTCGCAATATGGTGCAAGTGGTAGCACTTCACAAGGCTTTGCACTAAGGGGCTTAATGAAATCTATGGCCTGGCTTTACAGACAAGGCTTAAGCCCAATGTATACTTTGGACGTCTGCGTAATGACGTAATTTTCGTCATCAGGAGGGTTTGCAGATGTCCGTGTGCAGCCCAATTTTTGAGACTGCGCGGATGGTGCACTAGAAAGACAAAAGAATCCACTAGGTGGCAATATGCACAGTACTGTGCACAGTGTGCTGGCGTCAAAGAAGAGTGTGGAAAGAGCCATTTAAAACAACCCGCTTAAAACACTACAATGGACAGCAAACTTGATGAGCGTTTGTGCGAAGTTTGTGCGTTGTTGTTTCTTCTGAACTATGTTGCAATGGTTGATGCACTACTTTTATTCTTTGATCCTGCCGAGTGAATGTCCTGTTGATGACACGACTCAGTGCTGCCCTCTGATGTCTGGTAGTGTTTAAAAAAAATGTTTAGTGTGCATGTGCATGCACTCGGCCATCCCAACCGCGGATAAGTAGGTTAAGTATATTTTGAAAGCTGTGCAGGCACGACTGCGCTCAAGACCGGACGTGTGAAGTATACCCAGGGCTTTAGACTAAGCCAAGAGTACACTGTTAAAATTGTTTGTGTGAAATAACAGTTTATATTCCAGGTTAATAATTACACACCTTTAACAGTAATTCACACCTTTCTCTTGTATCTAACTGCACTCTTGGAATATCATACTGTATTTCTAAAGTGCATATGTATTATGAAGGTACCCGGCATGTTGTGCGGCATGAATAGATTATGCTGTGGAGTTTCTTGATTTTTGTTGGTTTCATCTGTGCTGCTGAACTTATATTTGGTTCACTTTTAGCGGTTGGTGTTGATTGTTTATTTTGTAATGTTCAGAATGTATCTTTTTTATCATTATTATTGGCCTGATTGTAGGGCTGTAACGATTTGACCAAAAATAAAAACCTTGATTAATTGAACATTTTACCTCGATCACGATTAATGAACGATTATTTTGCCCTTTTTTTTGCTTTCCATTTTTTTGCCCTCATAAGGTTTTTGAATAAGTTCCTGATAAGGTTTTTACTGTAAATATTTTCTACTATTAAAAGGTGGGATTTTTTTTTCTATTGAAAAAGTGCATTTCTTTGTGATTTTAAAAAATACTTGAAGGGAACGGTTCACTTTCAGCAGTTATTGTCTATGGAGCAGATTTCTGCTTGTTGCACATAAGATACAGATAAATTAACACAGTAGGCCTACATTACATTTATTTCAAGCATTAATGAGAGAGTGATTGTGTGTGTGAATTACTCATATCGTCTCTATTCATTATGAAACTGTGGTTTGTACTTACTTCAAATGTCAAGTCAAGTCAACTTTAACTTTATTTTTCTATTTTTTATTTAATAAATATAATAAATGTATTAAACTATATGCCTATAACGGTTGAGTTTCTAAGCTACTTTAGTGACTTTACTTTTGTTACAAGACAGCGTTGACACTGCGTTTCTGCGCTCCTCTCTGCACGTGATCTTCATGCGATGTGCGAGCTTCTGTCTGAGTGTTCGTTTATCACAATATATCAGGCATTAGTTCAACATAATACACATCTGATAGTCTAGAATGAATCGCTTTAATGTTCAAACTGGCGGGCCAACAAATAACAAAGCTTTACTAGGACGCAGGTGAAAGAGGTCTGCCTTCAGGGTGCGCGCGCGCGTTGTCAGAGACACGACACGGCTCGGCTCTCTGTGTCAGAAAAAAGCTGAGCACTGAACGGTTGTTTTCCGTATTGTTGTTTTTGAATAGTGCACACTCGCTTTAAATGTTCAAACTGGTAAGCCTTTAAACGCATTTACTTGACAAACTTTATGAGGACGAAAACTTTATGAGGACAAACTTTATGGCTTCAGGGCTTGCGCGCGCCGTGTGTGTGTGTGTGTGTGGCATGTAGGCTATTAACTTACCTGCATAAACTGTGTAAAACATGCAGTTACTATAGTGATTCTGGGCATCTATAAACAAAGATAACTGCTCCTGCATCTCTATGTGCCTGCAAACTGTACTTGATGTGACTGACGGTGCAGAGTCACATGACTAAACCCGAAATAACCGACATGGGAAAAATACATCGGTTAGAGGTTCGGAATTTCGGTTTCGATTATTTTTCGATTAATCGTACAGCCCTACCTGATTGGTTTGCTCCTGCCTGATCGATTGCTCCTGTCTGCCTCCTGTTGCCTGGTGTGCTCGGGTGCTGCTCGCTTTTTAATCTTTTTTTATATCATTCCTTGTTGTTTAAACTGCTAAATATAACTTACTCATCACCATATTGTCTAATACTGCCTCCCACATTAAATCTGACATCGCTAGTTTTTAATCTAAATCACTATCACACGTTAACATTTCGCTAGCCTGTTTGCTTACCATCTCTGCACCCGGGTCTCCTGTTTTCTGAGTTCATCAACAACTGTGGTGAGTTGGATTAGTAAATAGAGTCCTAAACCCAATTTTAATTACTGTATCTGACTGTATCTATCATGCCTCTATCATTATTTGACTGTATACTGTATCATTATGTAATCTAATATATTGTCCTCTTTGTTCTTTTTTATCAAATCAATCAAATCAAATCACTTTATTGTCACTCAACCATATACACAAGTGCAACAGTAGGTGAAATTCTTAGGTGCAGTTCCGAGCAACATAGTAGTCATGACATGACATGTACAACATTTAAAGCAACATCAGATTACATCATCTGATGCGCCCACAATTACTCACAGCACAGTATACTCTACAATAAACAATAAATAATTTACACAATGTGAGTGTAGTTCTCACATCTTTAAACAATACACTAAACATGCATTAAACAATATACATTATGCTATAATAATAATAATATACAATGTACAGTATACAATATTATTCACAATAGAAATCCAATGTACAGTAGATTTATTATTTCTAGCCAGCATCCTGTGATGGAACAGCATCTAGAGCTGAATTGTTCATGATTGTTCATGAAGTGGTGAAAATTCATCAGTGTCTCTGCGGTGTTTAGAACCATTTTTTATGATCATATTAGTCAACTTGTGGTTTTAAAGTTATGCAGTTTGCATATTTCTTCTTTGTGTGAAGGGCCATGATGGCGAATATGTTTCAAGTAATTTAAAAATATGTAATTTCATGTCCATTTAAAAAAAAGAATTGTAAATGAAAATTAATTCAAAATAATACAATAATACATTTTATCTTGCAAATTTGAAAGTTTTAATTTATACAATTTTTACATTTAAAAATGTTTAAAGCTTTTGCAGTTAATAAATAATTAAAATGTAAAATTCAGTTTCCAGTCATTAATATTCAGCAATCAGGAATATATATTGGGTAGACTGCATCTTACACACTGTCTCTAAATAAAGCAAATACATACATTCAAGTAGTTTATTGTAAAAAAAAAAAAACCTGAAAATTTTTAAAATACAGTTATTTACTGTAATCAAATAATACAGTAAAATTCTGTAAATTAAATCACAGAACTGCTACTGTAAAAATTACAGTAACTGGCTGGAAACCCTGCTGCCAGTATTTTACTGTAAATTTTACAGGTAATTTTAACAGTGCATCAGTCCAGTTATTTATGGATTTTTAGTTTAGATGTTAACAAAGCCAATGAGAATTTAATTCCACATCTTATTTTAAATAATAAAATTATATAAGACATAATATCCATATTGCCTAATTTTAAAGCTCAATACTATGCGTCAGCCAATACTAATTTGTTTATATTTGAATTTCTCCTAAGGAAGAAATCTCCTAAGGTTTTTGGTCTGCAAATTTATTTAGCAACTGCTTTTTAGAAATTACCCCAGCTTCATCTAATTACAGTATAGAAGACATAGGAATGCTAAAAATGAGATCTGATGTGGTGAGGCAAAATAAACGGATTATGATGTTAAGAAACACAAAAATATTATCATGTAATAGAAGCAGCACCAAATGAATGCCATCTAACTCCCAGCAGGCGTGTCAAGGAACAAGCAGATAGCTGCTAACATGACAATGTGAAGACCCCATCAGGAGGTCACCTTATCTACACCTATAGATAGCTCATTCATCACACTTCGGCATATGACAGGGCCAGAACCCTATCAGTGGCTCCATGGCACCACACCAAAGAGAGGACCTTTCTCAAAATGACATCTCTGTTATTGGCCACCCCATCCCCATCAAATCTATATTTTAATTCTGTATTTATTAATGTTACATGTATGCCCTGTCTGCCATGTTCATTGTGTTTGTAGTTAAGTCCCTGTGACCTAGGCCTAGTCCACACGGACACGGGTATTTTTATAACCGGAGTTTTTCCTCCTGTGTTTTTAAAAAAAATCCCGTCCACACATGCTCGGTTTTAAAGAAATCTCCGTCTACATGAAAACGCAAAAACCCGCTATCAAGCGCTGTCAAGAGCATGCCACACCAGCAGGCGGCGATATCACCCTAATCGTAAAGGCATGTTGGCCAATCAGAAGCCTAACAGAAAGTTATTACCAGTTCTGGTAGCCTCTGTTCCGCAATATAATAATATATCTGAGCATGTATCTGTGTACATGATACAAGCAGCCCTGTTAGCACAGTTACTATCAGCAATATGTGGGCTACGTCCGCCATTGCACAGAATCGTCAACCATAGGGTCGTCAACAAAGCAGTCAGCGACGCACAATCTGACGTCAAACACAGCGGATAACGGCGCACACTCTGACGTCGCAAGGCAAAAACTACGGTTTCACTGTCCACACGACAACACTGCAACCGGCGTTTCTGAAAATCCTCACCCTGGCCGGAGTTTTCAAAAAAGTCCGGTTTCAGTAACCGGATACTGCGTTTGCGTGTGGACGAACAGCCAAACCGCGTAGAAAAAGCTGCGGTTTTGAAAATACCCGTGTTCGTGTGGACAGGGCCCTAGTTTCTCCCCAGTCTGTCTAATTAGTTATTTCTATCACCTGTGTCCTGTTAATCACTTTGTTTGCCCTGTGTATTTAGTCTCAGTTCTCCCTCAGTGTTTGTCGGTGTTCGTTATTGTGTTCCGGTGTTATTGGAGTGTTTCCTGAGATTTTGTCATTAAAGCTCCTGTTCTAAGTTCTTCTTCGTCTTTGTGAGCTTCGAACAACAGAGATTTGTACCAATTAATTTGTCAGAAGCATGCATGTGACTGAGCACCTTTTTTTTTTACAGAAAAACAAATATATTATAGAATTATATCATGTAGGAATTGCAAACCAGCCTTGTAATGAAATGAGAAATTAATATATTTACAGAAATGTGAGAAGTTAACTAGAAAAGAGAGAGCATAACATTTTTGAATAGTAACGCTTCATTTCTTTATTGTTTTTTATTATTATTATTATTATTTGTCTTCCTATAGTCTAAAATAGATAGATATGTATCATGTATATGGTAAATATCTAATAACTATATATATATATATATATATATATATATATATATATATATATATATATATATGGACGTAGTGTCCGTGACATCACCCATAGGATTCTGATGAGCAGTTTTGAAGCGCAAAGTAGGGATGAGATGGCCGTTGTCATCCTGGCAGCACGTCATCGCACATCACTCCCGGATAACAGAAAATGGGCAAAAAGGCGGGACGTGGCCGGCGCTGAAGTGACGCGATGACTAACAGACAGCAGATAAATGGCTATCCACCTGTCACTCGAAGTGGCCACGCCCTTAATTATGCAGAACTTTAATGCCTAAACTAAAATATAGACCAAAACCACAATTTGTACCAGGCTGTAAACATGTTTTTATCTGCTGTAAAGTTGGGCATTTTAGGAGCTCAATGAGATTCTGCTCCCTTCTGGAGCCGGTCCCTAGTGGCCAGTCAATGAATTGCAGTATATGTCACTTCTGTATTGGCTTCAAGAGAAACTGCGGGAGGTTGCCGCCTAATATATATATATATATATATATATATATATATATATATATATATATATATATCAATCACTTGTGTCATGCTGCGTTCACACCTAATGCGAATAGAGTGTCTGGCACGAGTGATTTCCATGTTAAGTCAATGGAAAGGCGTGTTGACGCGCCTCTGGAGGCCAGAGTTTGCTCTTCTCCCAGTTGACCCGAAGCCCCAACTGGCTGAGGTGACTGAGCACCATGTCCCTGTGTTCGCACAACTGCTCTCGCGACTGGGCGAGAATCAGCCAGTCGTTGGGGTAGTTGAGGATGCGAACTCCACGCTCTCTCATAGCAGCCTGTGAAGGGACCGGTTCAAGAATCGCAGATCCAAGATCGGCCATAACCCACCGCCTTTCGTGGGTACAATGAAGTACGGGCTTTAGAAGCCGGTCTTCATATCGCCTGAGGGACCGGCTCTATCGCGTCCTTTGCCAGTAGGACTGCGATCTCCGCCTGAAGCACAGGTGCGCCATTTAGTGCTTTGTAAGTATTAAGCAAGATTTTAAAATGTATGCAATGTTTAATAGGCAGCCAGTGCAGTGTTGACAGAACTGGGCTAATATGGTCATACTTCCTGGTTCTAGTAAGAACTCGATCTGCTGCGTTTTGGACCAGCTGGAGTTTATTTATTAAGCAAGCAGGGCAACCACCCAGTAGAGCATTCCAATAATCTAACCTTGAGGTCATGAACGCATGAACTAACTAACTGTTCAGCATTTTGCATTGAGAGCATGTGCCGTAATTTAGATATATTTTTTTAGATGGTAGAATGCAATTTTACAGATGCTAGAAACGTGGCTTTCAAACGAAAGATCGGTTTCAAAGAGCACACCCAGGTTCCTCACTGACGACGAGGACTTGACAGAGCAGCCATCAAGTGTTAGACAGTATTCTAAGGTTACTACTTGTGGAGCTTTTTTGTCCAATAATTAAAAATTAAGTTTTTTTCTGAATTGAGTTGCAGGAAATTACTGGTCATCCAATGTTTTATATCAGCTATGCATTCCGTTAATCTTGTGAATTGGTAAGTTTCGTCAGGGCGCGAAGAAATATAGAGCTGAGTATCGTCAGCATAACAATGAAAACTAACACCATGCTTCCTAATGATGTCTCCCAGTGGTAGCATGTACAGGGTGAAGAGCAGCGGTCCTAGCACTGAGCCTTGCGGTACTCCATACTGAACTTGTGATCGGTGTGACATCTCTTCATTTACTGCTACAAACTGATAACGGTCACGTAGGTATGATTTAAACCATGACAAGGCAATTCCACTAATGCCTACATAATTCTCGAGTCTATTCAAAAGAATTTTGTGGTCGATAGTATCAAATGCAGCGCTAAGATCGAGTAACACTAATAGAGAGATACAGCCACGATCGGATGATAAGAGTAAATAATTTGTAACTCTGATGAGAGCAGTCTCAGTGCTATGATACGGTCTAAATCCTGACTGGAAATCACGTGGCCTATAGAAACGGTGCATCGAAACAAGCACGGAAAACATAATTGAGGAACAGTTTTGAAAACTCTGCCTACTTTGCTCTGGGCAGCGAAGCGATCGCTTTGTATATGAAGGGCTACGCTGAACCCAGTGGCCAGCGCAGCGCATTCTGCATCCTGTGTGAAAGCCCCATAATGCTGCGTTCAAAATGCGACTAGAGCGTCAGGAGTGAGTGATTTCAATGTTAAGTCAATGGAAAGGCGCGTTGACGCGTGTCTGGAGGTCCTGCGGTGCTATAGACGCGTTTAGCGGCATGATGGACACGATTCCGCCTTGCGACGCGAATTTGACGCGAATTGAGCCTCTTGCACGAGTGGTGCTTTTTGTGCATTCACGCGTTTGAAGCGAATTCACGTCTGACGCCCGAATTGAAAAATTTAAACTTGTGTCAATTCGCCAAATTTAACCAATAGTTAACCAATCAGGAGCCTGTTTGCTGTTGTCACGTGGTAAAGTGACGTGATGAGAAACCCAGCATAATTTAAAAATACTACTTTGTGTCACAAAATGTAAATGTAACCATTTTAAGGCTTTTTCAGGTGAGAATGTAGTTGTTCAGCTCAGCGCTCGTTAACCCCGGCGAGAGCAGCCTTTCCTCAGCCAGTCCTTCTGACGTTTGCCGCTGGCTCGGATGTCTCTGTAGTGGTTAAACATGAGATAGAATTCGTCTTGTGTAGATCAGTCCTTCCAGAAAAACGCGATTATGCGATCGCATGATTTAACGCATAATCAGCCAAAGTCCGCATATTCATGCGGGGGCCGCATTTTTCCAAATATGCCGCACTTTCGCCGCATAAATTGCCTATTTCCGCGTGCAAAATATGCGGGGCTAGCATGATTTCATAATCCCCGCATTTTCATTGCAAAAAAAGTCATATATATATTAGCAGAAAGTTGACAAATGTTTGTTTACTTCACACAAGAGCAGCCATTTCCCCCTATTGCCATGGGAACGCTTTGAAGTGACGTAATTACCTGACGTAAAAGTCATCGAAAAGCTGCAAACCCCGTGGAGAAACATGGATATCGGTGAAACCATGATGAAGCGCAAACTCCCATTTGCCAACAAAAATAACAGCAAAAGACGCGCAAAGCAGTTTCCCGGTGTGTTGACCGATTTCAAAACACAGCATCATGAAGCTTCGAAGCGTTATGAATCAATGAGTCGATTCAGCGGTTTGAAGCGTTTAAATCAATGAGTCGATTCAGCGGTTTGAAGCGTTATGAATCAATGAGTGGATTCAGCGGTTTGAAGCGTTTAAATAAATGAGTCGATTCAGCGGTTTGAAGCGTTATGAATCAATGAGTGGATTCAGCGGTTCGGATCGCCAAAGTCACGTATTTCAGGAGTTTGACCCGCGATCCGAATCAAGAATCGACTCACTGATTCATAGCATCATGATGCTGTGTTTTGAAATTGGTCATCACTATATAAGTCGTTATTTAGTTTTTTTTTGCTCACAATAACTATTATCGTTGCTTCATAAAGTTATTGTAGAACCACTGTAGTGAGATGGATTTTGTAATGACATCTTTAGTACCTTTTATGGGTCTTGAGAGTGTACATTGTGCCAATGGAGGCCTTTCTGAGCCATCGGATTTACACTAAAATATCTTCATGTGTGTCCAACAACATGAGGGGACGTCATTCATGACAGAATTAAAATTTTTGGATGAACTAACCCTTTAAGAGATTGCACTTTGTGCATTGGAAGCACTCAAATGTCTGTAAAACAGGAAGTAATTTATTCATTTCTTCAGAAGTTGTAGCATATTCCTTTTGTAAAGCTACAGAACTTGTTTGACTCAATGTTTTGTAAATTTGAGCCATTATTAAGGTCTTCAATAAAACAAGATGAGAACTTAAATATTCCAGCACTTTCTGTGATGTAGTGCTTTTTTTCTCTTTTTCATCAAACCGCAGTTTTTGCAAGTTCCCGCAATTTCATCGCATAAAATTGCATAAATATCCCGCATTTTTCATCGCATTTTTTAAGAAAACATGCCGCATAATCAAGGATTTTTGCCCGCAACAATCACAAAAAAAAGCCGCATTTTTCTGGAGGGACTGGTAGATCTAGCGGGCGATCTTTTGGTGTGAACACAGCATCAGCGGTTTGTGAATCACAACTGGGCCAGCTAACAAATCAGTGTAGCGACAATGAGTCAGATAAAATAATAACTCAACGGGGAATTTGAATTAAAATGAAAGAGACTCGAATTACGCTATAATTTATAAATAATTCAGAATTAATGTTTACACCTTAACTTATTCGTCCACCGATATGTAAGAACTTAAAGGGGAGTCTGTTAAAGGGAAACAAGTCTATGTAGCTCAAATGAATTAATTAATGAATTCATAGGGAATTTTGCGAGAGTAATTTACAGCCGAGCAAATGAGCGTTCATTTGAACGGGCCGTAAATATCAACTCTGCAGCGGATATTAATATCCGTACAATAGTGAAACACTATTTAACAGCCAGGTAACTTAGGTCGGCAGTTCAAGACATTAAATTCATAAGCACATAACACAAGAACAGTTATCTTTGACTACAAACGAAACTTTATTGATTACTCTAACACATCAAACTAATGTCTAACATAAACACACGCACTCGCACATTCATACGTTGCAGAAAGGAAGAAAGTGAGGAAAGAATAAGTCTTAAGAGAAAGAAATTATGAAATCCCAAGCAATATGCATTTATGACACATGACCTGAAGAAACCATTGATCAGTAATTTATCCTCCTATCGTTTCTTAGGCGGGGTTATTACATTTGATCTAATGCACCATTTCAGCTTGAAATCTAGAGGTATTATTTGCGTTTGTCTCACGTGTGTCTTTGACAAAGGGGAATTCCCTTTTCCTCCTGGCTGGAGAGGGGTTCCCTCGGGTCTTTGATTCGCTGAAGGTCTGGTCGTGTCTTTGATCGACGTCTTGGGAAGCCAATCACGTGGCGTGTTTGGCGGCTGGATGAGAGTCTTGTGGGCGTTGTCCGAAGTTGAAACCCGCTGTTGGAAACTTGTTGTCTCCGTATCTGTCGCGGATGTAACCCGATCCTTCCGGCGAGTGAACGTCCGTAAAGCTGCGGGTCCAGACGGCATTCCCGGCCGCGTGATCAGAGCGTGTGCTCACCAACTGGCTGGAGTCTTCACGGACATTTTTAACCTGTCCCTCTCCCTGTCTGTGGTCCCCACATGCTTTAAAACGTCCACTATTGTTCCTGTACCTAAGCAGTCAAAAACACTCTGCTTAAATGACTGGCGTCCTGTTGCTCTGACCCCCATCATCAGCAAATGCTTTGAGAGACTAGTCAGAAACCACATCTGCTCTGTTCTCCCCCCCTCACTGGACCCACTGCAGTTTGCATACCGCCTGTTAAATGAAATGATGCCATTTCATCCACTATACACACTGCTCTCTCCCACCTGGAAAAGAGGAACACATATGTGAGAATGCTGTTTGTAGACTACAGCTCAGCATTCAACACCATTGTGCCCTCCATTCTTGACATGAAACTCTGGGCTCTAGGCTTAAACAGCTTGTTATGCAGCTGGATCCTGGACTTCCTGTCAAACAGACGCCAGGTGGTCAGAATGGGCAGTAACATCTCCTCATCACTGACTCTCAACACTGGAGCCCCTCAGGGCTGTGTTCTCAGCCCACTCCTGTACTCCTTGTACACACATGACTGTGTGGCAACCCACAGCTCCAATACCATCATCAAGTTTGCTGACGATACGACGGTGGTAGGTCTCATCACTGACAATGATGAAACGGCCTACAGAGAGGAGGTGCACATTCTGACACGGTGGTGTCAGGAGCACAACCTCTCCCTCAACGTCAGCAAGACCAAGGAGCTGGTGGTCGACTTCAGGAGGAATGAGAGAGAACACCGCCCCATCACCATCGATGGAGCACCGGTGGAGAGAGTCAGCAGCTTCAAGTTCCGTTGTGAAGAAGGCTCATCAGCGACTTTTCTTCCTGCGACGGCTGAGGAAGTTTGGAATGAACCGCCACATCCTCACACGCTTCTACACCAGCACCATAGAGAGCCTGCTGACTGGCTGCATCACCACCTGGTACGGCAACAGTACCGCCCGCAACCGCAAAGCCCTGCAAAGGGTAGTGCGCACTGCCAGCTGCATCATCGGAGGTGAGCTTCCCTCCCTCCAGGACATTTATGCCAGGCGGTGTGTGAAGAGAGCTCAGAGGATCATCAGAGACTCTAGCCACCCGAGCCATGGGCTGCTCTCACTGCTGCCATCAGGCAGGCGGTACTGCAGCATCAGAACACGCACCAGCCGACTCCAGAACAGCTTCTTCCCACAAGCAATTAGACTCCTTAACTCTTGATCCATCAGTTCATAACACACACTGGACATAATATCACTCAGCACAACCCACTGTAGATACACACACATTATATACACATTTATTTATCATATAGCATCTATTGTACATTGGATCTCTATTGTGATTAATATTGTATACTGTACATTGTATATTATTATTATTATAGCTTAATGTATATTGTTTAATGTATGTTTAGTGTACATTGTTTAAAGTATATGTATATTGTAAGTATGTGTATATTGTTTAAAGCTGTGAGAATTACACTCACATTGTGTAAATTATTTATTGTTTATTGTAGAGTTTACTGTGCTGTGAGTAATTGTGGGCGCATCAGATGTGTAATCTAATGTTGCTTTAAATGTTGTACATGTCATGTCATGACTGCTATGTTGCTCGGAACTGCACCTAAGAATATCATCTACTGTTGCACTTGTGTATATGGTTGTGTGACAATAAAGTGATTTGATTTGATTTGATTTGCTGTATGTGGACTGTGGCTGCTGCATAGAAAAGGGGCAGAGCAAACTACAGGTCAGATTTGGAGGATGGCCGGACCTCAATATCAGGCTGGACATCTGGCACTTCATGTGTCGGCTGGCAGTGGGGTGTATGCCTGATGCTCATCCTCTCTACCCAGTCTTCATGTCACGTCTCTCTGTGTGCATTTTTGAATGGGACCCAGATGATTTGGCTTTGTTGCGTCGGGCAAAAAGAGAATAACTGCAGGAGGAAGGTGTGCCTGTCATCACTGATAACCTTGTGGAACGACGCATCACCAAAAAAGAGCTGGTGCTCTATTGCCATCGGAGGACTCGTGGAGTGGAGTCCACAACCCGTCACCTTGACAGGCTTTTGCAAGAACTGAAGGGTGAGAAGGGGAGAGATCTGATGGGGGTTCCTCTGCTAAACACAGTGAGGATAGAGCACATCTGGCGTGTTCAGATGAGGCATGTTAAGTGCATCCAGGATCCACCAGGTGTGTATCTCTACACTGAGATGGGCACCACCACTACCAAGGGAGGATTAGTTCTCACAAAGTACAGGTGTGCCAGGGGCTCGACCTCCCTTGAATCTTTCCACCTCCACCTGAACAGGTTCATTCCAGGTTTGTGGCTCATTGTGTTTGCATTATAGTACATATACAACACAATAGAACATGTAATATCACTTAATATTTTCTGAAGAAACACATTATCTCAGTTTCATGTTTTTCTTTTTCTTCACTTCTTTACAGGAACCAGTGCTAACACACTGAATTTTCCATTGTATCTCCTGGAAGGTTTGAACAGGTGGAACCAAGACCGGGCAGCGGCATCAATTTCCACAAAATCCTCCCCTCTTCTCAGCTATGCAGGGCAGGTGGTGGAAAGCATCAACACCAACAGCCTAAATGTTTTTGGAGAGAAGCTTGTGCCCACCTTCCAACCTCCTGCACAGTTCACTGGTAAGACTCTCACAGTCCATTTTACAGCACAGTGTTCTCTGCTGATGAAAGGGCTATATGTTTAAAATGCTGCATTATGTTTTTTAGGGGAGCTAATTGGAGTGGACTATCTACTTAGTCAGATGGGGCAGCCACTTCAGTCAAGCAGACAGACCAGCTGCTGGAAGAAGTAAATGTAGATGAGAAGGATTAGGGGTCCATCAATGAGGACCCTACACTGAGTTTCCTCCTTGAAGATGAAGCTAATTGTAACCCACCTACCTACTTACTCCCTCTTCCCAGTCTGCCTTCTCCCAGTCTTCTGCTCCCTCATCCCAGTCTGTTGCTCCCTCATCCCAGTCTGTTGCTCCCTCATCCCAGTCTGCTGCTCCCTTCTTCCAGTTTGCTGCTGCCTCATCCCAGTCTGTTGCTCCCTCATCCCAGCTTGCTGCTCCCTCATCTCAGTCAGCTGCTCACTCATGCCAGTCTGCCTTCCCCCAGCCTGCTGTTGCCACCTCTTCTGCTCAGCCAACTACATCCACAGTCCAATATTCCCCCACTCAGGTGCCTGAGGAGCTTTTGGTATGTAAATTTGCCTGAGGAGCTTTTATGTATGTAAGGAACTTGCAATGAGCAGAAATTAATTTGTAATACGACAAACTGATTAATACTACCATTATGTCATTTCACTAATCAGTTTTTTTTTTGCCATTTACAATTCTACTGTTTTAGGTTGTAGATGAGCAAAACATTCCAGGAATGGACCGGGTGGACAGACTAGCTAAGTATTTGGTAGAGCTGAGGACAAGCACAGGGTAACCCTGAGCAGACATCAGGTAAGCAAACATACACACACAAATCACTGTACTTAATAACTTAATTATGTATGTGAAATTACCAGTTTCCTTTTTTCTCACCTATGCCTCTATACTTCTATTCTTCTTCAGGTTGATGACATTGTGTGCCTGTGGTAGAGCCTGCTTGAATATGACAAGCAGCGAGTGAAGTTTGCTGCCAGACACGAGGATAAGCTGACAACAGGGAGGTCTCCAAAAAAGAAGGCCGTTTTCACCCCTGGAGTGGACAGCCTGAAATGAAGTGTGTTGGCGTCTACAGTTTCACCAGCCCAATGGCCAGACTGCTGTCATCTTGTGGAGACGATTTTCATCAGGCTCTGTCACATTCATCAAAGTCCGAGGAGGACGTGAATGTCTCACGATGGCGCCGAGGATGGCTGCTACGTCGCGAGCTCCGCTGGAACATTGTAGTTTTTTGTTTGTTCTGTTTATAGTTCTTATGTTTTTCGTCTTGGATGTTGTCTGCCTTACTAAGTACGACAGACAGACACTTTTGGACATTGGTTCGGCAATCGCACACCGAAAACCGGACTTTAAATTCTTCAGTGACGACACGCTGCTTACAAACACAGCAGCGGAACCCTTTGTCTGGACGGCCCGACCACGCAAACGCGGCCGGAGAAGAGGGAAGAGAGCCGGCGTACTTATCAGAGTTAGACGCCGCGCAAACCGACCCCCGCTTCCCAGTATTTTACTGGCTAATGTTCAGTCTCTGGACAATAAACTCTGCGAGCTGAGAGCGCGGATCTCTTTCCAGCGAGACACGAGGGACTGCTGCATTATCTGCCTTACAGAAACCTGGATGTCCGCTGAGATTCCAGATTCGGCCATCGAAACCACGGGGTTCTCCGTGCACCGAATGGACAGAGAAAAAGATCTCTCAGGGAAAAGCAAAGGCGGGGGTGTGTGTTTTATGATCAACCGATCCTGGTGTGATCAGAGGAACGTACATTCTATCAAGTCTTTCTGTTCTCCTGATCTGGAATTTCTCATGCTTCTGTGCCGACCATTCTGGCTACCGAGGGAATTCACCGCGGTCATCATCACAGCTGTGTATATTCCCCCACAAGCCGACACAGACCGGGCACTAAAGGAACTGTATAGGACAGTGAGTGAGCAGGAAACCGCGCATCCTGACGCTGCGTTTATTGTGACCGGAGACTTTAACAAAGCCAACTTCAAGCGCATCGCACCCAAATACCACCAACATGTTAGCTTCAACACGCGAGGGAACCGTGTTTTAGATCACTGTTACTCCCCCTTCAAGGATGGATACAAATCACTCCCACGCCCACCATTCGGCAAATCAGATCACGCGTCAATCCTCCATTTTCAACTCCTGGCTGATATGATGAGTTCCATCCGCCAGCTCTTTGATCACCTTCTTGGTCCTGTACCTCCCTCTTTATCTGAGTGGCGACAGGCCTTCTCCAGTGGTGGAGCCCCAACTACCACTTCCCAAGCCTTTTGCTGGAGATCCTAGTTCCTGGCAGGGTTTCCTCACCCAGTTTTCCCTCACATTTGAGCTCCAACCCTCTAGTTTTCCCACAGACCTGAACAGCTCCAGGATTCCTCTGAGGACATGCAGTTGGGCCGTTCCAGGCTTTCTCCTAACGAGAGGGAACGGCGCATGAGAGAGCGTCTGTGCCCCTACTGCGGTGCTTCCGGCCACTTGCTCCGAGCTTGTCACCTATCCCTATCCCAGCTACAGGAGGGCTGTGATGGGGAAAATTAGTCCTCCTCCTACTAACGCTGTCCTAGTTGTTCCAGCCACTCTGTCCTGAGAGGGCCACCAACACCGGGTCCAGGCTATGATCGATTCTGGCACTACAGGTGACTTCCTTGATCTAACCTTGGCTGAGGAACTTAAGCTCCCTACCCAACTATTCCCTCAACCCCAGGCAGTAACAGCCTTGGATAGCAGACCTCTGGAACCAGGCAAAGTCACAGAGGTGACTCAGTTCCTGCGACTTACCATCTTTCAACACCAGCAGGGGGACCTTCTATCTCATTGACTCCCCCGAGTATCCTATTATCCTGGGTCACCCTTGGCTGTGCAGATATAATCACCAGATCGACTGGTCCACTAGCACCATTCTGAACTGGGGTTCCACTTGCCAACTTACCTGCCTGCTACAGAGTCCCTCAGCCCCTAGTTTCATGAGTCTGTCGACCTGTTCCGAGTCCCCAGTGTTTTCCATCAATTCAAGCCAGTATTCAGCAAGTCCCGGGCTACCTCCTTACCACCTTACCGCACTTACGACTGTGCCATTGATCTACTCCCTGGGTCCTGCCCTCCCAGGGGTCGGATATTCTCCTTATCTTCCCAAGACCGATCCGCCATGGATACATACATTAAGGAGTCCTTGGCAGCCGGCATCATCTGTGCCTCTACTTCCCCGGCTGGGACAGGCTTCTATTTTGTAGAGAAGAAAGACGGGGGTCTTAAGCCTTGAATTGATTACCGGGCCCTCAACAAGATCATAGTTCGGAATCGATACCCCATTCCTCTCATGGCCGCTGCTTTTGAGCTGTTTCATGGGGCTTCCATTTTTACTAAACTGGATCTCCACAATGCTTACCATCTCGTGCGGCTCCGGCAAGGGGACGAATGGAAGACAGCCTTCAACACCCCCACGGGCCACTACGAATATCTGGTGATGCTGTTCGGGCTCACCAACGCCACCGCAGTATTCCAAACCTTTATTAGTGACGTTCTCTGGGACATGCTCAATCTATTCGTCTTGGTAAACCTGGATGATATCCTCATCTTCACGAGGTCACTGAAGGAGCAAGAGGGGTATGTTAGCAGAGTTCTCCAGAGACTCCTTGATAATCATCTCTACATAAAACCAGAGAAGTGTGAATTTCATGTTTCCCAGACTCAGTTTATTGGGTTCATCGTCACTCCTGGCCACCTGAAGATGGACCCTAAGAAGGTCAAGGCAGTCCACAACTGGCCCACACCTGCCACAGTCAAGGAAGTTCAACGTTACATTGGCTTTGTGAACTTCTATATGAGGTTCATTAAGAATTCCAGCTCTGTGGTGGCTTCCTTGACGGCACTTACCAAGGGAGGAGGAACCAAGATTCACTGGGGTCCAGAGGCAGCAGGGGTCTTCGATGATCTCAAGCAGTGCTTCACTTCTGCTCTTATTCTTTTGATCCCTGACCTAGAAAGACCTTTTGTGGTGGAGGTGGATGTCTCAGAGGTGGGGGTGGGGGCTGTTCTGTCACAGAGGGGAGATGATGAAAAATTACACCCTTGTACCTTCATGTCTCGCCGCCTGTCTGATGCCAAGCGTAACTACCACGTGGGGGATCAAGAGTTGCTTGTGGTAAAACTTGCCTTGGAGGAGTGGCGCCATTGGCTTAAAGGGGCTCAGCATCCTTTCCAGGTTCTCACAGACCACAAGAACCTGGAATACCTCCAGCAGGCTAAGTGGTTAAACCCACGGCAAGCGCGATGGTCCCTGTTTTTTAATCGATTCCAGTTTCTCCTGTCTTACAAACCTGGCACCAAGAATGTTAAGCCGGATACCCTGTCTCGAGCCTATTCTCCTGAAACACAAGACACAAGGCCCTTGGCATCGATTATTTTGAGTTCTAGGATTGTCGCACCTCTTCAGTGGGAACTAGAAAGAGTGGTACGAGAGGCCCTTGCCCATGAGCATAATCCAGGCAATGGTCTAATATGGCCCTCTGAAGCTGGAAACAGACCTGCTCCACGCCAGAAGAAATGGTTTGACCTCTTTCAGAGTATGTACTGATAAAGTTAATGAGAAAACAACATGTTTAAACCCATTTAACATAACCTAGAAGTCTTTATTTGTACAGATAGATGTCCAATGTCCAATGCAGGTCAGTGGCCAGGCAACACTTTTTGGTGGACCACAGAAATGCCTTTGTGGATTCCTTCCTTCTAAGGTATGCATTTCAGATTTTCAGGTAATCATCTTTTTCATGTCACTTCACAATCATATTTTTGACTCAAATACCTTCAAAGGGGTCTGCTGTGGGATACAGAATTAGTAATTGAAAATGTTCTTTCTATTTATAAAGCTTGATAAAGTGATACTACTGTCTACATCCTTGACTGTAAGATAACAATGTTGGCTTTATCTATTCCCATAGCTTATCTAGTGATTAAATAGGCAGAGATAATTTCTAAAAGCAGAGATAACTTCTGAAAGGGTTTTTCTTTCTTTAATCGACCTTCATGGACTCAAGATGGCGCCGAGGATGGCTGCTGCGTTGCGAGCTCCGTTACAACATTGTAGCTTTTTGTTTGTTCTGTTTATAGTTTTTGTCTTTTTTGTCTTGGATGTTGTCTGCCTTACTGCGTACGACAGACAGACACTTTTGGACATTGGTTCGGCAATTGCATACCGAAAACCGGACTTTAAATTCATCAGTGACGACCCGCTGTTTACAAACACGGCAGCGGAGCCCTTTGTGTGTGCGGCCCGACTGCGCAAACGCCGCCGGAGAAGAGGAAGCAGAGCCGGCGTGCTCATCAGAGTAAGACGCCGCGCAAACTGACCCCCGCTTCCCAGTATTTTACTGGCTAATGTTCAGTCTCTGGACAACAAACTCTGCGAGCTGAGAGCACGGATCTCTTTCCAACGAGAGACGAGGGACTGCTGCTTTATCTGCCTTACAGAAACTTGGATGTCTGCTGAGATTCCAGATTCGGCCATCGAAACCACGGGGTTCTCCGTGCACCGAATGGACAGAGAAAAAGATCTCTCAGGGAAAAGCAAAGGCGGGGGTGTATGTTTTATGATCAACAGATCCTGGTTTGATCAGAGGAACGTACATTCTATCAAGTCTTTCTGTTCTCCTGATCTGGAACTTCTCATGGTTCTGTGCCGACCATTCTGGCTACCGAGGGAATTCACAGTGGTCATCATCACAGCTGTGTATATTCCCCCACAAGCCGACACAGACCGGGCACTAAAGGAACTGTATAGGACAGTGAGAGAGCAGGAAACCGCGCATCCTGAGGCTGCGTTTATTGTGACTGGGGACTTTAACAAAGCCAACTTCAAGCGCATTGCACCTAAATACCACCAACATGTTAACTTCAACACGCGAGGGAACCGTGTCTTAGATCACTGCTACTCTCCCTTCCGGGATGGTTACAAGTCCCTCCCACGCCCACCATTTGGCAAATCGGATCACTCTTCCATTCTCCTTCTGCCCGCTTACAGGCAGAGACTGAAACAGGAAGCACCCGCCCTCAGAACCATCCAGTGCTGGTCGGACCAATCAGACTCTATGCTCCAAGACTGTTTTGATCACGCGGACTGGGAGATGTTCCGGTCGGCCTCTGATGACGACATCGAGGTCTACGCTGATAGCGTAACGTGTTTCATCAGGAAGTGCGTAGAAGACGTTGTTCCGACCAAAACAATTCGGCTGTACCCAAACCAGAAGCCGTGGCTAAATGGGGATGTTCGCGCGGCACTCAATGCGCGGACCTCCACTTTTAACTCCGGTAATGCGGAGGAGCATAAACAAGCAAGTTATGCCCTCCGGAAAACCATCAGAGCAGCAAAACACCAGTACAGGGACAAGATTGAAGGACAGTTCAACACCACCGACTCCAGAAGCATGTGGCGGGGAATTAACACCATCACGGACTATAAAGGGAACACAAACTCCACCGTGAACACCGCTGCCTCTCTCCCGGACGAGCTAAACACCTTTTATGCTCGCTTTGAGGGAACTAACACCGCCCTCACGGAGAGAGAGCTCGTGGCTGTAGATGCAGAGGTTAGTTCACTCTCTGTATCTGTAGCGGATGTAACCCGATCCTTCCGGCGGGTGAACATCCGTAAAGCCGCGGGTCCAGACGGCATTCCGGGCCGCGTCATCAGAGCGTGCGCGCACCAACTGGCTGGAGTTTTCACGGACATCTTTAACCTGTCCATCTCCCTGTCCGTGGTCCCCACATGCTTCAAAACGTCCACCATTGTGCCTGTACCTAAGCAATCAAAAACCACCTGCTTAAACGACTGGCGTCCTGTTGCTCTGACCCCCATCATCAGCAAATGCTTTGAGAGACTAATCAGAAACCACATCTGCTCTGTTCTCCCTCCCTCACTGGACCCACTGCAGTTTGCATACCGCACAAACCGCTCCACTGATGATGCCATTTCATCCACTATACACACTGCTCTCTCCCACCTGGAAAAGAGGAACACATATGTGAGAATGCTGTTTGTAGACTACAGCTCAGCATTCAACACCATTGTGCCCTCCATTCTTGACATGAAACTCTGGGCTCTAGGCTTAAACAGCTTGTTATGCAGCTGGATCCTGGACTTCCTGTCAAACAGACGCCAGGTGGTCAGAATGGGCAGTAACATCTCCTCATCACTGACTCTCAACACTGGAGCCCCTCAGGGCTGTGTTCTCAGCCCACTCCTGTACTCCTTGTACACACATGACTGTGTGGCAACCCACAGCTCCAATACCATCATCAAGTTTGCTGACGATACGACGGTGGTAGGTCTCATCACTGACAATGATGAAACGGCCTACAGAGAGGAGGTGCACATTCTGACACGGTGGTGTCAGGAGCACAACCTCTCCCTCAACGTCAGCAAGACCAAGGAGCTGGTGGTCGACTTCAGGAGGAATGAGAGAGAACACCGCCCCATCACCATCGATGGAGCACCGGTGGAGAGAGTCAGCAGCTTCAAGTTCCGTTGTGAAGAAGGCTCATCAGCGACTTTTCTTCCTGCGACGGCTGAGGAAGTTTGGAATGAACCGCCACATCCTCACACGCTTCTACACCAGCACCATAGAGAGCCTGCTGACTGGCTGCATCACCACCTGGTACGGCAACAGTACCGCCCGCAACCGCAAAGCCCTGCAAAGGGTAGTGCGCACTGCCAGCTGCATCATCGGAGGTGAGCTTCCCTCCCTCCAGGACATTTATGCCAGGCGGTGTGTGAAGAGAGCTCAGAGGATCATCAGAGACTCTAGCCACCCGAGCCATGGGCTGCTCTCACTGCTGCCATCAGGCAGGCGGTACTGCAGCATCAGAACACGCACCAGCCGACTCCAGAACAGCTTCTTCCCACAAGCAATTAGACTCCTTAACTCTTGATCCATCAGTTCATAACACACACTGGACATAATATCACTCAGCACAACCCACTGTAGATACACACACATTATATACACATTTATTTATCATATAGCATCTATTGTACATTGGATCTCTATTGTGATTAATATTGTATACTGTACATTGTATATTATTATTATTATAGCTTAATGTATATTGTTTAATGTATGTTTAGTGTACATTGTTTAAAGTATATGTATATTGTAAGTATGTGTATATTGTTTAAAGCTGTGAGAATTACACTCACATTGTGTAAATTATTTATTGTTTATTGTAGAGTTTACTGTGCTGTGAGTAATTGTGGGCGCATCAGATGTGTAATCTAATGTTGCTTTAAATGTTGTACATGTCATGTCATGACTGCTATGTTGCTCGGAACTGCACCTAAGAATATCATCTACTGTTGCACTTGTGTATATGGTTGTGTGACAATAAAGTGATTTGATTTGATTTGATTTGCTGTATGTGGACTGTGGCTGCTGCATAGAAAAGGGGCAGAGCAAACTACAGGTCAGATTTGGAGGATGGCCGGACCTCAATATCAGGCTGGACATCTGGCACTTCATGTGTCGGCTGGCAGTGGGGTGTATGCCTGATGCTCATCCTCTCTACCCAGTCTTCATGTCACGTCTCTCTGTGTGCATTTTTGAATGGGACCCAGATGATTTGGCTTTGTTGCGTCGGGCAAAAAGAGAATAACTGCAGGAGGAAGGTGTGCCTGTCATCACTGATAACCTTGTGGAACGACGCATCACCAAAAAAGAGCTGGTGCTCTATTGCCATCGGAGGACTCGTGGAGTGGAGTCCACAACCCGTCACCTTGACAGGCTTTTGCAAGAACTGAAGGGTGAGAAGGGGAGAGATCTGATGGGGGTTCCTCTGCTAAACACAGTGAGGATAGAGCACATCTGGCGTGTTCAGATGAGGCATGTTAAGTGCATCCAGGATCCACCAGGTGTGTATCTCTACACTGAGATGGGCACCACCACTACCAAGGGAGGATTAGTTCTCACAAAGTACAGGTGTGCCAGGGGCTCGACCTCCCTTGAATCTTTCCACCTCCACCTGAACAGGTTCATTCCAGGTTTGTGGCTCATTGTGTTTGCATTATAGTACATATACAACACAATAGAACATGTAATATCACTTAATATTTTCTGAAGAAACACATTATCTCAGTTTCATGTTTTTCTTTTTCTTCACTTCTTTACAGGAACCAGTGCTAACACACTGAATTTTCCATTGTATCTCCTGGAAGGTTTGAACAGGTGGAACCAAGACCGGGCAGCGGCATCAATTTCCACAAAATCCTCCCCTCTTCTCAGCTATGCAGGGCAGGTGGTGGAAAGCATCAACACCAACAGCCTAAATGTTTTTGGAGAGAAGCTTGTGCCCACCTTCCAACCTCCTGCACAGTTCACTGGTAAGACTCTCACAGTCCATTTTACAGCACAGTGTTCTCTGCTGATGAAAGGGCTATATGTTTAAAATGCTGCATTATGTTTTTTAGGGGAGCTAATTGGAGTGGACTATCTACTTAGTCAGATGGGGCAGCCACTTCAGTCAAGCAGACAGACCAGCTGCTGGAAGAAGTAAATGTAGATGAGAAGGATTAGGGGTCCATCAATGAGGACCCTACACTGAGTTTCCTCCTTGAAGATGAAGCTAATTGTAACCCACCTACCTACTTACTCCCTCTTCCCAGTCTGCCTTCTCCCAGTCTTCTGCTCCCTCATCCCAGTCTGTTGCTCCCTCATCCCAGTCTGTTGCTCCCTCATCCCAGTCTGCTGCTCCCTTCTTCCAGTTTGCTGCTGCCTCATCCCAGTCTGTTGCTCCCTCATCCCAGCTTGCTGCTCCCTCATCTCAGTCAGCTGCTCACTCATGCCAGTCTGCCTTCCCCCAGCCTGCTGTTGCCACCTCTTCTGCTCAGCCAACTACATCCACAGTCCAATATTCCCCCACTCAGGTGCCTGAGGAGCTTTTGGTATGTAAATTTGCCTGAGGAGCTTTTATGTATGTAAGGAACTTGCAATGAGCAGAAATTAATTTGTAATACGACAAACTGATTAATACTACCATTATGTCATTTCACTAATCAGTTTTTTTTTTGCCATTTACAATTCTACTGTTTTAGGTTGTAGATGAGCAAAACATTCCAGGAATGGACCGGGTGGACAGACTAGCTAAGTATTTGGTAGAGCTGAGGACAAGCACAGGGTAACCCTGAGCAGACATCAGGTAAGCAAACATACACACACAAATCACTGTACTTAATAACTTAATTATGTATGTGAAATTACCAGTTTCCTTTTTTCTCACCTATGCCTCTATACTTCTATTCTTCTTCAGGTTGATGACATTGTGTGCCTGTGGTAGAGCCTGCTTGAATATGACAAGCAGCGAGTGAAGTTTGCTGCCAGACACGAGGATAAGCTGACAACAGGGAGGTCTCCAAAAAAGAAGGCCGTTTTCACCCCTGGAGTGGACAGCCTGAAATGAAGTGTGTTGGCGTCTACAGTTTCACCAGCCCAATGGCCAGACTGCTGTCATCTTGTGGAGACGATTTTCATCAGGCTCTGTCACATTCATCAAAGTCCGAGGAGGACGTGAATGTCTCACGATGGCGCCGAGGATGGCTGCTACGTCGCGAGCTCCGCTGGAACATTGTAGTTTTTTGTTTGTTCTGTTTATAGTTCTTATGTTTTTCGTCTTGGATGTTGTCTGCCTTACTAAGTACGACAGACAGACACTTTTGGACATTGGTTCGGCAATCGCACACCGAAAACCGGACTTTAAATTCTTCAGTGACGACACGCTGCTTACAAACACAGCAGCGGAACCCTTTGTCTGGACGGCCCGACCACGCAAACGCGGCCGGAGAAGAGGGAAGAGAGCCGGCGTACTTATCAGAGTTAGACGCCGCGCAAACCGACCCCCGCTTCCCAGTATTTTACTGGCTAATGTTCAGTCTCTGGACAATAAACTCTGCGAGCTGAGAGCGCGGATCTCTTTCCAGCGAGACACGAGGGACTGCTGCATTATCTGCCTTACAGAAACCTGGATGTCCGCTGAGATTCCAGATTCGGCCATCGAAACCACGGGGTTCTCCGTGCACCGAATGGACAGAGAAAAAGATCTCTCAGGGAAAAGCAAAGGCGGGGGTGTGTGTTTTATGATCAACCGATCCTGGTGTGATCAGAGGAACGTACATTCTATCAAGTCTTTCTGTTCTCCTGATCTGGAATTTCTCATGCTTCTGTGCCGACCATTCTGGCTACCGAGGGAATTCACCGCGGTCATCATCACAGCTGTGTATATTCCCCCACAAGCCGACACAGACCGGGCACTAAAGGAACTGTATAGGACAGTGAGTGAGCAGGAAACCGCGCATCCTGACGCTGCGTTTATTGTGACCGGAGACTTTAACAAAGCCAACTTCAAGCGCATCGCACCCAAATACCACCAACATGTTAGCTTCAACACGCGAGGGAACCGTGTTTTAGATCACTGTTACTCCCCCTTCAAGGATGGATACAAATCACTCCCACGCCCACCATTCGGCAAATCAGATCACGCGTCAATCCTCCATTTTCAACTCCTGGCTGATATGATGAGTTCCATCCGCCAGCTCTTTGATCACCTTCTTGGTCCTGTACCTCCCTCTTTATCTGAGTGGCGACAGGCCTTCTCCAGTGGTGGAGCCCCAACTACCACTTCCCAAGCCTTTTGCTGGAGATCCTAGTTCCTGGCAGGGTTTCCTCACCCAGTTTTCCCTCACATTTGAGCTCCAACCCTCTAGTTTTCCCACAGACCTGAACAGCTCCAGGATTCCTCTGAGGACATGCAGTTGGGCCGTTCCAGGCTTTCTCCTAACGAGAGGGAACGGCGCATGAGAGAGCGTCTGTGCCCCTACTGCGGTGCTTCCGGCCACTTGCTCCGAGCTTGTCACCTATCCCTATCCCAGCTACAGGAGGGCTGTGATGGGGAAAATTAGTCCTCCTCCTACTAACGCTGTCCTAGTTG
Organism: Romanogobio albipinnatus; assembly: GCA_023566225.1. Classification (NCBI taxonomy): domain Eukaryota; kingdom Metazoa; phylum Chordata; class Actinopteri; order Cypriniformes; family Gobionidae; genus Romanogobio; species Romanogobio albipinnatus. Next base: position 30,613,588 of record CM042245.1, on the reverse strand, counting down.
TTCCAGCCACTCTGTCCTGAGAGGGCCACCAACACCGGGTCCAGGCTATGATCGATTCTGGCACTACAGGTGACTTCCTTGATCTAACCTTGGCTGAGGAACTTAAGCTCCCTACCCAACTATTCCCTCAACCCCAGGCAGTAACAGCCTTGGATAGCAGACCTCTGGAACCAGGCAAAGTCACAGAGGTGACTCAGTTCCTGCGACTTACCATCTTTCAACACCAGCAGGGGGACCTTCTATCTCATTGACTCCCCCGAGTATCCTATTATCCTGGGTCACCCTTGGCTGTGCAGATATAATCACCAGATCGACTGGTCCACTAGCACCATTCTGAACTGGGGTTCCACTTGCCAACTTACCTGCCTGCTACAGAGTCCCTCAGCCCCTAGTTTCATGAGTCTGTCGACCTGTTCCGAGTCCCCAGTGTTTTCCATCAATTCAAGCCAGTATTCAGCAAGTCCCGGGCTACCTCCTTACCACCTTACCGCACTTACGACTGTGCCATTGATCTACTCCCTGGGTCCTGCCCTCCCAGGGGTCGGATATTCTCCTTATCTTCCCAAGACCGATCCGCCATGGATACATACATTAAGGAGTCCTTGGCAGCCGGCATCATCTGTGCCTCTACTTCCCCGGCTGGGACAGGCTTCTATTTTGTAGAGAAGAAAGACGGGGGTCTTAAGCCTTGAATTGATTACCGGGCCCTCAACAAGATCATAGTTCGGAATCGATACCCCATTCCTCTCATGGCCGCTGCTTTTGAGCTGTTTCATGGGGCTTCCATTTTTACTAAACTGGATCTCCACAATGCTTACCATCTCGTGCGGCTCCGGCAAGGGGACGAATGGAAGACAGCCTTCAACACCCCCACGGGCCACTACGAATATCTGGTGATGCTGTTCGGGCTCACCAACGCCACCGCAGTATTCCAAACCTTTATTAGTGACGTTCTCTGGGACATGCTCAATCTATTCGTCTTGGTAAACCTGGATGATATCCTCATCTTCACGAGGTCACTGAAGGAGCAAGAGGGGTATGTTAGCAGAGTTCTCCAGAGACTCCTTGATAATCATCTCTACATAAAACCAGAGAAGTGTGAATTTCATGTTTCCCAGACTCAGTTTATTGGGTTCATCGTCACTCCTGGCCACCTGAAGATGGACCCTAAGAAGGTCAAGGCAGTCCACAACTGGCCCACACCTGCCACAGTCAAGGAAGTTCAACGTTACATTGGCTTTGTGAACTTCTATATGAGGTTCATTAAGAATTCCAGCTCTGTGGTGGCTTCCTTGACGGCACTTACCAAGGGAGGAGGAACCAAGATTCACTGGGGTCCAGAGGCAGCAGGGGTCTTCGATGATCTCAAGCAGTGCTTCACTTCTGCTCTTATTCTTTTGATCCCTGACCTAGAAAGACCTTTTGTGGTGGAGGTGGATGTCTCAGAGGTGGGGGTGGGGGCTGTTCTGTCACAGAGGGGAGATGATGAAAAATTACACCCTTGTACCTTCATGTCTCGCCGCCTGTCTGATGCCAAGCGTAACTACCACGTGGGGGATCAAGAGTTGCTTGTGGTAAAACTTGCCTTGGAGGAGTGGCGCCATTGGCTTAAAGGGGCTCAGCATCCTTTCCAGGTTCTCACAGACCACAAGAACCTGGAATACCTCCAGCAGGCTAAGTGGTTAAACCCACGGCAAGCGCGATGGTCCCTGTTTTTTAATCGATTCCAGTTTCTCCTGTCTTACAAACCTGGCACCAAGAATGTTAAGCCGGATACCCTGTCTCGAGCCTATTCTCCTGAAACACAAGACACAAGGCCCTTGGCATCGATTATTTTGAGTTCTAGGATTGTCGCACCTCTTCAGTGGGAACTAGAAAGAGTGGTACGAGAGGCCCTTGCCCATGAGCATAATCCAGGCAATGGTCTAATATGGCCCTCTGAAGCTGGAAACAGACCTGCTCCACGCCAGAAGAAATGGTTTGACCTCTTTCAGAGTATGTACTGATAAAGTTAATGAGAAAACAACATGTTTAAACCCATTTAACATAACCTAGAAGTCTTTATTTGTACAGATAGATGTCCAATGTCCAATGCAGGTCAGTGGCCAGGCAACACTTTTTGGTGGACCACAGAAATGCCTTTGTGGATTCCTTCCTTCTAAGGTATGCATTTCAGATTTTCAGGTAATCATCTTTTTCATGTCACTTCACAATCATATTTTTGACTCAAATACCTTCAAAGGGGTCTGCTGTGGGATACAGAATTAGTAATTGAAAATGTTCTTTCTATTTATAAAGCTTGATAAAGTGATACTACTGTCTACATCCTTGACTGTAAGATAACAATGTTGGCTTTATCTATTCCCATAGCTTATCTAGTGATTAAATAGGCAGAGATAATTTCTAAAAGCAGAGATAACTTCTGAAAGGGTTTTTCTTTCTTTAATCGACCTTCATGGACTCAAGATGGCGCCGAGGATGGCTGCTGCGTTGCGAGCTCCGTTACAACATTGTAGCTTTTTGTTTGTTCTGTTTATAGTTTTTGTCTTTTTTGTCTTGGATGTTGTCTGCCTTACTGCGTACGACAGACAGACACTTTTGGACATTGGTTCGGCAATTGCATACCGAAAACCGGACTTTAAATTCATCAGTGACGACCCACTGTTTACAAACACGGCAGCGGAGCCCTTTGTGTGTGCGGCCCGACTGCGCAAACGCCGCCGGAGAAGAGGAAGCAGAGCCGGCGTGCTCATCAGAGTAAGACGGCGCGCAAACTGACCCCCGCTTCCCAGTATTTTACTGGCTAATGTTCAGTCTCTGGACAACAAACTCTGCGAGCTGAGAGCACGGATCTCTTTCCAACGAGAGACGAGGGACTGCTGCTTTATCTGCCTTACAGAAACTTGGATGTCTGCTGAGATTCCAGATTCGGCCATCGAAACCACGGGGTTCTCCGTGCACCGAATGGACAGAGAAAAAGATCTCTCAGGGAAAAGCAAAGGCGGGGGTGTATGTTTTATGATCAACAGATCCTGGTTTGATCAGAGGAACGTACATTCTATCAAGTCTTTCTGTTCTCCTGATCTGGAACTTCTCATGGTTCTGTGCCGACCATTCTGGCTACCGAGGGAATTCACAGTGGTCATCATCACAGCTGTGTATATTCCCCCACAAGCCGACACAGACCGGGCACTAAAGGAACTGTATAGGACAGTGAGAGAGCAGGAAACCGCGCATCCTGAGGCTGCGTTTATTGTGACTGGGGACTTTAACAAAGCCAACTTCAAGCGCATTGCACCTAAATACCACCAACATGTTAACTTCAACACGCGAGGGAACCGTGTCTTAGATCACTGCTACTCTCCCTTCCGGGATGGTTACAAGTCCCTCCCACGCCCACCATTTGGCAAATCGGATCACTCTTCCATTCTCCTTCTGCCCGCTTACAGGCAGAGACTGAAACAGGAAGCACCCGCCCTCAGAACCATCCAGTGCTGGTCGGACCAATCAGACTCTATGCTCCAAGACTGTTTTGATCACGCGGACTGGGAGATGTTCCGGTCGGCCTCTGATGACGACATCGAGGTCTACGCTGATAGCGTAACGTGTTTCATCAGGAAGTGCGTAGAAGACGTTGTTCCGACCAAAACAATTCGGCTGTACCCAAACCAGAAGCCGTGGCTAAATGGGGATGTTCGCGCGGCACTCAATGCGCGGACCTCCACTTTTAACTCCGGTAATGCGGAGGAGCATAAACAAGCAAGTTATGCCCTCCGGAAAACCATCAGAGCAGCAAAACACCAGTACAGGGACAAGATTGAAGGACAGTTCAACACCACCGACTCCAGAAGCATGTGGCGGGGAATTAACACCATCACGGACTATAAAGGGAACACAAACTCCACCGTGAACACCGCTGCCTCTCTCCCGGACGAGCTAAACACCTTTTATGCTCGCTTTGAGGGAACTAACACCGCCCTCACGGAGAGAGAGCTCGTGGCTGTAGATGCAGAGGTTAGTTCACTCTCTGTATCTGTAGCGGATGTAACCCGATCCTTCCGGCGGGTGAACATCCGTAAAGCCGCGGGTCCAGACGGCATTCCGGGCCGCGTCATCAGAGCGTGCGCGCACCAACTGGCTGGAGTTTTCACGGACATCTTTAACCTGTCCATCTCCCTGTCCGTGGTCCCCACATGCTTCAAAACGTCCACCATTGTGCCTGTACCTAAGCAATCAAAAACCACCTGCTTAAACGACTGGCGTCCTGTTGCTCTGACCCCCATCATCAGCAAATGCTTTGAGAGACTAATCAGAAACCACATCTGCTCTGTTCTCCCTCCCTCACTGGACCCACTGCAGTTTGCATACCGCACAAACCGCTCCACTGATGATGCCATTTCATCCACTATACACACTGCTCTCTCCCACCTGGAAAAGAGGAACACATATGTGAGAATGCTGTTTGTAGACTACAGCTCAGCATTCAACACCATTGTGCCCTCCATTCTTGACATGAAACTCTGGGCTCTAGGCTTAAACAGCTTGTTATGCAGCTGGATCCTGGACTTCCTGTCAAACAGACGCCAGGTGGTCAGAATGGGCAGTAACATCTCCTCATCACTGACTCTCAACACTGGAGCCCCTCAGGGCTGTGTTCTCAGCCCACTCCTGTACTCCTTGTACACACATGACTGTGTGGCAACCCACAGCTCCAATACCATCATCAAGTTTGCTGACGATACGACGGTGGTAGGTCTCATCACTGACAATGATGAAACGGCCTACAGAGAGGAGGTGCACATTCTGACACGGTGGTGTCAGGAGCACAACCTCTCCCTCAACGTCAGCAAGACCAAGGAGCTGGTGGTCGACTTCAGGAGGAATGAGAGAGAACACCGCCCCATCACCATCGATGGAGCACCGGTGGAGAGAGTCAGCAGCTTCAAGTTCCGTTGTGAAGAAGGCTCATCAGCGACTTTTCTTCCTGCGACGGCTGAGGAAGTTTGGAATGAACCGCCACATCCTCACACGCTTCTACACCAGCACCATAGAGAGCCTGCTGACTGGCTGCATCACCACCTGGTACGGCAACAGTACCGCCCGCAACCGCAAAGCCCTGCAAAGGGTAGTGCGCACTGCCAGCTGCATCATCGGAGGTGAGCTTCCCTCCCTCCAGGACATTTATGCCAGGCGGTGTGTGAAGAGAGCTCAGAGGATCATCAGAGACTCTAGCCACCCGAGCCATGGGCTGCTCTCACTGCTGCCATCAGGCAGGCGGTACTGCAGCATCAGAACACGCACCAGCCGACTCCAGAACAGCTTCTTCCCACAAGCAATTAGACTCCTTAACTCTTGATCCATCAGTTCATAACACACACTGGACATAATATCACTCAGCACAACCCACTGTAGATACACACACATTATATACACATTTATTTATCATATAGCATCTATTGTACATTGGATCTCTATTGTGATTAATATTGTATACTGTACATTGTATATTATTATTATTATAGCTTAATGTATATTGTTTAATGTATGTTTAGTGTACATTGTTTAAAGTATATGTATATTGTAAGTATGTGTATATTGTTTAAAGCTGTGAGAATTACACTCACATTGTGTAAATTATTTATTGTTTATTGTAGAGTTTACTGTGCTGTGAGTAATTGTGGGCGCATCAGATGTGTAATCTAATGTTGCTTTAAATGTTGTACATGTCATGTCATGACTGCTATGTTGCTCGGAACTGCACCTAAGAATATCATCTACTGTTGCACTTGTGTATATGGTTGTGTGACAATAAAGTGATTTGATTTGATTTGATTTGCTGTATGTGGACTGTGGCTGCTGCATAGAAAAGGGGCAGAGCAAACTACAGGTCAGATTTGGAGGATGGCCGGACCTCAATATCAGGCTGGACATCTGGCACTTCATGTGTCGGCTGGCAGTGGGGTGTATGCCTGATGCTCATCCTCTCTACCCAGTCTTCATGTCACGTCTCTCTGTGTGCATTTTTGAATGGGACCCAGATGATTTGGCTTTGTTGCGTCGGGCAAAAAGAGAATAACTGCAGGAGGAAGGTGTGCCTGTCATCACTGATAACCTTGTGGAACGACGCATCACCAAAAAAGAGCTGGTGCTCTATTGCCATCGGAGGACTCGTGGAGTGGAGTCCACAACCCGTCACCTTGACAGGCTTTTGCAAGAACTGAAGGGTGAGAAGGGGAGAGATCTGATGGGGGTTCCTCTGCTAAACACAGTGAGGATAGAGCACATCTGGCGTGTTCAGATGAGGCATGTTAAGTGCATCCAGGATCCACCAGGTGTGTATCTCTACACTGAGATGGGCACCACCACTACCAAGGGAGGATTAGTTCTCACAAAGTACAGGTGTGCCAGGGGCTCGACCTCCCTTGAATCTTTCCACCTCCACCTGAACAGGTTCATTCCAGGTTTGTGGCTCATTGTGTTTGCATTATAGTACATATACAACACAATAGAACATGTAATATCACTTAATATTTTCTGAAGAAACACATTATCTCAGTTTCATGTTTTTCTTTTTCTTCACTTCTTTACAGGAACCAGTGCTAACACACTGAATTTTCCATTGTATCTCCTGGAAGGTTTGAACAGGTGGAACCAAGACCGGGCAGCGGCATCAATTTCCACAAAATCCTCCCCTCTTCTCAGCTATGCAGGGCAGGTGGTGGAAAGCATCAACACCAACAGCCTAAATGTTTTTGGAGAGAAGCTTGTGCCCACCTTCCAACCTCCTGCACAGTTCACTGGTAAGACTCTCACAGTCCATTTTACAGCACAGTGTTCTCTGCTGATGAAAGGGCTATATGTTTAAAATGCTGCATTATGTTTTTTAGGGGAGCTAATTGGAGTGGACTATCTACTTAGTCAGATGGGGCAGCCACTTCAGTCAAGCAGACAGACCAGCTGCTGGAAGAAGTAAATGTAGATGAGAAGGATTAGGGGTCCATCAATGAGGACCCTACACTGAGTTTCCTCCTTGAAGATGAAGCTAATTGTAACCCACCTACCTACTTACTCCCTCTTCCCAGTCTGCCTTCTCCCAGTCTTCTGCTCCCTCATCCCAGTCTGTTGCTCCCTCATCCCAGTCTGTTGCTCCCTCATCCCAGTCTGCTGCTCCCTTCTTCCAGTTTGCTGCTGCCTCATCCCAGTCTGTTGCTCCCTCATCCCAGCTTGCTGCTCCCTCATCTCAGTCAGCTGCTCACTCATGCCAGTCTGCCTTCCCCCAGCCTGCTGTTGCCACCTCTTCTGCTCAGCCAACTACATCCACAGTCCAATATTCCCCCACTCAGGTGCCTGAGGAGCTTTTGGTATGTAAATTTGCCTGAGGAGCTTTTATGTATGTAAGGAACTTGCAATGAGCAGAAATTAATTTGTAATACGACAAACTGATTAATACTACCATTATGTCATTTCACTAATCAGTTTTTTTTTTGCCATTTACAATTCTACTGTTTTAGGTTGTAGATGAGCAAAACATTCCAGGAATGGACCGGGTGGACAGACTAGCTAAGTATTTGGTAGAGCTGAGGACAAGCACAGGGTAACCCTGAGCAGACATCAGGTAAGCAAACATACACACACAAATCACTGTACTTAATAACTTAATTATGTATGTGAAATTACCAGTTTCCTTTTTTCTCACCTATGCCTCTATACTTCTATTCTTCTTCAGGTTGATGACATTGTGTGCCTGTGGTAGAGCCTGCTTGAACATGACAAGCAGCGAGTGAAGTTTGCTGCCAGACACGAGGATAAGCTGACAACAGGGAGGTCTCCAAAAAAGAAGGCCGTTTTCACCCCTGGAGTGGACAGCCTGAAATGAAGTGTGTTGGCGTCTACAGTTTCACCAGCCCAATGGCCAGACTGCTGTCATCTTGTGGAGACGATTTTCATCAGGCTCTGTCACATTCATCAAAGTCCGAGGAGGACGTGAATGTCTCACGATGGCGCCGAGGATGGCTGCTACGTCGCGAGCTCCGCTGGAACATTGTAGTTTTTTGTTTGTTCTGTTTATAGTTCTTATGTTTTTCGTCTTGGATGTTGTCTGCCTTACTAAGTACGACAGACAGACACTTTTGGACATTGGTTCGGCAATCGCACACCGAAAACCGGACTTTAAATTCTTCAGTGACGACACGCTGCTTACAAACACAGCAGCGGAACCCTTTGTCTGGACGGCCCGACCACGCAAACGCGGCCGGAGAAGAGGGAAGAGAGCCGGCGTACTTATCAGAGTTAGACGCCGCGCAAACCGACCCCCGCTTCCCAGTATTTTACTGGCTAATGTTCAGTCTCTGGACAATAAACTCTGCGAGCTGAGAGCGCGGATCTCTTTCCAGCGAGACACGAGGGACTGCTGCATTATCTGCCTTACAGAAACCTGGATGTCCGCTGAGATTCCAGATTCGGCCATCGAAACCACGGGGTTCTCCGTGCACCGAATGGACAGAGAAAAAGATCTCTCAGGGAAAAGCAAAGGCGGGGGTGTGTGTTTTATGATCAACCGATCCTGGTGTGATCAGAGGAACGTACATTCTATCAAGTCTTTCTGTTCTCCTGATCTGGAATTTCTCATGCTTCTGTGCCGACCATTCTGGCTACCGAGGGAATTCACCGCGGTCATCATCACAGCTGTGTATATTCCCCCACAAGCCGACACAGACCGGGCACTAAAGGAACTGTATAGGACAGTGAGTGAGCAGGAAACCGCGCATCCTGACGCTGCGTTTATTGTGACCGGAGACTTTAACAAAGCCAACTTCAAGCGCATCGCACCCAAATACCACCAACATGTTAGCTTCAACACGCGAGGGAACCGTGTTTTAGATCACTGTTACTCCCCCTTCAAGGATGGATACAAATCACTCCCACGCCCACCATTCGGCAAATCAGATCACGCGTCAATCCTCCTTTTGCCCGCTTACAGGCAAAGACTCAAACAGGAAGCACCCGCCCTCAGAACCATCCAGTGCTGGTCGGATCAATCAGATTCTATGCTACAGGACTGTTTTGATCACGCGGACTGGGAGATGTTCCGGTCGGCCTCTGATGACGACATCGAGGTCTACGCTGATAGCGTAACGTGTTTCATCAGGAAGTGCGTAGATGACGTTGTTCCGACCAAAACAATTCGGCTGTACCCAAACCAGAAGCCGTGGCTAAACGGGGATGTTCGCGCGGCACTCAATGCGCGGACCTTCACTTTTAACTCCGGTAATGCGGAGGAGCATAAACAAGCAAGTTATGCCCTCCGGAAAACCATCAGAGCAGCAAAACGGCAGTACAGGGACAAGATTGAAGGACAGTTCAACACCACCGACTCCAGAAGCATGTGGAGGGGAATTAACACCATCACGGACTATAAAGGGAACACAAACTCCACCGTGAACACCGCTGCCTCTCTCCCGGACGAGCTCAACACCTTCTATGCTCGCTTTGAGGGAACCAACACCGCCCTCGCGGAGAGAGAGCTCGCGGCTGAAGATACAGAGGTTAGTGCACTCTCCGTATCTTTAGCGGATGTAACCCGATCCTTCCGGCGGGTGAACGTCCGTAAAGCTGCGGGTCCAGACGGCATTCCCGGCCGTGTGATCAGAGCGTGCGCGCACCAACTGGCTGGAGTTTTCACGGACATTTTTAACCTGTCCCTCTCCCTGTCTGTGGTCCCCACATGCTTCAAAACGTCCACCATTGTGCCTGTACCTAAGCAGTCAAAAACCACCTGCTTAAACGACTGGCGTCCTGTTGCTCTGACCCCCATCATCAGCAAATGCTTTGAAAGAATAGTCAGAAACCACATCTGCTCTGTTCTCCCCCCCTCACTGGACCCACTGCAGTTTGCATACCGCACAAACCGCTCCACTGACGATGCCATTTCATCCACTATACACACTGCTCTCTCCCACCTGGAAAAGAGGAACACGTATGTGAGAATGCTGTTTGTGGACTACAGCTCAGCATTCAACACCATTGTGCCCTCCATACTTGATGGGAAACTCCGGGCTCTAGGCTTAAACAGCCTGTTATGCAGCTGGATCCTGGACTTCCTGTCAAACAGACGCCAGGTGGTCAGAATGGGCAGTAACATCTCCTCATCACTGACTCTCAACACTGGAGCCCCTCAGGGCTGCGTTCTCAGCCCACTCCTGTACTCCTTGTACACACATGACTGTGTGGCAACCCACAGCTCCAACACCATCATCAAGTTTGCTGACGATACGACGGTGGTAGGTCTTATCACCGACAATGATGAAACGGCCTACAGAGAGGAGGTGCACACTCTGACACGGTGGTGTCAGGAGCACAACCTCTCCCTCAACGTCAGCAAGACCAAGGAGCTGGTGGTTGACTTCAGGAGGAATGAGAGAGAACACCGCCCCATCACCATCGATGGAGCACCGGTGGAGAGAGTCAGCAGCTTCAAGTTCCTCGGTGTCCACATCACAGAGGAACTCTCATGGTCCGTCCACTCCGAGGCCGTTGTGAAGAAGGCTCATCAGCGCCTTTTCTTCCTGCGACGGCTGAGGAAGTTTGGAATGAACCGCCACATCCTCACATGTTTCTACACCTGCACCATAGAGAGCCTGCTGACTGGCTGCATCACCACCTGGTACGGCAACAGTACCGCCCGCAGCCGCAAGGCCCTGCAAAGGGTAGTGCGCACGGCCAGCTGCATCATCGGAGGTGAGCTTCCCTCCCTCCAGGACATTTACGCCAGGCGGTGTGTGAAGAGAGCTCAGAGGATCATCAGAGACTCTAGCCACCCGAACCATGGGCTGCTCTCACTGCTGCCATCAGGCAGACGGTACCGCAGCATCAGAACACGCACCAGCCGACTCCAGAACAGCTTCTTCCCACAAGCAATTAGACTACTTAACTCCTGATCCATCAGTATCATAACACACTGGACAGAATATCACTCAGCACAACCCACTGTAGATACACACACATTATATACACATTTATTTATCATACAGCATCTATTGCACTTTGGATTTAAATTTTTCAATCTGTGAATAATATTTTATACTATACATTGTATATTATTATTATTATAGCGTAATGTATATTGTTTAGTGTATGTTTAGTGTATATTGTTTAAAGTATATGTATATTGTAAGTATGTGTATATTGTTTAAAGCTGTGAGAACTACACTCACATTGTGTAAATTATTTATTGTTTATTGTAGAGTTTACTGTGCTGTGAGTAATTGTGTGCGCATCAGATGTATAATCTGTTGTTGCTTAAATGTTGTACATGTCATGTCATGACTACTATGTTGCTCGGAACTGCACCTAAGAATTTCACCTACTGTTGCACTTGTGCATATGGTAGAGTGACAAATAAAGTGATTTGATTTGATTTGATTTGATTTGAGTAACTTTGCGGCGAAACTTAACAGAACCCGCGACTTAACGAAAAGAAAATAAACTTTAAGTAAAAGAAAGGAAAGTGTGAGAAGAGCAGATGGCCTGAATGAAATCTGTTAACCCATTTTCTTTGATGGTCTGCCACGATCGTCCGATCGTCGCTTTGCCGGAACCGAGCTGCGGACAGCTCTTGACTGAACAATGAACAGAACGTGAACACTCCGTGAACACCAACATGAACACAGCGCGAACACCCAGTGGTGAACGTCTCGCGAACAACACTGAACACAACTCTTCGTCTGTGAGAGAGGTTAAACTCAAAAACTTGCCCATCCCCTGGATGGATTCTGGCCAATTAGGGTTCAGGGGTGACTGGGTCTCCACCCCTCCCATAAAATTGGATTATCTATAGTCATTTAATTTCCTGCTCTTAAGCAGAGAGTAAAGTTAGACCTAATTTCTTACTATGAGGACATGATCGATTCTATAAAGATTTAATTCAGCTCATCTGCTTAATTATGTCAATACGAGCACAACGGTATCAAAAACGGTGTCTTTTCATCCACTCATTCAATAGTTACATAATTGCATGAATTTGGGAATGATATACATGCATAATAGTCACGTGCATCAGTTGTAAACACGCTAACAAACTATGTCGAAGGCTATTTGAGTGAAAGTCCAATAATCATAATCTTATACATTCTAGTATGTAACATTTTCTAGGAGTTTGCTTGAGTTTTAAACTGTGTCACTTGGAGTTCATTTAACAGTCCTTGAAAAGACAGAGACCTGTTTGTTTCTTTGTCTTGCGATCACAATGAGTCTTTTGTCCTCTTTGTGAAGTTTTGGTCAAAAGTCCATAGGAAATCACGTAATTGTGATATAGACGTGGTAGCCCGAGGCCAAATGGAGCCTCGTGATAAATGATCGATTTCCTGGGGTCTGGAGCTGAATTAGGGCTTTGTGAAAGGGATTGTTCATCTAATGAATCATTTGGAAGATTCATTCAATGTCTGCGACCATAATCGTTACATCAGAGTACTTTGCTTACTTTAGAAGGAGGGGCTTCATCGAAACAGGAACTAAAAAGATCGTTTGAGACAGACTGGGAATGCTAGTCTCTCTGTTTTATCCCGAGGTTTACTGCAGTCAGCCGGATCCGGGCCATATCCTGATCAGATGATGGACCTGCGCCCAGAGAAGACCAACACAGGACCCCGAAGTGTCCGCAGACACCGTGTCAATTAGTCTCCCCCTGCAACTGCCTCATCGACACGGCATCTTAATAAACCTGTCTCCAGTGTGATGAGTCCGATTGTTCGAATATTACAATTAAATAATACTTAAATCGATATGTCATCCGCAATAAACCGGTCTTCAGCGTGTTGACTCCGATTGTTCAAATATTACAATTAAATAATACTTAAATCGATATGTCATCCACAATAAACCCGTCTCCAGCATTTTGCCTCCAGTCCTTCGAATATTCCGATCTATTATGACCTCTGACCTGTAAAGCTGCCAGAATAATAATAATAATAATAATAATACGCTGTTTGTTAATTGGCCAGAGGAGAACTGGCACCCCGACTGAGCCTGGTTTCTCCCAAGGTTTATTTTTCTCCATTAGGTCACCTAATGGGGTTTTGGTTTCCTTGCCACTGTTGCCTCTGGCTTGGCGTGCTCAGTTGGGGACACTAAAATTTTTCAACTAAACATCGAAAAATCTAATTAATAAACTAAATGAACCATATAATAATGAACCATATACTACTGATCTAATTATTGATCTAAAGCCCACACTGTCACCGTATTAAAATTTAAACTGATGACATCAAATGACTATACAGCTTAATAAAATTATGCTGCATTATTTTCCTGTTTAACACTGTAAAGCTGCTTTGGAACAATCTACATTGTTAAAAGCGCTATATAAATAAACTTGACTTGACTTGACTGGGAAGAGAGGTGCTGCAATAATGTAAAATATGGGAAAATAAAGCGTTTTTTTTATCAATCAAGCATGAAAACCTATTCTAGTACACCCTAAAAACAAAATAAAGACTTCATAATGGGGCATAATATGACACCTTTAAAGCTGCTTATGATGTTGTAAAAGTGCTGCACACATGAAACTTCGTATTTATTTTATCCAAATAGGTTACACTTTATTCCAATTGTCCACTTTAGACAGTCTACTAAGTGTTTGTGTTAGGGTTTGAGTTAGTAGAATAAGTTTACGTAGGCCTAGTTGCAAAATAGTAGGATATCTGTTGGGGAAGCATCAAAATAAAGTCTTAGCAAATATTAAGCAGCAATATTAAGACAGTCTACTAATACACTAATGAAAGTTAGTTGACAAGTAGTTGCAAAGTTACTTATATTTAGTAGAATGATTAAAGTGGACCATCGAAATAAAGTGTTACTGTTTTGTATTGATTTACTATTAATGTAATTATTTACTTTCCTAACCCGATTCAAAAATTCTACTTTTTTTTTTTCAACACAATGTGAACATTTAACTACAGCTTCAACTGTGTAAGCATCTTGGCATAATATGCCTCTCATGTGTAATAATTATAAAAATCTGTTTATAGGCCCCCTAACATTCTAAGATCTAGGCCTACAGTATGTGTTTTTTTTTTCATCTTTCCAAAATAATTAGGGATAATTAGGGGTAATCCATTTAAAACCTCAGAGTGGGATTGTTTGAAATTGACTCCCAAGCTGATGCATAATAAAAAATCTTTTTAACATGCTCTAGAAAAATGCCAGCCAGAGTGAATACCCAAGTGAGGAAGTTATAGTTATATTATTGTTAGATGAAATGCAGGGTCCAGTCTGTCAAATGAAAATGCAAAAAATGCAAAGAGAGGAGTAAAAATAATTGCCGTAAGGGTTATTATGCAAATAGTTCAAACAAGTGCTACATCAGACAGAAAGTCATCTAAATGCCTTTATGCCTCAAATGGTGCTGTAACCAACTGCATAAATGCTTTTAAAGGTCAAGTGTTCTTGAACAGCATGCAGTTGTTGTTTACAATCATTCAATTACCCCATTATATTTTTTCCCTTGTGTAGAAATCACTTGTCTTGTTTCAGTGGAATTTTGCCTTATGATAATTTCACCAAGTTTGATATACAGTATTCCTGTATCAATATCCTTGTCCCTTGAATGTAGTCAAAATCTACATTTTCCCCCAACCCCCCCCCCCCCCAAACTGTATTTAAGTGTGCGCAATACAGTGGCTTAAAATGTTGTCATGCATTGTAAAGATCATTCATATTGACATATATTTACCAGACTGGTTTCCCATTTCCTTCGCTTTGTAACTGTGAGAATGTCCATTTTCTCTCAAGCAATCAAACACGACCCTAAAGGTGACAACAAGGACAACCACGATGGATTACTTGTCAATTTGCTTACGTAACGAAATCATGTCCTAAGAAGATGTATTGCGCCGCAAAGCAGGGTAGACAAGTTGTGTGGATATTAATTTACGGCTTGATTCATATATTTTAACAACTGACTACAAGTGGCAGAATGTGGATTGGGTTTAATTTAGATGTATTACTGTTAACAGAGGCTGGCAACGCAAAAAAAAAAAAAAAAAAAAAAAAAAAAAGACCTGCCAACATTTTCTGCTCAGATGTATGCCAAAATTTCTAGAATAGGAGTTTTAGGAGTGAATTTTATGAAAACATTAAACTTAGGCACATTAGATGCTTCAGAAAAACATTTGTTTGAAGATTTTTAGTTTAGCGCTTTAGTGTGTTGGTATAGGAGATACACATTTTAAAGGGGTCATGAACTGAAAAATTAAATTTTCCTTTTGACATATATGTAGCGGCCCTTTGGCGTTGAAGAATGAGGCAGAGAGTATCTGACGGGTGCTCTTGTTTTATTTTACTCAGATGCAATAAACTTCATGGCTGAAGTGTTCATGGTCTCAATTCTTTGTTGCAAATTCTATGCAAATGCACCATAACAATAACATCACAGCATATGGCACCGTAAACCTACAAATAAAACAAAATAACAAAGAAACAAACATATTTAAAATAAAAATTCCTAAACAAACTTAACCAACATTCACAATATAAACAAACATTCACTACACATTTAACATTGTTCAAATTAAATCAAATCTTACCAAAGAAATACATGAAAACAAACTAAACAAACCTCGCTCTGCTTGCCAAAGGGACACAAAAGTTTGAACCATTTTTCCCCGAGTTGATGTTAGCTCGAGAACGTGCACTGCCATTGCTCAGTTTCCTGTTTACTTATACTCGTTAATGCTCCCTCTAGTGGTAACGCAAAGCGAAGCAAATTAAAGGGGAAGGTCATTACACTCCCACCAAATCATGTTATAATAAACACAAACCCAAACCCATACATGATTTTTAAATTCCAATTACCCTTTTCAAAAAAAAAAAATTACATAACAAATAAAAAATAAAAAAACATATATAATAATAACCCTTGTGCTAACCTTTGTTTAATGCAAGAGAGTCGCCTGCTCTAATGAATCATTCACTCTCAAGTAGAACTACTAGTTTTTGAATTGGTCGCTCAATGACTGAAGATTTAGAGTGCCCTAACTTAGACTTTAGTTTTCGTTCTCCTGTTTGAACTTTAACTCGCCGTACTAAGCCATCGCTGCCTTGAATGACCTCAACAACTACCTAACTGCCAGTGATTCCTTGGCAACATGTCATTTTGATGATGACTATGTCATTCACCTTGAGATTACGTTGGGGTACATGCCACTTCTGTCGTGTGGAAATATTCAGGAGATACTCTCTTTTCCATCGACTCCAGAACTGTTCAATTAAGTACTGGACTCTGTGCCACCTTTTTGTAGCATACATGTCTTCCTTCAAGAATTTCCCAGGAGGAGGAAGAGCGGTCTTAGATTTCATGAAGATAAGATGGTTTGGTGTTAAGGGTTCCAGTGACTTGAGGCCATTTATTCCATCTACAGTTAATGGTCGACTATTAAAGATAGCCATCGCTTCATAAAACAATGTTCGAAGGGAGGAGTCATCAAGTCTGCCTGGGCATTGAGAAAGTATAGCATTCAGTACATTTCGCACAGTCTTAATTTGGTGTTCCCAGACACCACCCGAGTGACTAGCTGACGCAGCGTTGAAGATGAACTCACACTGATTTTCTTAACCTCACATTCTTTAAAGGTGCCCTAGAATGAAAAATCGAATGAACCTTGCCATAGTTAAATAACAGGAGTTCAGTACATGTAAATCACATACAGTGAGTCTCAAACACCATTGCCTCCTTCACATGTAAATCTCGTTTGTGAAAAACACCACGGAAAAATAGGCAAATCTCAACGTAACGCCAGCAGTGATGCAATACACGGGATCATTAATATGTACGCCCCCCAACATTTTCATAAGCAAGCACGTTCACTATCTGGCGAAACTGCGCAGCCGCATCATCTCTGCAGGTAAACAAGCATCACGCGAGGATAGCGAAATGGCAGATCATGGAAACAAATGTTATGTTCCAGGCTGTGCAGGGGATGTGAAGACGTTTCATACTCTTCCCACAAATAAAACATGTCAACAGGCATGGTTGATGTTTATTTATAATCGGATATCGCAACAATTGAATTCAAAGTTGTTAGTTTGCTCGGCCCATTTCACCACGGACAGTTTTTCAAACCCGGGACAATATCAAGCAGGCTTTGCTCAGCGTCTGACACTGAAGAAAGGGGCAATTCCAACCATATACCTGCAAGCAGTAAGTGATTTTATCCACTTCTTGACTGTCTAAACCATTTCTGATTAAATCGAAAGTTTCTTAGAGAGACAACATTAACGATAATATTCCTGTTGTTGTCTATATCCAACGCAAGATGCTATACGGTAAGAATAAGATAATCCAAGTGGCTTACATAACTAAATAGTATGTCTAATGACAAAGGTTAATATTATTTAATGCCAGTGTTGTCATAAATTAGTAAATGCAACCATAGATACGTAACATACTATGTTAGTTTAGTTGCTTACACATAGCTCACTCGATCCTTCTAGCTAACGTCAACACCTCCACCATTTAAGTTGAAACGATAGTAATTTGATATTTATTTATTTATATTTTTGACAACTGAAGTATGATTATATACTGATTGATATATATAAGGTTGAATGCCTAATCTCTCCATCGTCAAGACGGTCAGTAAAGTTGTGTCTGCTATCATTGAGCCGCAGTGAAACAGCCAATCAGAGCAGAACTCTGCATTAATATTCATGACCCTTCCAAATAAGGCAAAAACAGACCATTTCATCCTGGGGAAGATTTCTAGAGTTGTAAATGGACCTGTAAAACCGTAGCTGGACAATTATTGACCTTAAATAAGCCATATACCCTCTATGTAGATACCAGAGAACAATTTAAAATGTTGTTTCAAATCATTCTAGGGCACCTTTAAAGGTCCCATGGCATGAAATTTTCATTTTATGAGGTATTTCAACATTAATATGAGTTCCCCTAGCCTGAATATTGTCCCCAAGTGGATAGAAATGTTGATCGGTGTAAACCCGAGTTCTGGCTGTCTCTCTCTGCCTTTGAGAAAATGACAGGCCAGACGAGCCAATCCTGAAGTCTCCTGTTTTGACGTCCAAGCAGGAGTGGTTACCTCCCTTTCCTCCGCCCAGAGAATCTGGCACGCCCATGCAAACGCTCGAGAGATCATTCCTTGTGAACGAGTGAACGCTGGCAGTTTCTCAGTGTTTGGATGTACAAATGAAAACAGAAGTCTTTCTTCAGTTCCTTCTGATCTGTGATCAGTGATCTCTTATGTGTAGCTAATTATTTATTATTCGTGCACACGCAGCGGCTTCTCTCTCTCCCGACAGAACGGTGTTGTCGTGTTTTCTATCTTGTGAGTCAGTGTTTTTGTACGTCCTCGTCGCGTCTACCGGTTCTAAAATGTGCATACAGTCGTGAGTTTCTGCTCAATATCGGCCTCACACACGCCGAAGCTCGGGCTGCACTGGCCGTTGGCCTTCAACATCCCCGACCCCCAGTACTGCATCTGGCCCACAGCGGAGGCACCAAACGCGGCGTGAGATTAAGCAGACGGGGGGTAAGCATGAGCATATCTGGGCTAGGCTAGCCATCTTTCCCCACAATAAACTGGATTACATTCGATTACTGTTGTTGTGTCTTTGTTTGCGCTGTGTAACGTTACTCAATGCGCGTCACTGACGCTATTCATATGATTGGAACATATCTAGAAATAATGCTATACTCAACACTTACTAACTCGTTCATCTCGCTGTAATGGTACATTGCATGTGTTACAAAGTTGGTAATAATGATGAATACGGACTCGGTGTGACTGGGACTCGTGTTTATTCAGAACTCTCAGATACAAACACAGTAAACTCGCGCTGACTGATAGCGCTCTCATAACTCAGAAGTTACTATAAATAACTTTGTTAGCAATCGCTCCGTCTCCATGATGTCCGGTTCGCGAACGAATCATTCTTTTGAATCGGTTCTTTTTAGTGAACCGAACCAGTTCACCAAATCGGACTGAATCGTTCTAAACGGTTCGTGTCTCGAGTCAGCGCTGATCCATAATTTACTAAAGTTACTAACTTTCTGACAAGAGTGACAGCCCCTCCGACTAGAAATAAACTAATAACCTGAAGTATATGCTAGTAACTACAACAGTTCACCCTGAACTGAGACTGAGAACTGATGTGAAGTGACCGTCTCTGGCAGGCTCGTGCCTCGTTAAACCACGCCCCCTCCGCTCATTTAAAATGCAAAGATGTCAGCCAATCACAACAGTGGGCGTTTTTACTGAAGTCTCACAGCAGACACGCCTCTTGAAGCAGGGCATTCAGCCACAGGGCAAACAGCAGTATTGAAAAAATGCCTTTTATTTCTAAATTATGACATTTTATGATGTAAAAATCATACTAACAATATAAGTACACCTCAGGAAACATTATAAAATAATAGAAAAATGCCATGCCATGGGACCTTTAAGAGTTTCACGAAGTTCATTTCTCGCTCCCACAAAATTTGTACCACAATCACAGTAAAGTTGACGTACAGCTCCACGGAGGCTGATGAAACACCTTAGAGCATTAATGAACATGTCTGTCGACAGATCCTCCAGCATTTCGATATGGACAGCTCGTGAAGAAAGACAAGTGAACAGAAGACCATACCTTTTACACTCCTTTCGACTCATTTTTATGATAAATGGACCAAAGCAGTCCATACCAGTGTAGCAGAAAGGAGCAGAAACTTCAATGGGTTCTTTTGGAAGCTCAGCCATTTGCTGCTCCTCTACTGGCCGTCTGAGCTTTCTACATTGCACACATTTGTAGATCAACTTAGCTATGGATTTACTGCCGCCGATAACCCAAAATCCATTTGCTCTGAGCTCCTTGGGTGTTTGATACCTTCCTTGATGACAAATTTTGGCATGGTAGTGTGTCAAAATTTGTTTAGTGACATGGCTATCTTTTGGCAAAATGACTGGATACTTGACCTCTTCACTGAGAGAAGACTGTTTCAACCTTCCTCCAACACGAAGAAGACCTCCTTTCAACACCGGAATGAGATGGAAAAGTGAATTTGATCTCTGAAGAATGTGTCCTCCCTGAATTGCTCTGAACTCTTGGGGAAAAGTCTGTTGTTGAATGAGCTTAATGACAACCTCAGATGCCCTTTCATATTCTTCCACAGTCACAACGTCCTTAAGACTGTTATGTCTTGTGGCTAGCCTTTTTATTCTAACAATGACATTAATGAGGGTTCTCCAGGAAGAAAATTGACTGAATCGTTCAAGAAAGTCCGTACTAACACCACCTTTGGTCGCAAATGCTTGAACTAGTCTGACTTCAGGGTCTCCTACAAGTAGATTATTTGAAGGGTTATGAGTTGTAGTGATTGAGGCGATTCAGACACTTAATTATTAACAAATATGGTTTTAAATACTTTGGGCTGAATAACAGACCTTCCCCCAACACAACAGAGAAGGGCCCTCCGTTACCAGGGAAACCAGCTGATAAGGTGTTTTACGGCCCCAAAGGAATGCGGCCACATGGAAAGTTTCCAACTAAAGACACAAAGCCTGTAAAACACACATTGTGGCCTCAAGTTATAGACAAATCGTCTTTAAATGAACATGCACCCCAGGACATTGTATGTACACATAAAAATTATTGTAATGTGTTCCCTATCATTGCATTCCCTATGTATCCATGTCCTGTGAACGACTTACTCAACTTACGACTTACATGTAACCTCATATATGTCATGTCTCCTATCAAATTAATGCACGCTTCATAACTTACACTTCCACGTATGTCATGTCCTTGTACGAAGCAATATGTTTTTGTTGCATTAATTAGAGTATACCTGAGCACAGACTCATCGATTTCAGGCTTTGGAACAAAGAGCAATAAAACTCTCCAGAGGAATTTCCCGCTTGGAAATCCCAACAATCTCATTGGTCAAGCCTGCCTCCAGAGGGTGGGACTATTTTTGACCTTAAAAAGAGAGCTCGCAGAGATCCTTTTTCTCTTCTTCTCCTGCTAACACGCACACAACACGCTGAAAGAAAACAACACGGACAAAACACCAAGCCAAAGGCCTCACAAGGCCATGAAGCAGAAAGCCCAAACTCTGCATGCCATGTGCAACTTCCTCTATGGATTCGAAGCAACCACGCAAGTTCATCATCTCTTATTCATCCAATGCAGAAGAACTTGATCGCCACGTCAAAGCCATCGGACGGAACCCACAAACTTCCTCCTTCGATTTCACCTCGGATGGTCTACAGAATCAGGTTAAATTCAAGTAAAGTACGAATCAGAAATTGCGGTGTAGTTAGTAAAACTGTAAACCCCTTTGTTACAACAAAGGAGTTTATTGAGGATGGTTCTTCACAAGGTTTAGACTCTCTGCATAGATGCATCCATTTATTCTGACCCTTTCCCTTCCAACCACTTTAACCTTAACTCTTGTCATGTATGTTTGTGTATGTATGTTTCATGTTAGTGTAGTCTTGTTCCATGATTTAGTTATTAAAGTTTGTGCACAACATATGTTTGGTCCTGACTCTCTGCCTGCAAACAAATTGTCCCTTAAATGAACGATCTTGCTACGTGCTCTATAGGCGCGTACATAAATTAAAATAAATAATTATTTTTCTGTAGCCATGAAAAATATCCTTTTCTAAGAATTAATTAATAATCAATACTGAACGTCCATAGGACGAACTGATTGATTGTAATTTTAATGTAGCTACGTCAAATTAATATATTTAATTGAATTGAATATTCATAATTAATCATAATGAATAATCATAAGGAGTTATGAATAATTATTAATATTTCCCCTTAGAGCTAATTCGCTACAGAATGGTGGAGAGCGCTGGCATCATTTTAAACAATTGTTTGCAGACGGACCCAGCAATCAATCATGTGTTGTTCCATACATTTTATTAACACCATAAATGCACGTACAAGTGTCTGATAAAATCAGCAAAACTATAGCTTAAGTGCGCCTTCCTGTGAACAGCAGAAAGTCTACCAATGCTAGAACGCATGTTTGAATCGTACGATAAGAAACTAACCTGAAAGGAATCTCAGATTAGCAGCACGTATAACGGTACCAGAATAAGCATGCCTAAGCCTTTTTCTTACGAAGAAATCTCAGATTAGCAGCACGTATAACGGTACCAGAATAAGCATGCCTAAGCCTTTTTCTGACGAAGAAATCTCAGATAAGCAGCACGTATAACGGTACCAGAATAAGCATGCCTAAGCCTTTTTCTGACGAAGAAATCTCAGATTAGCAGCACGTATAACGGTACCAGAATAAGCATGCCTAAGCCTTTTCCTGACGAAGAAATCTCAGTTTAGCAGCATGGATTAACCTGTGTGACGAAGAAATCTCACTACAGTGTTTTAATGATGACTGAGCGATGAGTCCCGATCAAGGCCTTATTTATTCGTCACGTCATCGTATACACATTGATGCGCCAAACTGCTCATATGGAACAATCACGTCGAATTAGTGGTGCAAATCCTAGCCTAGCTAACTAGGAATTCGCCATTGTCTGTGAGTGAATGTACTGTTTTGATTGGTGAAAGAGTGGCATGCAACACGAGTTGCCATGCTGGCTCACAGCTACCCAAATACTGCTCTATTTGTGCTGGCTGTGAGCGTGCATTGGTTTCCTTGGAAATGCATGACCCGGAGGGTGTGAGCAGACCCCTTTCCGGTTCAATCTGATAACAGTGCAACACTCCACAGACCTTAGTGTAGACAAAGACCTGCGTGTAGCCAAAGCTAGCTCTTAAGTCTCAACTAAAGCTGTTAGCACCCTGCTAACACCTAGACACGTTTGAGCGTATAGTGTAACATTCGAACCAAAGACACTACATACATTGAGACCCTTTAGACTAAGTAACTCTGAACCACTGACAGGGAATCTGAAGCTTGTGAAGCTCAGAATCAACCGAATCAATTGTGTCACAAATGATTCACTGATTTGAACCACTCAAAGCGCCCACAATCTGCTGACCCCTGTTGGTCAGAACAGGAAGCTCAGCTTCCTCAACAAACCATTCACAAATGCTTTGTTGAAGGTACAATCAATTAAAGACAATCAATGAACCATTTAAACATGAGGTTTCTTATAAGGCGTGATATTTCAGTAAACTGTAGGACTCATTTTGTGAAAGCTGGGCTAAGTAGACGAGTAGGAGAATGTTTTCCCACAACCAAAGGCATCATCAAATGTGTCTAGATTTATAATTGATACAAACTCATATATAAATTATAGACATCGGTTCACGAGACTTAATGACAAATGGACATTTGAAATAATCTCGAAGATACTGTGATGTTTAAACGGCCTTGTTTACTGAAATCACGTGACTTTAAACAATTTGATGCACGCCAAATGACAAAATGATTCGTAAGAGTCTCGAAGCTTCACAAGACCCCAAGGCCTCAAAGGCACCGTGCTCTTGTTTTGTGTGTGTTTGTCCTACTCCGAACTTATTCCTCCTTTATGTTTTATTTTATTTGACTTAATTTGCTCACTTTGTTTAACATGAATACCCCTATTCAGCTAAGTTGAATCTAATTAAATTTCCAAATTTAATTGTTCACTTTTTTACACGACTTTCCTTTTAGTCTCTAGAAGCTATAAGGAAGGTCTTCTTTACTTTTACCTTATTTCAGTTACCTTACCATCACCATCTTCCTGCTCTGCATAAGATTACAATAGTTCTAGCAACTATCGTTTCTTTAATGAGTTACACAGGTTCAATCTTCACTCCTCAGTGCCGGGCCTAGTCCATGAAGTACGTTACCGTGCAAAGGCACTATAGACCCCAGATAGAACTAGAAACGCTTCCCGTTGTTTCTTTTCTTTTGACCCTGATGTGTTTGGTGTGTCTCTGATAGCTTTGCTACCAGTCTAACCCTAGGATTTTAATCTATCGTAGCATCACTAACAAGTGACCCCTGTTTAGCCGTATCTCCTAGTTAAAACTAAATAGGTAAAACACTCCTTTCTTCCTTTTCTTTCCCTTTCTGATCTCACCTTATTGTTTTATTTCAGTTTGTTTATTTTCTGTCACTCACGTAGTGAAAACCTGCCCGAAGAACCATTTGAATTTTGAGTAATAGTATGACCACACGTACAGCCCGGTCATTAGCTGACTGCTTGTAACCCGTCAAAAAGACACTCAAATTCAAAAGTTATGTTTACCAACACAGAATCTTAACACCCTGCCTACTAGCGGCATCCATCAACTATTCAACGCCTTAAGTGGCTCACATAACCATTCACGCGGCCCTCATAGCTGTTCTCCTACACAGTTAGCTTACCAGCTTTGTACAAACTTGCATCTGCCTTTGCCATCTTTCTTGTGTCCCACAAAGTGTGCCAGTATGCCTCAAACATCCAGCCCTGCCACCACCAGGAACCCCTGTAGACCCAGCAGAGCATGCAATGGGCATCCTTCAACCTGCAATGGCAGAGAAAGGAACGGCAAAACTACAACACAAGTGGACACCAGACACCCAGACTGAGCTACAAAGACTTGACCAGCATCATCATCTCCTTGGCCACACTCACAGGCCTCAAAAGGAAGGTAAACGGACTGATGCTGTAAGTCACAGAGTTCCACCGGGAGCCATCTCCCGCTCATCATGAGAATGCACAGTGCACCTGCAAGGATGCTGACAGGAGGGAGCTACCAGAGGAGATTACTGGTCTTCAGGAGGCTCTGACAGCTGCTGGGCACACAGAGCAGCTGGATAACACCACTGTACAAGACCTTGAAAGAGCACTGCTTCACACGAAGACCCTGTTAAAACAGCCAATGGGGAACTTAAAGAGAAAAGACACTAAAGCTAAGGCCCTTGGAGGCCATCTGCATGCAGCCAACAACTGAAGTCCAAACACCGACTCAGCAATCCTGCAGCATTAGAGACAAGCTTAATGTGGTGTAGTCCGAAGGAAAAAACTAAAAGGCCCAACCAACTGCAAGTGAACCCCCACAAGAAAGAGGTACCCTGCAGAACTTCACATCAGCAGCGCTAGCTCCTCCAGCCCTGCACACAGACACAAAGGGGGGAGGAGCCAAAGCCCTCTGCTTAACCTCTCACCCGCCAGTTTCTTGAAAGCCTCTGCAGCCGCAGAAGGAAAATGATTAATTCAAACAAACCTGGAACGGAAGGAGGACACCAGCTTCATGAACCTTCTCCTATGACACCAGTTAGTCACCGTGTAGGTGATACAGCCTGCCCCACACATTACCATGCAGGTGACTTGACAAAGAAGACCTGTACAAACACAAGGGCCCCCTCCGAAGGGGTTCTCAAACCCCAATGACTTTGAACTTTGAAACACAGAGGCCAAAGTGGGCACCAGAAGGCACCCAGCATGGCCATAATGAAAGACACCCTCTAGCAAAGTTCCTAATCAGCGTAGGGCATAACAATTTCCAAGTAGATGCAAACGTGTTCACAGAAACACAAAAGCCTGCATTAGTGAAATTTGAATTGGACTGTGTGAAAGAGAAATCTTCAATGACTGTGTAAGCCTCACATAGCCAACAACCTAGACACAGCATTGAAACTTACAGACCATTGATATACACTAGTTGATTTAGCTCTGCTGCGCATTGGTTTCCACGACAATGGCTTGTCAAAGGAAATGCTAAACCCAGACTGTGAGCTAGCATGGCCGAGCGCCATTCGCTTAAACCACTGTCCACCTAGAGGTTTGATTTTGATCATGACACGACATTACATTCTATATACATGCAGATCGTGAGTGCTGGCTTGTTAGATGCAGATAAAATGATAGCTTGAATTGACATCTCTACTGTAACAGAAAGAGTCTTAACACATCTTAACATATGTCAAATGGTATTAGCATAAGCCTACTCTGACTTTAGAAAAGGGACTCTAATTTCAGAATTAAAGCAAAAGTTTTGACAAAAGAATCTCAGCTCAGCAGCATATAAACTGTTTAACCTGTTTCTGATGAAGGAATCTCAGTGCAGTGTTATGTAGACATAGATTTGGGCGATGCTCCCCTGTCGACAGTGTAAAGGCCTTAGAAATTATAGTCAGATTGATGTCATTCATCTAAACATTGGCTGCATTTACAAGCATAGCTACCTGTTGATCAATACTATGTTTCATTCACTGAAAGAAACATCAGTACTCATTCATGAGACGAATGTAATTTGGTGTGCTTAAACAAGTTAACTCAAAACTGTTTATTTACTCGAGACAAGTGCAAGAAGCCTACCATCCAAAACAGAGAGAAGCACTTGCAGATAGAGACTACATGAGTAAAATTTGCAAATGCCAAACAATATTTGCGCTTTACTGAGTACAACGTCATGTTTTTGAATATCTGAAGGTATAGGCACCACCTTTTAACGCTATATAGTGTGGTTTCGTCTCCCCATAGAGCCAAAAATTCTCTGTTCGAAGTAGATGTGCTACTTCCTCGCTCACTCTCGTCTCTGTATGCACAGAAAAGCGGCGAGCAAACTGCAGAGCATAGCCTTGCTTCACTGTTTTTAGCACCCATTCTGATACACCCGAGATGGCTTCCCACGCTCTCGCGTGTGCCACTCGGGGCAGAACGGCCTCCGGGCTCTGAACGCCGTGATTCGCGGGTTCGATGGCCTGACTGGGAGGGGCGGGCGCGGTGCGCGCGCTCTCTGTGCTCTGGGCCAGCTGATCGCTTACGATGGCTGGCCGCCCTACACACTGTGTCTCTGCCGCTTCGAGCGGGGAGCGCTTTGTGTGTGGCCCTACACTCAGCGTCCTGGCCACCATGGGCGGGGAACAAATGGTGTGTGGCGCGGCGCCGGGGGCAGAATGTTCGCGAAAATGTGTGAACGCGTTTGAGCGGGCACATCTCTTATGCGTGGAACGTGACCGGTTAAGAGGGGCTGTGTGACAGCGCATGTGGTGGTTAGGTGTGGGCGCAAACAGGCGGACACGTGACCTAACTCTAGCACTCGAGCGGCCGGTGGCCACTTTATGTGAGTGAGAAACACAGGATTTATAGTGCTTGGGTGCAGGGGTGAACACAGAAAAGTGGGCACAATTACTGCATTTGAAACACATACGGCGTGAGCCGTGCAACCAGAAATAATGCAACTTTTGTGATTTCTCTGGTTCGCTGTAAAAACGGCGGTTGTAGACAAGCGAGAAGGCAGTTTTGCCGGCTCGTTGGCTGCGTGAGATCCATCTGCAGCAGCCACAATGGTGGGGGCTGACAGGAAACAGAGTTTTGACGGTGGTCCGGCCGGGGCGGGACTTAACCGTTGTTTCTCCCCTCTGGCTAGGAGGTCTTTGGAAGCTCGGGCTTCAGCGCGATCCTAGGCCGGGGCCCCCGAGGGGGAGGCGGCTTGCCTCGACTGGAAGAGCGCGATCTGGGGCGCTGTCTTCGCTGAGACGATCCCGTTGACCGATGGGCCGAAAAGGCCGGATGGGGAGAGCGGGGCGTTGAGAAAAGCCGCGCGCTCCGTTTCTCTCATGTCAGCGAGCGTGAGCCAGAGGTCCGAGGGCTTGTGCTGCGGTCTTGGTAGCGTGAAGGGAGAGATCCGTTGCGCTTCTCAAATCCGTAACCAACTCTGTGTCCTTGCTTTTCTCGTCCAAGTCACGGAGGAGATTAGCCTGGAGGATTTGTAGCACAGCCATAGAGTGAAGAGCGGATGTCGCCTGACCGGCGGCAGCGAAAGCGCGGCCGATCAGCGATGACGTCGTTCTGCAGGCCTTGGATGGGAGAGCAGCCTTTGAGCGCCAGCGACCGCCTCTTCCACCGGAGGGATAGCGTTGTAGCCTTTCTCAGCAGCGCTGTCAACTTGTGAGAGCGTCGAAGAAGCTTGAGACGAGACACTCGCGGAAAAAGGCGCGTTCCAGGACTTCACGAGCTCCTCGTGAAGCTCTGGCAGAAAGGGTGCAGTCCTGGAGGTGGGCGCGCGGCGGCGACTGTTCAAGAAGCATCCGTCGAGCCGGTTCGGCGCTGCCACCTTGGGTGGAGACCATTCGAGGCCTAGCTGCTCAACAGCTCGGGTGAGAAGGCGCATGAGCTCCGCGTCCTCACCCGCTCGAGAGCTGTCGGAGGCCAAGATGGAGCAGCTGTCGGCGCGTTCAGCGCCCGCATCCGCCTCATCCCCGGAGGCGGTCGACAGACATGGCGGCCTGGGGTGGGGGCGGGGAAGGCGAGAGAGAAGCTGGCGGGATAGGTTCCGGCGAGCTTTTCTCTACAAACTCCGGTGTCCGCTGCGAGCTGCGCTTTTTCTTGCGCGGCCCGACAGGGACTGGAGGGATGTCATCGTCGAACTGTTCGAGTCGAGCCCGCAGGGTCGACATCGTCAGTTCCTCGCACTCAGGGCATCCGCCGGCGAGGAGTGCGGTGGCGGCGTGGTCACGGCCCAGGCAGAGAGCGCAGATCACGTGGCGGTCTCCGGAGCTGAGCGGCAAGTGGCACGAGCCGCAGGTGGATCGAGACATTTTGAATCAAACGCTCAGCTTTTTTAGGAACAGTGTGACGCAGCGGTGGCGAATACAGCCGGCTTCTCCAGACGCTGTCCTCTGCTTGCTGGTCTGCTCGATTCGACGGCGGCGGGTTCCAGAGATCCAGCGATGCGCAGGGCTTCGCTGAAGAAAAGAAAATCGAATATACAGCCTGCGAGCCCTGCTTATATACACGTGGCCACGCCCTACCTGTAGGTAAATGAGGCGTGAAGGGCGCAAAGCGCCCTCATTGGTTGCCACGTCATGCGGGCTCACCGATAGGCTGTTGCAGATGCCAGCAGAGCAGCCAATAGTCAATAGCCAGGCTGCCGCACTGCGTTGACAATGTTACAAAATTAAGGATAATTTGGGGTTTTTCAGAAATCTCGAAGAAAGAATGCTTTCCCGAAGCGTAAGAAACTTACGCAATACGAGAGAACCTCTCGTAAGAGAACACATGTTAGAGAAAGATTTCAAACAGTCTATAGACAGCACATTAAATCGGGAAACCAGCTTCAGGCAGGCTGTGGATTCTAGCTTGGCAGGGTTGGAGGACTATTTTTTAAATGCACTGGAAAAATTAGAAAAGGCTGTAACAAATTTTTTCTTAGGAGAGACCATAAATGGGAAAGTCAAATGAGGAAATTAAGACTAACTAGCACTCCCTCAATCTCCAGATTACAGGCCTATTCACCAGATGCCTCCCGGTTTTCTTCTGTCCATCAGCCACAGATCCCGGCTCCCGTATCTAGAGAGAAAAATACACTGTTTAAACCTCTCAATGATACATATGACTTGTTACCTCCTATGCATGCTCATCACCAAAATGTGCTTACCTCTTCAGTAGGTGCTGGTCCATCCTCATTCTGCGCTCGACCTCCGATCCGCATTGAGTTCCCTTCCTTCGGCGACTCCTGTGAGACAGCAGAGGTGCTTAACTTCATCGAGCAGTGTGAGAACTTCCTGGAGATCAGGCCCCTTCCTTGTGTCGAGCTCATCGGAACCTTAAGTACAGTCCTAAAGGGACCCGCTCTGAGCTGGTGGAAGGCGGAGAAGGCAAAGGTAACAGACTGGATGTCCTTCAAAAAGGCGTTTATAGCTGCTTTTCTTTCAGATGATTACCTCTCTGAAGTGGAGGAAAAGCTGAGGATCCTGGTTCAGCAGCCACAACAACGCCTGAGGGACTTTGCGTATGACTACCGGGCCCTCTGTCTTAAGTGAAAGCCAGCGATCTCAGAGGAGGAACTGGTGAACCGAATCCTAAACAACAACAACCCCAGGGTCGCAGGATGTCTAAGAGGGACAGTCAACTCAGTGGAGCAACTGGTGAAGGTTGGGTCAAGGGTAGAAAAGGACTGCATGGGAGCCAAAGACCACTGGCAAAAAGTCGGCACTCAGAGCAGCAAAGAGAAGCCATACAAAAAATTTGGGGAACGTACCTTCAACAAAAACCTGACAGGAGTAACTCTAGCACAGTCCCATCCCGGGTCATCTCTCCTGGTTGTGCCCGTAAGGGTGAATGGCAAAGAAGTGAAGGCGGTACTGGACACAGGAAGCACATACACATTAATGCAAGAGAACCTGTGGAAACAGTTGAAAGGGGAGACGGCATCTGCCGTTAACTCCAGCCCTCAGAGATTTATTATGGCGGACGGCACAATTCACCAGTCCAGAGACCTACAGACTGTGGATCAGGTTTCAATGGCACGACCAAGAGTGCAGTATGGATACTTATATCCTGAAAAACACTCACCTCGCCTTTCCTCTTATTGCGGGTCTGGATTTCCTGAGGGTCACAGGTGTTCTCTTGGAGGTGGGACAATGCAGGTATGGGTTAAAATCTGACCAAGGATACACCTATTACCCTTTCTTGCCTTCTCTGATACCAACAGGTCCAGTTACCTCTTCAGGACAGGCTCATTCTCTTACGGCTGCAAAGCTGAATCTATACTATGCCTTACCACCAGCTGACAGGTTTTCTGAACTCACGTCCTTCAACCCAGAGATCACTCAGTGGGACTCGGACAATCAGGAAGAGATGAGGAAATTGATCTCCACCTGGCCACTCACCACCTCTAACACCCTGGGTAAGATATGGCGTTATTTTTTAGTCAAAAGTTATGAGCGTGTAAGACATGCTCACGAGCATATTATGTTATTTCACACGCGCAAAAATGAACCTTCAGCTGGCATGATAAAAGTACTCGCGCACAAATTCATCAACCGAGAGGTGCACAGGTAGCTGCGCGCGAGCGCCTGGCATACTCTCATAGGTTAACTCTGCTTGTACAGTGGAATCCTCGCGCGCAGCGGGCTTCTGCTCGCGGAGTGCTGTTTTGCTCGCGCAGTGGATTTCTGCTCGCTCAGCTGATTTCTGCTCCCTCGAGTCTAAATGACTTTTGACAATTTGGGGGCGGAACCAAGGGAGGGCACTTACTCTTTTATGATTGGTCAACTTTCATCGTAATCACACCCACAGGGACATCCTTGTACCTTGATTGACAGCTCTCATTACAGGAAGCACGGAGTTGGGTTAAGTTACCACCGAAGAAGAGTGGGAATGATTTGCGAACGATGAAGCCTACGTTTTGTTAAGTAAGTTAACATTAACGTTACATATTTTTGAGCAAAAAGTAACGTAACTAGCTAGCCTATTCGTTCTGTAGCTAACGCCTTAGCCAACACTTTGTGATGCTGATCGCCCGACACTCATTTTAAAACTTTTAATCTTTAAAAACTGCATCTTAGACAACTAACGTTAGGCTAACTGAATCATAACATAATTATTTTCACATGTAAAAGTGCTATTCTTATTGACGCTGATTTAATGGATTTGATTTTGCAGACTAACATCCAATGCAGTAAAATACTGTTTTGAATGTTGGGTAACTTAGCCACATGTTCACACTGTCCCCTTATTGTATTTTTGTGTGGATCCAGCTCATCTTGCCGTTTATCGATGTAAGAAAAAATGGCGGCCGCAAAAGAGGAGGTGAACTATTTTCTAAAATGTTTATTACGTTAAAGTAGTTCATTTGTGGTGGTGTTTGTTTCAGTTACATTTCTTTATTTCTCCCCATTCCTCTAGGACGATTTGCGCAATATGGCCCTCAATTTGGTGGCCAGGCTGAGAGCTACAATGAATAATCCAACACCAAACAGTATGTATCATGAGTAACTATCTTTACTAGGTTGCGTTGCTATCTCTAGTCAACATGTGTGGTTTTGATTACATTATGTTGCTTTCCCTGTATACATATAACAATATATAAATACGGTTTGTGGAACAACTTATTGCATTCGTCATGGAAGTGTTGCAGTCATCATCATACAGCTCACCTATTCATTTAGCCTATAACACAACAGAAGTTACATGATGTCAGTGAATTAATTATGTTGAATGAACAATGAAGTTCAGGGACAGTACAATGCGCAGTCAAGCTCAGCCAGGGTATCCAGGCAGGACACATCCCAGGAACCACAAGAGCACAATGCAGTGCGTGGACCTGCACAGGCACCTTCAGGGACTGCAGTTCAAAAGAATATGGCCAGGTTTGGATGTTGTTCAAAGGATGCATCTCAGCTGTTTCAACAACAGCCCTCTTCAGTTCCTCACACAGTTGTTTGACTGCTGATTCAAATTAATTTGAATTTCATCTACTCCTCTTTCTACAGGTGTTTCCCTGGATTATTTAAAGATAAGCATAAGTGTAGGCCTCCTTCGCGATTGTCTAAAAAAAGGTCAGGCACCAAAACAACGCCAATCCAATTCTTTCTTCTGGACAGCCCAACAGAGAGAACCCCCAAACCTTCTGATGAGCTAAAGCTTTTACAAGCTGGGTTAGGAAGAAGGACTGTAAATGTTCCAGAGGATGCTTGCCATAATGAGGTATGTGGTATGACACTTAATGAAGTAAGAACTGAAATTTGCACAAAATATTATTAACCTATACTAAAACAGCATATCCAGTGAAAACAGTGGCCCCAATCTTAGCCACCAAAACCAAATAATTTATTTTTGGAATGCTGCCAATAACTCTAATGAACAGATTTGTCTTGAGCTCATTGATTTGATAAATATTTGCTAATCTTACTCACACACTTTAAATTCATAGATTACATGCATTCTTTCTGAGACGTATCCGAAGATGTCAGAACTGGAGGGTGCTTGGATGCTGCACAAAGCCATGGGTAAAAAGCAAAAGATTGAAGTTTACTTTTTTTCTCCAAGCAAAGGAAATTTATTGAATCTTTTTGTTTGTTATAAAGTTGTCATGTTTGAAAAGTATGATCCTTCCAACAAGGGGCAGGCAGAAAATAAATATTTGTTTAATATTTGAACTTAAACAGGAGGATCAGGTCAACGGAAACTCAACTTGTTGACACCTGAAGAGGAAGGATACATAGGGGCCAGCCTTGTGAAGAGCTGGGGAGGCAAGGGCTGTCTCTACATTATGCCCATCCAGAACACACTGGACATTTCTCCCCTACCCTTCACAGCTCTGGAGTTCCAGGCCATGCCGAAAGCCCGGTGTGTGTCATGCCAGGAGTATGTGCCTCTGCAGCTCCTCGGTCTCCATGTCAATACATGTATCCAGGTCTAAAGTCAAGGTTGAGGTATGGCTTGCTGATTTGAAACTATAACATTGATGTTCTTTCTCCTTATTTGATATACAGGTTGGTCATTGTGTAATTTCTTAAATTTCACAGCAACTATTGGATGGTGGGACCATGTTAGCAGTGTCCCTGTCAGCTTAACCCAAAATTGCTTCTGGCACTGTTGTTTATAGCTATTGTTTTTTTGTAAGTCATCAAGTCTTGATATTTTATTTTATAGACCCACAGTGATGATGACATTATCAACTTGGATGACGAAGTGGTAAGCTATCAATACAAATGAAGAGATCATACATAGCATTTCATATTATTGAGCCATACATTTATGATTTTATGTCAAATATATCTGGTGGGACCATGTTAGCAGTGTCCCTGTCAGCTTAACCCAAAATTGCTTCTGGCACTGTTGTTTATAGCTATTGTTTTTTTGTAAGTCATCAAGTCTTGATATTTTATTTTATAGACCCACTGTGATGATGACATTATCAACTTGGATGACAAAGTGGTAAGCTATCAATACAAATGAAGAGATCATACATAGCATTTCATATTATTGAGCCATACATTTATGATTTTATTTCAAATATATCTGATGTGAATGACCCAGAAATGTTTTACAGGCATCTGGTGATGTGCAGCCATCACATTTGGAGAGAAAGGTGAGCAAATTGCTTCTGTTTCTTCTTAAGATTTAGGTTTTAAGAATTAACCAGTGAAATGTTTTACATGATCTGTTCTCATCAAAGAGCATGTTTACATCTGACCTCTGAAAGAGTACACTGTAAAAAATTGTGCTGTAAAATAACGGTAATCTACTGGCAGCTGTGGTTGCCAGCAATGTACTGTTAATTTACAGCCCTCTACTGTTTTTTTTACAGCTCTCCTTTTTTACAGTATGTTACCGTAATAATACCATGAAAGGTAACTCTTTTCATTTGAAAAACTGATTGCTTCAAACAGTTCTCATTTTAAAACTAGCATTCATATGGTGTTTGTACTGTGAACATTTAATTTGAGTCCACTGAAAAGGAACCTTTCTTAATATAAACTGCAAACACGTAATGTGTAGTAGTGAAAGTAGATTACTTTAACTTCAATTTTTACAGTTCATCGCTAGCAATAGCACACATGTATGTGATAAATTACTCAACAAACAGCTCATAACTGCATCAGCAAACACAGTCATTGACTTTAAATAAAGCATCAGGCAGCATTTCATCAGTGTTTCTCTGCTCATCCTGGACTGAAGCACAGGCTCTACTCTCTTGCACAATGGTGACACACAAAACGAATTAATTAAACTAAAAGATCTCTTCTATATCATCTTGTGCAACAACACATAGAAACAGTTCATTTTAATATTTACTCTCCTTATCAGTTACAGACTTTGCACAATTGTTTTCTATTAACTTTCACTACTATTTCAGTGAAAATATCTTGATTCATCTGGTAAATCTGACTGTTACGTTTTACAGTATATTACTGTTTTTTCTTTGATTTTACGGTAATCTACTGGCAGCTCTGGTTGCCAGTAAACTGCTGTTTTTTTACAGTACTTTTCCGTAAATTAATTTACAGTTGTTTACCGTTAATTTTCATCTAATTCCTTTAACCCTTTAAGCTCCACAGCAAAATCTTCAGTTTTAAATGAACACTTATATGTGTCCACACTACAGAGTGTTAGAGTAATTGAAGCATTGTTGAAGTTAATGAGATAATTAAGATATTAATTAAGTGGTAATTGAGAATTAGTGATGAGCACCTGCTGTTAACAAGCAGAACCACTCAAGGAAAGAGAAGTACAACTGACTTCAGCCACAGCCTTAGATGAAATCAACTGAAAGAAAGACATTAAAGCAGAGGAGGATTAAACAACTCCACAAACAGCATTACCAGCTTCACTTATTACTCACCAGATTTACTTTATTTCTGTCAGACATCTACAGAAGCTCTTATAGAAAATTAACAGATCAAATTAACTTTTGATGTTTAATTGAAAATGTTTGGTCACCATTATGGTGATTAGTGTTTGCTTCCGTTGGGCTCTTGACCCTTGACTTTGTAACAATAGTTTTTCTTTAGTTTCTGTAACTGTGTGTTTCTTAGACACATTTGTTGTAGCAAAACACTTGTGTCAGGTGTTATTGATTGTGACATAAACATCATGGAATGCTTGGTTCATTCATCTCATTCAGTGTCTATTCCCTAAACAAAACCTTTTTTTTAATATATACATCTCATTTTACCCCTATTTTTCATTACCAAAATTGTGACAGTTTGTAAAATATCAAACTGTGATTAGAAATCAGTTATGAAGGATTTTTAAACTCTTGAAATACATAAATGGTTTGTTCTATGGTGCCATTTAGACTCACATAGACAGGAAGAATCCGCATATGAATCTCAACAATGGTGACAGTCAAAAAAAAAGATGAACAGATCAACTCTGAACATCACAAACACTACCAAAAGTCAACACAAAAACAACACCAAAAATAAAGGTAAATATTAAGAATTAACGAAAATAACCAGGCTATTCATTAGCATAATTTATTCATGCCGCAATGCATGCTGGGAGTCATGGATGATTTTTGCACAATGCATGTACCCAGCATGCATTGCAGAATGAAGCTTTTGATTGTCACCATTGTTGAGATTCATACGCCGATTCTTGATGGCTATTTGAGTCTGAATGACTCTAGTATTCAAAATGTATTGACCACAAGCTTTTTTCCTGTCCTTAAAATTTTCTGGTTGTTGCAACACTAATTGAACTCATGCTGTAAAATTATTGGGTTACCATAAAATAAAACTTCATCTATATCATTATAACTTAGATTATGAAGGAGCTCAATGAACCAGACCATTAATAAATAGTCAACATCATCTGTTTACATTTTTTTTCGGCTTTGCATGCTATAACAAATGTATTTAAAACACACAGTTAGAGCAGCTATAGAAAAAAACTAATGTTATTATGTCATGGTTCAAGAGCCCAACTAAAGCAAACACTGATCACCATAATGGTAACGTCAAAATAAGTTCTGTAGACGTCTGACAGAAATAAAGTCAGTCTGGTTAGTAATGTGTGAAGCTGGTAATGCTGTTTGTGGAGTTGTTTTATCCTCCTCTGCTGAGATCTTCAGAGATTTAATATCTTCTTTTATCTTCAGTTGATGAAAGCAGCTTTTTTCTGTTCATGTATCTCTTTCCTTCGGTGATAACAGCAGGTGTTCATCAGGTGTTTGAATTCACTCACTTATTTTCGCTCACTATCAGTAAACTAGTGTAGGGAATAGTGAATGAGGGTATAGGGTGTGATTTGGAGCACAGCCTCTGAGTGTCGACTTTGAGCACTGTTAATTCACGGTATATTCCTGTTGGCTATTTTCTCAAAAATTACAAATATTACCCAGAATGCATTGTTTTCTACGGTATATTACTGTTTTAATGGAAAACAGCATTTTACTGTCAAAAGTTCGCCGTTTTTTAACAGCATTTTTTTTACAGTGTACATCTGCATTTTTAATGGATATTTAACACTGTTATTTTTTATTTTCATAGGTTGCTTGTCCATTGTGCAGTCAACAATTTACAAAAGACGACATCTATGTGCATGCAAGTGTCTGCGGGGAGAGGTAAAAGCTTTTCTAAGTTTCTTCTTAGCATCTTACAAAGTTTGGTGCATTTTGTATCCACTTGCTTAAAATGCTCAATCCCACTGTAGAGTCCCCTCATCGTCCTCCCTTTTATTAAAGAATTTGGACAGATGATGGATTAAGGTTACCTGTTTATGGAATTTTTTGTTATTGTTGATCTTTACAGCAACACAAATGAGGGAGATGCAGATATTAGTGAGGACACTGATGAGCACTTCGGCAGGTATGCTGTAGAATAATTTTTAATGGGATTAGATCAGTGGTCGGGAACCTATGGCTCGCGAGCCACACCTGGCTCTTTGACAAAAATAATGTGGCTCAGGTCTCTCACCCTTTACCAACAAATGATCGATAGAAAAAAAAATGAGACACATCAACAGAGATCCGCTCTCTGCAGAAAAATGCAGCCTATTACAATTCCCTTGTTGTACAGCCTACCGAAGTTAATGAAACGTATGATAATAGTTAATATTCAAGTTGTACCGGCCGCGCGTGTTCAGTGCTGTTCGCGAGTGTCACGAGTCGCGACAGCAATCAATACCCACTTACGTTTCTGTGGTAACAGCTTCTGCTCTGGGATTCAAGCAGCTGTGGCTTGTTAAAGGTAACCGAAAACCATTTTTAGAACAGCAGCGAAAATTTAAAAGTAGGCTATATAAACGTTAATATATCCTTTTATTGAAACTGGTGGTCTGCTGTGAAAAGAGACATTTCGAAACATTTCACTCGCAGGTACTTTCTCTTTTGCCGTAGAGACCCTTGTGATAAATAAATGTGTATTTATGATAATCCACGCTGATTTCAGTTGACGGAAATAAATTATAAAAGCGTGATAAGTCGCGAAAGCGTGATAAATTACTGACAGGATGCTGTGCACATGCTCCGAGTGCAACACGGACAAGCACAGCTTTGTCCTCGGCTGCACGTCAAATTAATAGGCTACAGAAATATATCAAAATGCCAAGTCGAGTATTCACGTAAACACAGTAGATGTAAGCACTGTGTGCATTCACAAACACTAAGAGGATTTATAACTCAACCTCACAAAGCCCTGCACAATTAATTCCATATTGCAACTTATTTATTGTTTGCTGCATATGTGTTTGTTTTTAGTTATGGACCTAATAATTACTATTGTTCAAATTTTATTGGGAAAAAAAAGCATGTTTTTTAATAATAATTTAATATTATTTTTTACTGTGGCTCTTTTGGAAAAATGCATTAACCAAAAATGAAAAAATGGCTCTTTGGTCAAAAAAGGTTCCCGACCCCTGGATTAGATAATGATGCTTGCCTTGGTCTGTAGCACTGAATTCTCAACAATATTGTTTTGATATTGTTGTGTAGCGTATCAGACATCCTGATGTCACTTGAAAAGAAAGCTGACACATCCCGGTCATTCAACATCAATGTGACAAGAGAGGACCTGTTTCAAAGGGGGCTGAAACAGTGGGCCAGACAAAAACAGGCCTCCCCAAAGAATCTCCTCAGTGTCTCCTTCATTGGAGAAAATGGAATAGACCAAGGCGCTCTTCGTAAAGAGTTCCTTACCGGTATGTGTGCCCCACCAAGGTCAACACACATGAATGAAATGATGAAAAGCACATTTAAGAGATTATCAATGTGAATAATATCTTATACATATCTAATACATTTGACAAAAGCAGCTCTTTGTTCTTTACAGAAATGGTGTGTGGAATTGAAGAACGTTTTTTTGAAGGAGATGGGGAAAGGGGCAAAAACCCTAAATACAGTATCTGTGACTACCAGGACAACAGTTTCAAGTATGTGCCACAGTCTGTCATAAAAAATATAGGAAGTCCTTACAGGAAGTCAGTAACTTTGTGAATGAACAATTATTTTATTAGAACAGCCACTGTTAGAGACACTGATGACTTGCTCTTATGGCATATTCTGCATTTTTACTTTAAGCTGCCTTCAAATGTGTGTTCAAAGAGCTAAACGCTACAGGCCAAAACATAAAATTAATCTTTAATTTAAATCTGCAATCCTTACTGTTTTACCGTGTTTAAGCATTTGATTTGCTTCCTTATTTTAGGTGAATGTAGACTTCCTTCTGCGTGCGCTATCTCCTGATTTCAGTGAGGAAGGGTCTATGAGACGGCAGCGAGAGATGCGGATCATCAATTTTCTGCAGGATTTCTTGCAAAAGTTGGAAGACAGAGGTAACACACTGCTTAGCACCTTTTTCTATAATCCTTGTCCATCACTCTTACCATACTATCATACACTTGTTTTCCACCGGGTTTCATTTTATTCTATTTTTATTAGTTACTCCCTCTTTAGGTTTATATTCATATGTGTATTCTGTTAAACCCCCCCCATGTATATGACGAATGCATTTGTACTAACAGAAATGTTGTAAATTACTTATTTGTATTTGTCTCTGAGAAGAAGCAGACAGCCAAGAAGAGGGCAGCCCTGAAGGTCAAAGTCACGTGGCAGCTGTGCACGGAACAAATGGTGGGGGGAAGCGCCTGTCAGTCCGGACCTTCTTTCAGTGGGTCACAGGTCAGGCACATGTTCCACTGATCGAATCCAAGAGAGAGGCATTCAAGATAACTGTTAATTTTGATCATGACTGCGACTCCCGCTATGGGGCACATAGCCTTTGTTACCCCATTGTCAATGCTTGTGCTGTTGCCATTATATTTCCTACACGCCACTTAGCCACCTCCCAAGAGTTTGAAAACAACCTAACCGAGGCAATCTGTGGTGGTTATGAGTTCAGCAGACACTAAAGTAGCATTTTAAGGTCCTTGTTACTTGTTTTAGTTACTTGGTAACTTTGGTACCCTTTTTGTGCTTTGTTTCTATTTTCTACTGTGTACAAACAAGTGTACAACAAAGTTGTTCTATTGTTAAAAAAGAATACATCTAAAGATTTAACTGTGGTAGTTGTTACCCTTTTTGTGCTTTGTTTCTATTTTCTACTGTGTACAAACAAGTGTACAACAAAGTTGTTCTACTGTTAAAAAGAATAAATCTAAAGATTTAACTGTGGTTGTTGTATATTTTATTTATATCACTTTCTGATCACAAAAACAAACATTAAACACCTGACAAAGCCTGAAGCACATATTCATGACATAGGAGGTAAAGGTCTCTAGTGTTAGTGTCTCCATTTTCTTCAATCAGCACCTGAAGCTCTACTAGCTGCTGTTCA